>MU826826.1:7581434-7629431 GCA_029204205.1 Desmophyllum pertusum | reverse complement strand
TGTAGAAAATTTGTTCACGATTCGCCGTGGAAAGGGGCGCGATTTTTCGCGATACTTAAGTCTATACAGATTTACGGGAATTTAATTCTCCTTAGTTAATTTAATAATATAATGACTTTAACACTTTTTTCTTAACACTTTTGAAAAGACCTTTTTAGTAAGGAGCTTGTCTTTTATTGTTATTGCGTAATTGAAAATCTAAGAAAGCGGTTTAGTTTTTGGAAAAGGGTGTGATTCTAGTAAGCCTCTATAACATTTGTTTTGTGACGTCTCCACTACATACAAGCTGGTTGACGATCTGAAGGTTGTCGGAAAAAAGCGGCACGCGACAATCCCGAAATGCGTATTGGGGGTAGTTTTAGTTTTATGGCGCGCGTCCCTTTGACTTGACAGCATTGTCAGGGAAATCTGGGAGAACCATGGCACGAGACGCCATGGACGTATGTTTGCGAGTGCCTAAAGAAAGCAAACAAAGTAGGTTCTCGAAAGCTATGTACAGTGGCGGCGAAACGTTACCTTGTCCTGATCATATTCCAGATTTACCTTTCGGGATTGTTCGCGTGCGCTGTTTTCCCGACCATCAACACTTTCTCGAAAACAGCAGTCTAATCAAGTTGCCGACCGCCTTGTTACCATATGAACTTGATTAGAAATGTTTTCGCCAGACATGTTTTTATTTTATAAGTTTCACGATAGGTTGTGCTAGGGAAATTGACTCGCCTCCAGGTTCGGCTGATATTGTAAATGCAAATATAAGAAATATATTTGTGAAAAACAAAAATAAGAGTAATTCTAGTGAAAAAGAAGTTAATTATAGGAAAGCCCTACAAAACCTATCAGTGGATTTTTAATCGTCTTAGGGTTTTAGACCTCCCCTTTTCCAGTTTCAAATCGGAATGAAAATTTGGCTCTCTAAATTTTAATTTTGTTAGTTTAAACAAGCTGGTTAAGGTGGCTTCACGCGCCGCGAAGTTAAAGTGTGAAACAGAAATTATCTTTTATAAGTACGTTATTGCTGGTTTGCAACCAATCCGAGAGATTCAAAGGACAAAGACGCGGCGGCCAGGTTGGGGAGTACAAAACAATAGAAAGACCAAATTAGAAATCTTTGTTAATGAACCCCCAGGCTGAAGTCACTTACAAACCACCAATACGAGATTAATTGACTTGCATTTTACTTTCCCTGCAGCTATTCGTTTGAGCCTCTACAGAGCTATTGCATATTCCTTTACAGATGTGCATTGACAATTTGTTAAGCAAAAAACCTTTTATTTGGCCATTATTATAAAACAAAAACACATATACATTAAAATTCTAGCACATACTGCTTTTATAATCATAGCGTCAATTTAGTAATGCATAAATAATAATAAGTTATTCAACGAGAAAGTTGTATTTTTATTTTTTCGAGGCTTTATTAATGGGAATACGGACATTATTCTTACCTACAATCTAGGCTTTTACACTTGTACCAGTTTATACAGGTAAACAGTGTTATTTCGTTAGCGCACGCGGTTAGGAGGATTAAGGAAGAATGTGTAATACGCGTACTCAGTCATAATTGGTCGTTTTGTTACGTATTCACACTCCTAAAAATGACTATGTCGTATAATTGAAACAGCCATATTCAGCCAGCTTTACAAGAGAAAACCACATCCTGACGTTTTATAAAGGAATCCACTTACTGTCAAAATGATTACCGGTACCATGTTACCATATTGTTCAGTAAAATTCTGTCTCATGTTTAATCAATATTCGTCTGTCAATTAGTTAATATCGCAAATTTTTTTTCCAAACGCATAACCGCGAAAAACAGTGCCAACAGTACGATGGAGAAGAAAAACATGGACCTGTCAAAAGTTGACATCATAACGTCTAATATACTTACTTTATTGAGATCGTGCTCGGTTTTATTTTTGCCTCTGTAAAACAATATATATTATGTTTCTTAGAAGTGTCTGCAAACCTACTGCTATTTCACATATACACTGTTGTATTTCATGCATCGCATATTTTCATTTCCAATAAAACTTTGGCAGAAATATTACGTGTCTCTCTGATAAACATTTGTGTAAGTCAGGAGCCCATTATGTCATTACCTATAATGGCGCTCCTAGTTGTTGGATAGTGAACCATTAACAGTCTGAAGTTTTGTACTGGTTTGCACACACGTACGCCAATTGAGGATGTTATGTTATTTAAAATGCAATTTAGAGCCATAGGTAGTTTAGTTGCATACCAGTAAACTGCGACTTATAAGCTATTGGCGACGATACTTCTCCTGCTAACAAAAAAATATAATCCCTGGCTCTATAACTTCTAGTCCTCACAGAACAGAAATTGTACTGTTAGAACTGTTAGACCATATTAATTTGCTCTTTTCTTTCGTATACATTATGTTCAGTTAGTTGCGTTTAATGTTCTCGCGTACTGAATATTTGTATTTGTTCCCAAAAGCGACCAGTAAAGGTAAATGGATAACGTAATATTGATTATTAGCTGCAACAACTTGTTTCTTAATCCGCTCATTCGAAACGTTTCTTTTTATTCCGACTATAAGCCCCCCCCCTCCCCCCCCGACTCCCCCGGATATACGACCCACAATTTAAGAGGCCAACCCACGAAAATTGTGCATAAAGCCCAATTTCCTATAACATACTAATAAGCAGCAGTTTACTGTAATTGCCCGGAAAAAGAGATTCGTGAATATATTTCGATTTGCCGTCACAAGAAAGATATTCATACATATATTGTAGCGTCCAACATTAAACAAGGGTTTGAACTCATCGGCCTGTGATGCAAGGACTAGACAGTAAAGGCAGTCCCCCCCCCCTTCTCCCGAAACGTCGCGATCAACATCCAAAGTGGACTCCGATCGTGAGACAAACGATTAAACGTTCACCCACATACTATCAATGAACCACGATGAACAATTAACACAACATCTTTAGAAACATATTCCTGTGTATTTACTTACTTCTCAAGTACTTTGAAAAATATTTACTAAATACCAACAAACAAAACTCAATATACTATGTTTTATGGTCTTCACCAATTTGGAAAACATATTGTCCTTTTGCAAACTGGGCTTAAGTCCTCGGAAGGATGGAGTCGGCGAAAAAACCAAGGACGGACCAAGGAAATCGGAAGGGACAGCATGTCGGGCGCCGGGATGAGACGTAAGTAAATCCGGAGGATACCGTTAGTCGTGACGAAACCGTACCTACACGAGAAGGAAATAAATCGGAGATAGTCGGGACGAGACGGAAATAAATCGTGGGGATAGTCGGGGACGCGAAGTAAATCGAGGCGCGCACCCTTTTTACTGTCATTTAATTTCTTTATTTGCTTTTTTAACACTACTGATGAGTCACTTAGGATATTGAAATTAATCTTATAATCTTTACTGGTCTGAGAGATCCTTTTTCGCCGTCATTTTCCACGGGCAGGCAAGCAAATTGCTGTCTTCTGGACTGCTGGTCACGTTGTGCTAGATAGTAAAAACGAACAACAACACAACTATAAACGAACTGGGGAAAAATTTCATTATTCGAAAATTAAACTGGTACATCACACCAGCTGCGCGTGGTTTAAATTCTATTCGTTTTTTTAAATATTTTCTTCCTTGGCAGCATTTATGCTTGGTCTAACGTAGCCTTTAAGTTTAAACAATGTTGACATAACTACCACTACAGTTGAACCTCTCCACAACGGCCACCCTGGTACATGAATTATCTGGCCGTTGTAGAAAGGTGGCCGTTGTAAGGGAGGTTTCAATTAAGAGATTAAAGTGTAATGGATCGGTGCACGGGTCGGAACTCGAGTTAGCGTGGGGTTTCATAAAACATACAGTCGAAGCTCCCATTAAGCAGACACGCTCGAAGAAGCAGCGGAAAATAAGTTAGTCCGCAACTGGCAGTAAATAGAGAGTTTGTAGCCGTAAGTAGAGCTGATCCGCTTATAAACGAGATTGTACGCTCAGAGAGCTTCGACTGTACAACCTCGTTGACTGTTTGTATTATTATGGTGGTTGATTGTGTTGAGACCAAAAAATTAATACAACAATCTCGGGTATTTTTCTTAAAGCAATTATATTGTACAATAAATAAATCAATAGCCTCCATTTTGGCGAGGATAATATGCTCGGATATTTGTCCGCGGACAATTATCTGTTCCGAGAAGCGAACAGTTTTCCGAGAGCGAAGCTTCGAGGAAAAACTGTGAGCTTCGAGGAAAACAGATAAAATGTCCAAGGACAAATATCCGAGCCGCATATTTTTGAAGTCATCTCCTAAACAACAAGCAGTTTAATGTTTCGACTTTGCTCTAAACCTGTCCACGACAGCGACATGACCAGTAGCCTCTCTTGCAGGATTCCTCCACCTGGCAATGGTCTATAAAAATATTAAAAGAGGAAACTAAAATCAGTTTTTATCTTTACTTTGGTGGAGCTTCAGTCCTTAAATATTTTAACTTAATACGGGTGCTAAAACTGCCACTCTCACTTATAAAGCCTCCCCGCTTTAGTATAGGCCCCCTCCGGTATATAGCGCCCATCTCCCCGCTTAACAAAAAAAAATATTCCGTTATTAAAGCCCCCTACTTTTCCCTTATTTCCTAACTATAAAGGTTCTCAACAGAAATTGTTGAAACTTTAGACATATTAATTTTCTTTGTTTCGTTTATTATGTTCCAGTTGCGTTTTATGTTCTCAGTACTTGAAATTTCGTTTTTGTTCCCAACTATAATATTGACTGACTAACAGACCAGTAAATGGATTAACGTATATTGATATTGCTGCATCTACTTGTTTCTTATCAGCTCATTTCGAAACGTTGTTTTTTATTCCGCCTTATAAGCCCCTCGGATATAAGAGGACCGCCCCCCGTTTGTAGGCCCACCCAAAAACCCCTTACGAAGTTGTATAAGACCAGGGCTTATAAGCGGGCAGTTTACTGTATTATAGAACTACCTTCAGTCCTTGATGACGATGCACGTCTTACAACCTTAAAAAGTGCCACTACGATCGTGTACAATATGACTTTCTTGTATATCTTGCCAAATTTTTTCATCCATTACGAACATTAGAAGTCATTTTGTTTTGGACTTTGCACGAAGAAACAAGTCCAAAGTTTTTTTGTTGCTTCCTGTTCATGCAATTTTTCTATACTTATTGTTATTAATAATTTCAACCCGTGAGGTATTTTTTGAAGTATCTGACGTCATTTTTCTCTAATTCGCAAAACCCAAGCCTTTGGAACAAGGTCAAGTAATGGCGGCACAGTAAATTCTCGGAAATAAAAGTCCAAAAAAAAAATGACTTCTAATGTTCGTCACCGTAATAGAAGAATATAAAAACATTAACTTAACCATCAGATTTCTCTTCATCTTGATGCTTCTAAGATGATGCTGTGAGGATATCCTCTCGCTTATAAAAAGTGTTTTGTGGCAAGCAGTGGACCGGCCGGCCTATCTGTTGATTAAGCTTGGTTCACACTAATGATAATAGTTGTCTTATTTGAGCATATTATTAGTTTTAAAAAAAAAAAAGCCGGGCAATTTTTGGCGGAACAAGTTTAAAAATTCCTGTTTATCTAGTGTTAGAAAGGATAAAAACAGCTTGATCCATTCTAATTTAAGTTTTATGTGAAAGGTTTTAGCATGATTTTCTTTTGTCAGTCTTCCAGAGAAAGATATATTTTAGTACATAATTTTATCAAATTAAGCAGTAAAATACACAAAAAAACACTATTCATCAGGTCGTTTGTTTGCTCGTTGCTGATTTCATGAGGCAGCTGTAGTTATTGTTCTGAAATAAGTAGCTTAGGTCTGAAGAGAAGCAAATTTCTGTCACTCCATGCCGACACGAACCCGGCCGCCCTTGCAAGGTTGAGCCACACAAAAACTTTACAAGTTTACGAGTTTGTAAATGCGTTAAAAAAATCGTTTCTTGAAAATATTTTCCGTCCAAACGTCTTGGTAGTCATTTACCTAAGTTCCCAATGCTTTGAATATTCGAACTTGGAGAGGTGATGTCTTTAGAATACACGAAAATTTCATTCAAAAACGAGTCGCCATCTTTACTTTGCCGGTATAAGAAATGTGGCTCAGCTTAGCAGCCACGCCTGTGAGATCTCATATTCACCACTGAAAATTATACTAAAAACCGATAGCTTATGAGTTTAATAAGACCGAATGTTTTTGAGAATTAGATTTTGACTTGGGTTGATAAAACTATACCGGTTTGGTTTTGAAATAATGTTTGCACCTGTGGCTTGTGAATACTGCCGAGTCAATGATATGGAGAACCAGTGTCGAGAGAAAGAGAGAAAGTGCATGGTGGAGGGAGGGGAGAAGACAGGAAGTTCTGAAAAGCAAAGCTAACTGAAATGGTGGCGGTGAACCGACAATGCCTCAACAACAACAAGTATTAGATGTGTCTTTATGCATTTTATTGTGTACCAAAATAAAATGTGTTGCAAAGCCAGAGTCCAAGCGGTAAAACCTGCTACGCAAAGTCCCCAAAGGAAAATATACACTGAATTAAATTAAACGGTAGCAGTAAATTTGACAACTAAACATTTTTTAAGTAATTGTATTAATATTATTTACAAGCTTTAAGGTCGACCGTGCGTGCGTGCAGAAGTATATCATTACTTGTTCAAAGTTCCATTTTACAGATAAAAGGCCTGTCCTTGAATTTTGCAAGGAATAAATATCACCACATTAATAACAACAAATACCGTAATGAATATTTTCAGAAAGTTTTTCTCTCATTTGGGACCAAAAAGGGGACACCTTAAATTATTATTTAACCGAATCAGAAATCGAGAAATCATTCATTTAGATAAAGAATACTCAGGTAGATCACCAAGATTTGTGTTGATTGTTTTTACGAACCACTCTACTCTCCTTATATTTAAAGGAATACTACGGCGTGGCTTGATATATACGAGACTGCACTGCTCAAAAACAAGGAAGGAGATTCTTAAGACCTTGACGATAATTTCCACTGAAAATAAAACAGATGCAAGGGTTTATGGCACAATTTGCGTTAGCCATAAAAAACGAAACAATGATGAAGTAATCGAAGCACAAGACCATGGCATGTCAGATAGATAGACTAGAATCATGACGATACTGTAGGGAAGACAGCATACGGCAAACGCCAACACAATTGCAATGGCCATCTTCAACACATTTCGTTCCCTTTTAGCACGTTGTTGTCCAGCGTTGACCGATTGCTCGCCTAGAGTCTTCTGTGACTTGAGCTTTATAACGATGATGCTGTAGAGTACGGCTATCAACACCATGGAGTATAATACCATGTAACAAAATATGCTAAAATGTAATTTGAAAAGGGTGAGAACTCTCCCGGAAAACACCCCAGCCCTTCACGAAATTCAGCAAGTTTCGCGAAGAACATTAGTGGGGAGTGGATAACCATCGCGACGACCCAAGTAGCGAGGATGAAGAAGGGGCACATCTTCGAACTGATGAGTGGGGAACGGAGAGGAAATACCACAGCACCAAATCGATCCACTGCTATCAGAACCAGGCTTTCAACAGATACAGCAGCGGAGACATAGGGTAAGAAGGTAGACAGCTTACATAAGGCCTCGCCAAGAGGACCACTGATCAGCCACTGGTCGTACAACCTTGTTAGCGACGTCGGGAACAGGAATATTGGATACAGCAGATCGGAGATGGTCCATGTTCACGATCAAAAAGTTTGTAGGTTTTCTCATGGTTTTCGTCTTGTAGACGATTATTCCGATGAAGGAATTTTCAACCAGCGAAACTACAAAGAGCACGCAGTAAGCAATGGTTTCTCCGATTTTTTCTGCTGTAGGATTGAAGCAGTTGGATGACTGTGTTCCATTCGTCGTTGTGTTCAAGTTTGTCGACATTCTCGTGGTTTATTCAGCTCTTTCTCTCACAAATTATGTCTCATCTGGTTTGTTAACAAGAAAGCACCACGCTATTTATGTTCTACTGAAGGCGGAATAATCTTTTGGCTTGAGGTCATGCATGCGCAAGTAATTACAAAAAATACCGTAGTCTTTAGTCACGAACTATGCTAATTTCTGCCGAAACATTGTCATGTGGCATCTGGTACAGGTGGAATGCAAAGCAAACAAGTTGCGTGCTCTAAATAAACATTATGTGCTGCGCTGCGCTGCAGAAAACGTTACGAAGCCGTAAAGTCACCGAGAAGAAAGAAAAGACCATCGCCATGAAATGTCCTCGTTTCCCATCGGCCCGACCGACCCAATTTTTTCAAAAAGTAAAACAAGAAACTGATTCATTGCTGCGCCCTTTTTCTCGGATTTTTCCAAGTATAATATGCTTTGTTTTACATCTTAAAGTCATTCTGACATCTAAATCGATCAGCCCTCTTATAATGACGTCTTCGAGCACCTTTTAGAGAGATATCGGCTCGTTGCAAAATGGTGGTCACGGAGAAGATACAATCATGGCTCGCTTGGAATTATTTATTAATTCATTTGTTAATATTTCGTTTCTCAGCTTTTTCTTTTCTTTTAACCGACCGACCAAGAGAGAGGGCGATGGGAAACGAAACATTTTATGGGGATGGCCTAAACATAATTAAATTTTTTTTGGTATTTCGTTAAATTTTTCGTGCGTAATCGCCGCTCTACTTATATTGCATGCACCGAGGCGGAAAGAGTGATTTATGGCACAATTATCAAAGTTATTGAAAATATTCCCGTTTACAAAATCAATAATAACTACGTTTTATGTACATACGTGGAATGGATTCTAAAAAGAAACCATTTTGATTATTAGACATCATTTTTAATGCTTATCAATTTAGAGAGCGAGCATTGTTGATATTTCGAAAGAGGCTTTTTGCGGTTTTCTGCTTCAAGGTTGATTTTTCTGACATTTCATGATGCATCAACAAGTCTCATTAGTGCTTTTGAAGAGCTTGTCATCCGGGTTCAAAGAGACTACGAGTAGTCCTAATGTACTATAGTCTTCTGCTGTCAGTATTAGACTTAAACTAATAGTTATTACATTTGTTTTTCCACGATGTTTTTTATTAGTGAGATCTTAATTTTTAGATTCTTTTTTTCATTTTTCGATAACTGTTGTTACACGGCCCCACAATCTCTAAGCTTTTATATTGATCGTTTTTTATAAAGGTTGTCTATCTATATCATCAAGATCGTCGCAAGCGGGATAAATGGTCGCTTATCTGGGCGCGCCGTTAATTTTCACACGGTTAGTTTTCCCGCTCACTTTTTTCGCTTCTCGGTTGACAAGACTGTATACATATCAACGTTATATAATACCGATTTATTTTGATATCAGTTTGGATCTAAGAGATCGGTTTTTAAACCAATACCTTATTATTAATTATTTCGCCTCTGCCAGAACTTTGATGTCATGCAGACGTTAGCAAGAATTGGCCAAGATAAGATTGAAAAATGGAAAGAATCGTCCAAGAACTTCTCTAAGAATGTCATCGCCGGAAGGCTTCGAACTAAATCGAAGCAGAATACCACCCTTAAGAAAGACATCAATGAGATCTATGATGAGATCCGTCGTACTTGTACCTCTTTCCGCTACGCTTCCATCATCCAAGCAATGACCAATCTCCGGAAGAAATACTACCAAGAAGTAACGAATGGCCATATATAGAAGAAGATCTCAAGGATGTTGTACAAAAAAACTGATGTTGATAAGCATATAAACAACATCTCTTCTTACCGGCTATCATTCCTCCAAAAATTAGTTCTCTGTCGAGGCTTAAAATTTGCCATCCCACAACATGTCTCCAAGATGGAAATAAAAGCTAGCTTTGAAAAGGCATACTGGAAACTCGAGCCTTCTCTTCCGGATGATCTCAAAGAACTATCCGCTGCTACCCTACGATCTATTGCACTTAATTACTGCCAACGGAAAGGCCCAAAACCTCCTAATTCGCTCCTAAGAACCATCAACCAGTTGAGGCGAAGGGATGACATAGTGGTTACACGAAACTGATAAAGGATCAGGCGTAGTTGTCATGGACAAATCGGAATACCTACAATTGTTGGCTGAGGCATCGATCAACGACGCGAGAAAATTTAGAGTTTGTGAGCTTGAAAGACCGAAGACCCAATTCTATCGGCTACTGGTACATACAACTACGCCCTCGCAAAGTGGTTGGACGAAAAACTGAAACCTTTGGCAATTAACCAGTAGAAAAACACTGACACTTTTCAGTTCGCGGATGAAATTCGCGGGTTGAATATTAACGAGGACGACATCCTTGTTTCTTATGGTGTTTCGTCATTGCTCACGAACGTGCCCCTAGGCGAGACCATTCAGATCCTTGCTGACAAAGTCTTCGACAATAATTGGTTCAACCAAACACACCAGTTAAACATCAGCAAATCCGATCTCGTTGAGCTTCTTACGCTGGCCACAAAAATATCAGTTATTCCAGTTTGATGGCAAATTATACGAGCAGGTGGATGGGCCACAGTTGCCATGGGGTCCCCACTGGGGCCTCTCATGGCTAACGTCTTCATGTGCTCCCTTGAAGAAAGTCTTGAACGTGATGGAAAAATGCCCTCGTTTTACCGGAGGTATGTTGACGATACACTCACCATCGTACGAGACACAGCTACTGCAACAGCGTTCCTTGAAACCCTCAAAAACAGTCACCCTTCTGTCCAGTTCACTATGGAGCTCGCATCTAACAACATGCTACCTTTCCTTAGCATGCAAATCATGAAGAATGGCCCCGACTTGAGACAAAGGTTTTCATTAAACCTACTAACACTGGCCTCTTATTACACTACCAGAGTCATGTTGATACGAGATATAAAAGATCACTGCTCCAAACCATGCTCAATCACTCCTACCACCTGTCATCATCGTGGGTATATTTTTCGGAGGAATGTGACCGTTTAAGGACTGTATTTTTTGCAGCTCAAATATCCCGCTCCCTTGATCGATTCTACTATAACCCGTTTTGTCGCTCTGTTCGACAACAGCTTAAAGATCTTAGCAACAAGATCCGCAAAGATCTCCAGCCGATTTTCACCAGCCGTAAAATTGAAGCCGACATCAAGATGCACGAGAAAAAACCGCCGATTATAGACCAGCAATGCGTTGTTTACAAGTTCCAATGTGACATGTGTGATACATGTTATGTCGGGTATACGTCCCGACACTTATTCCAACGCATTGATGAACATAACAGATCTACTTCCGTGACAAGCATAACAATGTTGCTGGAAACCTTGGCGAGAAATTCTCGATTCTGAAGAAATGCAAGAGTAAACTGGACTGCTTGATCTATGAAATGTTTTTCATTAGAGAACTCAAACCGACACTCAACACTCAATCGGATTCAATCCGTGCAAAACTATTTACTTAGGGCCTGTTTATATGGAGAAAAGTTGTCCCTGGTAGGAGGGTCACCCTCCATCATCGGCCGAGCCACCCCGGGCGAGAGAACTTTTCATTCATTTCTTTATAAAATAGCAGCGAACCGTTTACATGAGAAATCGCAAAGTTGGCTCGGGGGGCAGGGTAACCCTGGGCGGAGGGTTGCTCGCTTTGAAGGTAGGGTGACCCTGGGGGCGGGTTAACTTTTTTCCATGTAAAACACTTTGGCTATTGTTGTTTCACCTACCAGGGACAAGTCGGGACAAATAGAGCATGCGCGAGCCCGAGAGGGCCAAGTTTTTGCTCGGTCAACAGGGACAACTTTTTTCATATAAACGCTCGGTAAAAGATGGCTCGGGGGGAGGGTGACCCTCCTACCAGGGACAACTTCTCTCCATGTAAATAGGCCCTTAGAACAATACCTGCTACTTTATTCCTGTAATTTATATGCAAATATCGATAATTAGTTATATATATGCGTGTTATCACAACTTTGGACATTTGAACTTGAAAATGATGTCATGGAGACATCGAAACGTTGTTCGTTTTTTACTTTCGCTAATCTTTCTTCTAAAACAATACCTTGTTGTCTCATTTTTCTGTCAATTATGATTCTTATCAAATTAAAAATATTTCGTGTGAAAAATGAAAACTTTATTTTAGTACATGTATTCGCAACGGGCAATTAAGGCGGAAAAACTAAAAACTGGAAAATTAATTGACGTAGCCGGACAAGCAATGTTGCGGGGTTGTAGGCAGAGATGCGCTCGGCAAGGGAGGGATCGGAAGTTTTTCCAAACATATAAGGTGATTTCGTCCGAGTAGTTTTCCTCAGTGAAGCCGTGCCCAACACCGCCTGTTGAGTCAACAATTAGTGGTTTTCGTCAAACATTACAAAAACTGTTTGCTTGCATGAACAACATCAGGAAATTAACAGGGAAAAGAACTGACAGAAAGAAACGTTTTGTCCAAATTATAGCTTTGTGGCGTTTTTCATAACCGAGTTATTGCCAAACTAATTTTCAGAAAATTACAGTATTTAGTATGCCGCCGCCATTGTGTCCTTCAGAGGGACACAAATATGGCCGCCATAAAATTGCACAAGAAGTAGAGTAGATTCTACCGTCAATATCATTAGCTTTCACTTCAAATTTGTTTAGACATCACTTCTCAATTATTATCACGTCTGAAAATTTAAAAATGATATGTTTTTTTTGTGACAGTCCAGAAAAACACGTTCATCCAGGGATATCACAAATTTCAAATAGCTTTATTTCCAAAAGGAATCACTGGATCAATACCAAACTTTGCATAGAGATTAATGATTTCCATGTCTAGAAGATATAAAAAGAATACTCTTTGTAGGATTGACAGTTTAGATTTTAGAATTTTGATGACGTCAGATGAAAACAAAGAATTATTAATATAGTGAAAGTCTATGGTTGAACAAATGACGTGTCTGGGCACACATCCGGGCATCGCACGTGATTTCATCGTGCAAATGATTGACAGAAGCTTCCTGCTTAAGGCTTCCTACTCAGTCAACAACGCTTTAGATCGCGACATCCTAATATTCTCCAACTTTGAGGAAAACTAAGATAGCAAAGACAAACCCTCACAAGAACTCGAAATTAAAAACAGCAAGTCCAGAAAAAAACACATGAAATAACTCGTAACTTGTTCTAGTAAGAGAAAATATATTTTTCTTGGTTCTCGCCCCAGCCAGCTAATAAAACAGAAACGGTTGGCATATAAATGTATTCTGAGTTCGTCCAGACGGCAGACTCATGCAGTTTTCGAATTCTCGAGTATCCAAGTCAGTATTTCCGAAGAAAGAGACTTCTAGAATATAAACCGATAGCTCATGACTTGTAAGGGCGATTGCTTTGAGAATCAGATTCTGACTTGGGTTGATAAAACTTTGGTGGCTTGTTTTGAATTCATATTTGCACCTGTGGCTTATGACTACTACTGAGTCCGACATGGAAAACAATGTCGAAAAAGAGAGAAAGTGCGTGGTGGGGAAGGAGAGAAGAGAGGAAGTTATAAAAAAGCAAAAGCTATAAACAGAATAACTTTACGACAATATAATATATTTCTTTATGCATTTTATTCCTTCCTAATTACAAAATGATATAGTTTACATAATATAATATAACTACAAAATGCGTTGCAAATCCAGAGTCCAAGGAATTAATGGTTAAAACCCGCTATGTAAATTTCCTCAAAGGAAAATATATATATATATACCCTGAATTAAATTAAACCGGCGGTGATAGTAAATTTTCTGAACATGCAGTTTCTAAAGTATCATTTCTTGTTAAAAAGTTCCATTTTACAGATAAACGGTGTGTCCTTCAATTTTGAAAGGAAAGGAAAGGAAAACATCACCGCATTAATAAAAATTAATATCGTAATGAATATTTACGGTATATTTATTTATTTATGCTATCATCTGAAAACTGACAAATTTACGAATCACAGTTCCTCTTTTGACCATTCGAGAAATCACCAAACGAGCTCAGTAGATTTCGGTTGATTGTTTTTACGAACCGCTGTACGGCTCCTTATATGTGAAAGGAATACTACAGTGCGACTAGATTACGAGACTACACTGCTCAAAAACAAGGAAGGAGATTCTTAAGTCCTTGACGGTAATTTCCACTGAAAATAAAACAGATCCAGGGGTTTATGGCACAATATGCGAGAGACATAAAATAGGAAACTTCGTTGAAGTATTCGAAGCCACAAGACGATGTTATGTTGGGAGACAAAAAAGAGGGAGATACTGTAGGGCACCCAGCATACTGCAAACGCCAACACAATACCAATGGCCATCTTCAGCACATTTCGTTCCCTTTTAGCGCGTTGTTGTCCAGCGTTGACCGATTGTTCGCCTGGAGTCTTCTGTGACTTGAGCTTTACGACGATGATGCTGTAGAGTACGGCTATCAACACCAATGGAGTATACCAGAATAAACAATCACTGCTATCATGTAATTTGAAAAGGACGAGCCTCTAGCAGCACACTTCAGCCTTTCTGGGAATTCAGCAAGTTTCATGAAGAAGAGAAGTGGGGAGTTGATAGCCATCGCGACGATCCAAGTAGTGAGAATAAAGAAGGTGCACATCTTCGAACTGATGAGTGGGGAACGGAGAGGAAATACCACAGCTCCAAATCTATCCACTGCTATCAAAACCAGGCTCTCAACAGACACAACAGCGGAGACATCGGGTAAGAAGAGATACAGCTTACATAAGGCCTCGCCAAGAGGACCACTGATCAGCCACTGGTAGTCGACGTACAACCCTGTTAGCATCGGCGGGAATAGGAAAATCGGAAACAGCAGATCGGAGATGGCCATGTTCACGATCAAAAAGTTGATCGGTTTTCTCATGGTTTTCGTCTTGTAGACGATTATTCCGATGAAAGCATTTCCAGCCAATGACACTACAAAGAGCACGCAGTAAGCAATGGTTTCTCCGATTTTGTCTGCTGTAGGATTGAAGCAGCTGGATGGCTGTGTTCCATTCGTTGTGTTCAGGTTTGCCGACATTTTCGTGGTTTCAGTATTCAGCTATTTCTCTGAAAAATTATTTTTCACCCGGTTTCATGAAAAAGCACAACGTTATTTATGTCAGTTCTATACTGAAGGCGGGATCGTCATTTGTCACAAGTCATTTATGCGCAGGCAAATTTAAAATTGATGGCAGCTTAATTTGCCGGTGTCAACTGAAAACGTGCGAGGAATATGAAATGTGAACAGCCATTACCTTATGATCATGATCCGGTAATGAAAATTTCCACGATTCAGTGAAAGAGAGATTTTTCCCACCATTTGCAGCTATTTGCGGGAATTTCATTTTCTTACTTTATTTAATGAGTTAAACTGTTTTTTTTTTTTAATGTAAAGACCGTTCAAGGAGCTTGTGCTGGAAAATTTCCTTTTAAACAGTCCCGCTTTGCATCAAAGACCTGTCGAACGTGCGGCAGAAATACGACAGCCATTTCAGACGTCGAATTTAAATGTGACGTATGAACCGGGCCTGACCTCTAAAAGGAAGTCTCTCTAGAGAATCTGATATAAAGAGATGATTTTTTCTTTCATTTTACTTCTGCAGGTATTGTATTTCTTAACAAAGCCTTTTCTCACTATAAAAGCTGGACATTCTCATTTCAGTGGCCTTACTCCCATATCTGACGCGAAAAGACCCGCGAAACGCGAAGAGCGGCGACGCCTGGAACAGGCGTACAATTTTGCGAAATTAATATTTTGGCTTGTTTTGTGACGTCTTTACTAAAGTACCAATAGCCTGTTACCATATTGAAATTTTCGTGACATGTTAATTTGAGTCTTCACGATAGGTTGTGCTAGAAATTGGCTCACTTCAACGTTCGGCTGTATTGTAATGCAAAATATAAGAAATATATTTGAAAAAAGGGTACTTCTAGAAGCCCTATAAAATATCTCAGTGTTTTTATTCTCTTAAACGCCTAGTAAGACCTCCCTTCCTTTTCTGTTTCAAATGGAAGGAAAATGATGGCATAGTTCTGTAAATTCTGGTCTCTAAACTTTTGTGTTAAAAACAGCTGGTTACGGTGGCTTCACGCGCCGGAAGTTAAAGTGAAAACAGAATCTATTTGAAGTACGTACGAGATTAATTGACTTGCATTTTACTTCTGCATGTATTCGTTTGAGCTTCTACAGAGCTATTGCATTACTTTACAAATGTCATTGACAATTTGTTAAAAAAAAATCTTATTTGGCCATATATAAAACAAATATTAGTTAAAATGTTGTACATTTATACTGTTTTTAGGCATAAGCCCTATAAAATATCTCAGTGTTTTTAATTCTCTTAAAACGCCTAGTAAGACCTCCCTTCCTTTTCTGTTTCAAATGGAAGGAAAATGATGATTATTATTATTATAAATTGCATTCTATTTAACAAATAAAGAAGCCAAAACCATGTATTATACTGTCATAAAACACGACGGGAATTTGAGAACACGAGAGAAATTTAGAAAACACGAGCCGCAGGCGAGTGTGTTTTCTAAATTTCTCGAGTGTTCTCAAATTCCCGTCGTGTTTTATGACAGTATAATACATGGTTTTGGCTTCTTTATGTGCTTTAAAATATAGATTTACGCGCGCGAAACGATAAAACACGCTTTTCTATGTTTTATACTCTGATAAAACATGAGGTTTTTAACCAATCAGGAGCGCGCGAAATTTTCAGTTTATATTTTAAAGTATAACATATGCTATTCCTGTATAAGAAATTAAAAAAAAGTTATTCAGCAGAAAGTTATATTTTAATATACGGCTGGGAATTTTTACGAGTCAGTTTTTATTTTTTTCGAAGCCTGTTTATTGTATAAGACATTACTATTTCCTAACTTTTCTAGGTTTTTTACATATGTAATAGTGTTTTCAGTAGCGTGCGTGGTCAGGATGATTAAGAAAAATGTAATACGGTCACATATTTGGTCGTTTTGGTGAGTATTCAACACTCTAAAAATAACAGCTGTATTCAGCCATTGCTTACAGAGGAAACCATCATGACAGGGGCGTATCGTATCCAGGAATTTTTGATACGGGGGTCCCAGGATTTTTCCCGAAAATGTGAAGTAGGGGGATAATTTTTGAAGTAGACGGCAGTACTGAGTTAGTACTAAAAAGGGGACGCGGAGGGGAGTGTTTGGAGGCCTCCCCCAGACTTTTTTTTTGAGATTTCAGGCTCTGAAAGTGCATTTTGGTGGATCCTGGAGATGGTTTTGCCTATGGATAATGGAGAAAAGCAATAAAACTCCTCAGGTTCTGATAGGGGGTCCGGACCCCCCGACCCTCCCCCTGATCCGCCACTGCCTGACGTCTTATAAATTAAAGTGACACTACTGTCAAATGATACCGCGTCCCTGTTACCCATATTGTACTTTAGAAAATTCTCTCTCATGTTTAATAACATTCCCGTCAATAAATATCGCGAATTTTTTTAAAATTACGTGCAAAGTACGAGAGAATAAAAAATGGCTGTCAAAGTGGCATAACTTTTTATACTTACTTTATTGAGATGTGCTCGGTTTTATTTTTTGCCTCTGTAAAAATATATATAATTATTTTAGAGTCGCAAACTCTGCTATTTCACAAAACACTGTTTGTATCATGCATGGCCTATTTTTCATCCCCAATAAACTTTGGCAGAAATTACGTGCTCTCCGATAAACATTTGTGTCAGTGAAAACTGAAGCAGCTGAATTTTGCTGGTTTGCACACGTACGCCAATTGAGATGTTTTGTTATTAAAATGCAATTTCGAGCTATTGTCGTTTAGTTGGTTATACCGTAAACTGCCGCGTATAAAAAACATATTCCGGTTATAAGCCCCACCCCACCCCACCCCCCGCACATATAAGCCCCATTTCCTTATTTCCTCACTATAATTGTCCTCACAGTAATCTCAGTACTTGAAATTTGTTTTTTATTCCCTAATATAGTGACTAACAGACCAGTAAATGGATAACATATCTTGATATATTTGTTGCATCACTTCTGTATCTTATCAGCTCATTTCGAAACGTTGTTTTTTATTCCGCTTATATAAAGTCCCCCCCGGGTATTCGCCCCCAAATAAGCCCAATATAATGCTTATAAAGCAGCAGTTTACTGTATTTTCCGGAACTGAGGTCGTGAATATATTTCGATTTGCCGTCAAGAAAGATATTCTGTGTATTTCTTACTCTATATAGTACTTTGAAATATTTACTAAATACAAAAACAGAACTCGATATATATGTTTTATTCTTCACCAATTTCGAGCTATTGTCCTTTTTGCAACTGGGCTTTTATACGTCCTCGGAGAAAGTCGGAACAAGACGGAAGTAAATCGGAGATAGTCGGCGCCCCGGGATGAGACGTAAGTAAATCGGACGAGATACCGTAGTCGTGACGAGACGACCTACGAGAAGGAAAATAGATCGGAGATAGTCGGTACGAGACGGAAATAAATTGGAGATAGTCGGAACGAGACGGAAAATAAATCGGAGATAGTCGGGACGAGACGAGGAAGTAAATCGGGGCGCGGCCACCCGTTTACTGTCATTAATTCTTTATTTGCATTTTTTAACACTACTGATGAGTCAAGGTATATTGAAATTAATTTACTAGTGATCATTTACAATCTTTACTGGTCTGTGAAGCTCCTTTTCGCCGTCCATTTCACGGGCAGGCAAGCAATCGTTTCTTCTGGACTGCTGGTCACGTTTGTTGCTAAGATAGTAAAAACACACAACAACACAACTATAAAGAACTGGAAAAATTTCATTATTCGAAAATTAAACTGACACACATCACTGGTCAGTGGGTTTAAATCTATTGTTTTTTAAAAGATTTCCTTCTTGCAGCATTTAGCTTGGTTAACGATGGGGAAACGTAGCCTTTAACAGTTGAACCTCTCCACAACGGCCACCTCTGGTACAGAAATTATCTGGCCGTTGTAGAAAGTTAAGGTGGCCGTTGTAGGGAGGTTTCAATAATTACGAGTAAAGTGTATGCATCGGCGCACGGTCGGGACGAAAAATCCTGCCCTGGCTGTTGTAGAGAGGTGGCCGTTATAGGCTGGTTTTCACTGGCGACGGAGTCGGAGTCGTAGTCGGAGTCCGTAAAGAGCGATACGATCCAATGGAAATCAAACCGACGGAATCGGAAGAAGGATATCGATGCCGCTTACGACTCCGTCGCTTACGATCATGGTGAAAACTAGATTGTTGGAGTCGTAAGCGGAAGCCGAAGAATAAACCAATCACAATGCTCGTTTCCATGCCCGCAAAATACAAATTTTGGCGCTAAAGAAAACATGGCGGACGCAGACGAGCAACTTGTGCTTTGGGCTACTCAAATCATTATCAGTTTGCGCAGGCAGAGGCGCCATAGGAATAACGTAGAGTTCGAAAAAGGAAAGCGATTTTGGGTTCGAGACATTTATCGACGTCCTCCCATGCATTGTTTTTCTTATTTGTGTCTTTAAAAGTCTTTGCACGATTTATCGTACAGTACCGGGAAAAAGTCTCTACCGCCTCTGCCGACTGTTTCGTCAAAGGTGGCCGCCATGTTTTTTGGGTATCAGACTGTACTCGAGAGGGCCTGAGAACTTGCATTGTGATTGGTTGGTTTCTTACACTTCTGCTTGCGACTCGCGTCGGAGTCATAAGCGGAATCGGACGAGAAGAAAATGGAAACGTTCTGATTCTTCCGACTCCGATTCCGTCGAGCTTATGACTCCGCTTACGACTCCCGTTTTCGATTTTCACTGGTCGGAAGTGCCTTTACGACTCCGACTCCGACTCCGACGCCAGTGAAAACCAAACCTATAGAGAGGTGGCCGTTAGTGGAGGTTCGACTGTACTTTAAATCTTGTTTCGGAGAAATTTATTTAGCGACATACATTTATACATACTCAGTTTCGAGCGTTAAATTAGCCCATCGTCAGAGCAAGATGAGCGTTGTAAAGAAGCATGGCTGTTCTTGAAGAAAACACTTTATCCCCTACTTCCCTTGAAGGCTCGAGTTATCGGGAGTCAACTGTAAATTCCAAAAATGAAATTCATTACTTCGTTTCTTGGCCGCGACGAGTGCTTGACCGTATTCAACTGCAAAACGGTAAAGAGTTACTAGACTAAAAGTGATGTCACTCGGTACTAATGGCTCCGTCAATTCCAAGCCCGACCATCCCCCCCCACCCCCGGGCATTTGTCGGGCATTTTACAACTTTTCCATTCCTAGGGTGGGGCATTTGCTATAACCGGGCAGCCCGGGGGTGGGGCATTGTCAAAGGCAACGCGATCTTTCGTATTTTAAAAGACGTACACGTTTTGTTGTTTATTTAAAATTTCCTGATTGCCCCCGATAGAAAAATATAAAAACCGAGTTGATATTAAACCTTGTTTGAGTCCCGCACTTTTCAAGTAGTACCGTAGCCCCACCCCCACCCCACATGTGCAAACATTTGCACCGTTGCTTTCCACGTGCGAACCAAAGATGGCGGAACGAAGCTTCGACATCAACACCTTTGCAGTTGTAATGAAAAAATGTTCCAAAAATCATGATTACAGGTATAAATAAAGAGCTATTTATTTGTGAACAATTATAGTGTCCATCATTAATAGTTCTGCTTGGAATTTAGATTTTTAAATTCCTCGATCCTCTCAAAAAAGTTTTTGAACTTGTCCCGTGGGTCGAGAGTGTCCGCTCAGCTTCGACTGTACAACCTCGTTGACTGTTTGTATTAATTAGGTGGTTCCCCCCCACCCCCCCCCCCCCCATCCCTTGCAGCCACATGATGGGTTCGCTCCCTTCCCCCCCCCCCCCCCCCCCCACCCCCCTCTCCCTTACTTGCCCTGCTCCCCCCCCCCCCCCCGTGCCCGACGTTGTTTTACTTGCTCTCTGCTTATGAGAAAAATAATTCTGCAATCGACATCCGACGAGTCACACTCGGACAAAATATTCTTAATATTATTTTCTGCGATGCGACTCATGAGAATTTTTGCCACGGTGACGGCGTACTTGTTTCGGCAAGTATTTCCCAGAGATTCGCTCGTCATTGGAGGGCAAAGCTTTGGATCCCATCTCGGATCTGTCATTTCATAAGGACACAAGGGCGGAGAACCAATGGCGTGGCTCGCACGAGGATGGCTCGGCTCTCGGTAGAAATAATCGAAGTCTTCGAGTACCGGCTTACTAAAGCTACAACGGAACACGTTTGATGAGAAATCGGCCATGAGGCTTGCATAGCTTTCACCAATGGTGTTCGAATTCCTTCTTTCAAAAAGTCGCTCCACTGTTTGTAACGGCTCGTGCAGGTAGAATACGGAAGGATGATGATTAAAATGTCCCCAGTTATTGTAGATCCAGATCGGCCATGAGCTACTACTAAAATGTTCCTTCGAGGCTGCTTTGAGTTGAAGTTTCTAGTTAGAAAATCTTTTGTACTCTTGAAACTCAACGCGTTCTCGGCCACGACCCATTTGTTGAAGATACTGACTTGAATTTTCGCGACGTGCTACACCTGACCGATACAAAAGTACAAGGAGGATAACAGTGGGGATTGCGACAAGAAAAACCCGTGAAATGATTCGCCTCCTTGAATACAGTGCCATATTGTTGTCTTGGTCGACAGGAACTCGATGAAATTAAAACACTACTGCCAATGTCGCATACAATATATATTAGCTTATATTCTATTGCTTGACAATGCTTTGTTTGACCAAGAGTAGAGTAGAGTAAATCTTTATTTAGGCAGAGTGGCCCAAGATTGAGGTTGTCGCACGCGACCGTCGCGTCACTACGCTACCATTATTAAAAAACCCCACGATGAAAATATAACTTCAAACCATTTACGCGCGTGTAAATGGGATTCAATTAAGTCGCATCAGAAGCATATGTGGCAGGCGACAATTAAAATAAAATCGTATCGTCTAAATCGGCCCAGTTTAGATTGTTAATTTGTTGGTTGTCAACGTTTCAGCGGTTGATTGACAACTGCAGGCGAGACCCGGAAATCGAAGATTCGCTCTTCTCAGATGTGTCAGTGCATCTGAGTATAAAAACATACGGGCGGTATGCCATCATGCGAGCCTTGAAAGCAAGTGTTTGTCTGAGTTACAAACTTCTCTCTTCGTGTGCTTTATCATACCGCACAAGAGAAACTTGACTTGACCTGAACCGTTTCCATACCTATAGTACTGACATTACAAGTTTATGTTCTATTTAAAATATTTCTTTGTTCATCAGTATAGTGTCCACAATTAGTACAGCAGTCTGTACCAGACCACAAAACACTAATTTTGCGACGCTGTTCCGGACTTAATGTATAAAAAACCCTGTTCCAGACGATTTTTAACGATTTTTTTCTAACCCAAAAGGCCAAGCTAATAAGCAGCATTGCGAACTTGTAGTTGTAAAGCTTCTTTCCTACGCGTTTCGTTTCGTCTGTCCTATTCCAGAGTATAAA
This sequence comes from Desmophyllum pertusum, assembly GCA_029204205.1. Taxonomy (NCBI): domain Eukaryota; kingdom Metazoa; phylum Cnidaria; class Anthozoa; order Scleractinia; family Caryophylliidae; genus Desmophyllum; species Desmophyllum pertusum. The sequence continues at coordinate 7,607,013 of MU826826.1, read as the reverse complement.
TCACCGATCTTTGTGTCAACTTCTGGGAAACTGATACCCTGTTCCAGACCAAAAAATGACGTTTATTATACCCTGTTCAAGACCAAAATGCTTAAAACCATACCCTGTCCAGCAGCACGTACCTATATAGCGTATATAAAGGAGTTCTCCCCCGGACAGCAGCGTAAGGCTCTTCATAGGATTATAGTTTTCTGGATACTTCCTTCGATAATAAGAATCCAGATCATTTACGTGAGTGGGCGATACAACTGGAGTTGCATTGAAAAACGCCTTGCATCCAGCGAAAGGCTTTGTCTTCATTTATAATCGTGGTTAGATGCCTCGGCTCTGAGAACACGTTCGACCGCTTGGTAGGTTTCAAAACAGATATGACGGGCTGATGGACGAGCTTCTTTCAGCTCCTCAGTGATACGTGGTTAAATAAAGTATCTTATCTTATCTTAAGTATGGGCAATGGTTAAAAATTTCCCAACTCTGCTCCTCACCGTGATATGCCACAATAATCAGGTTTATTCGCTTCTTGTTCGCCCCACCCGCGCGCGATGGCGGTTCTTTTTTCTTCATGGAATTTTGGAGGTTTTGCCAATTCTTCTTTGAATGCATTTTGACTCTGTTTGATGATACTAGGACGTGGATTCATCGATACATTTGCAACGAAAACGCCGATCGAACGAAAAATTGAACATAGCAACTATCAAACGAAACCTGAACCAGCAAATACGCTTTCGACTCAACCTACTCAACAAGAACGCCAAGTTACTAAACGCTACAGCAGATCAAGGACAATATACCACAAATCCAGATATATTTTTACCGATTGTGCTTAATTTATTCTTTACGCAAACTGAGAAACAAAAGAAGAAATTTAATATACCAGATTCTCGATGAGAATTTATGGAATCCATGCCGACAAAATTATTTGACCGAGCAAGTGTTTGATTTGAAGTATTTTGCTTTTTCTGATGCGGAGAAATCAAATAAACATGTCACGAGAAAAGAAACATTAAAAGCAAGCAAGACAGTTTTGTTAAAAATCTGCTAAGATCGTTGCGAGGCAATTTACGAGGAATTTTTTCTCTCGTACAACTGCATAATGATTATTCCATTCAAAACCAATATCATTAAAATGGTTGAAAATGGGCAAAAATGTTGAACATGAATTGGACTGACCATTATAGAGCATCACATTATTATCACATTCTGGCGGACTGCTGCCGGGGGATTCTGCTTACTTAAACTCGTCGAATCATTAAATAAAATCATCAGAAAAATAGGAAATTAATTCGTTATTTATTATCAGAGCTTACTGTAACTCAGACTACTGTAAAAGTATTATACAATTTGTTACTGTTAGTGTGTATATTGTAGTCTAACTCTGTATGTTTGTTTGTTAATAAAGTTTGCTGAAATTTAAAAAAGAAAAAAAGAGGAAATAATTCACACGTTATCAGTTAGCGACAAACACGACCTACTACATGTGTAGACGGCAAAAGTGGAGTTTTTGCCGTTCGCGGGAAAACGAACGTGGTGATTAATCTCTCTATTAATTATAAAGTATCAACGCTGTGTTTCAATATTCATGCAAACAGTACTTTCGATTTAAAACCAGTATCCAATATTCATCAAGTTCCGCATTTATTCCCGATTCTTTGCGTGGTATCCGTTTTAAAAACGGAATTTAAAAACACCAGGAACCTTTTCCTCCAAGCAGGATTAATAGCAGACTACAACAATATATATATATAAAGCTAATAATACTGTACCTTTGAATGAAAATGAATGAATTTGAAGCTGATCCTAGTACTCAGGCTTCCCTTCCTGTTCACTCGATTTGGCGCGAAATTTCATGAAGACACCCAACCTCGTTCCCAGGGCTCTTATTCTTCCACCCGAAAATTTTATCATTTCGCACGCGTTAAATCTATATTTTAACATAACTGATAACTTTCTTGTCAAATTAGACTTTCGACTTCCAAGGTCATATAAATTTCCTCCCGCCAAAAACCATCTGTTCTGTAGGTACTTGGTAAATTAAGGGAAGTAATTGTCACTTACGTCCTGTACTGTTGAACAAAATATAATGAAAACAAAATAGTTTACAGACATCTTTTATAATTATATAATTAATGTTGCTTAGAAGTTGGTGTGAATACAGGGACAAATATTCATCACGTAGTCAAGCAAAACTACTATAATTAGATAGATAAAAAATATTAAACATTGTTTTTCATATATTTTGCTGTTTTCTTTCTTATATGTAAAATGCTAAAGTTTGTTCCTATATTAAAAGTGCAACTTTTCAGTTAGATTCCATTAAAGACCTTTCTGGTGATGGCACTATCCAATATGGTCAATATGTCATTGAATAACATGGACCTGACATGTTCGTCACTGGATAATGACTGATTGTTTTTCGCTTAATGGTCAGTTTTCATCTGCCAGGATGGAACACGATGATTAAGATATAGAAAGTCGTTCTCTGTCGATTTCTCTGGCAGTAAAAGGCTTAAACTCCGAGGTTTTGAATGCCTTAAATAAACAACTGTTTAATTTATTTAAGTGTCAGAGGATTTAGCACTGCTGGACACTGTAAAACCTTACAGCAGCCTTCGTGCTTTTTCTTCTTTTCGTTAAAGATTCCTTTTTGTTCCTCCCACCCAGGTAAATAACTCGACAATACTAATCAAGTTATTTAACCACTACAGTTAAGATTTGGAACAGACAAACACAAACAAACAACACCATGCACATACATACATACATACATACATACATACATACTTTATTTGATGAGTAGGTTGGTAAAAAGGCAGCCAAAGGGCTGATGTGGACCTACTATACTAAAAATTAGGAATTACATTTGTAAAAATTACATTTACAAATTTAGAACTAGTATATACAAAATAAGTCGGAATTTACTAATATTAATATAAAAAGAAAAGAAATTGACATATATCATCAAAATAATAAATTTAAATTTAAAAATATATAAAATCACCCTTTTTGTTAGCGACTACTGTTGCCCCTTTATCAAATAAGAAATTATCAATAATTTTAACATGTTTACGTAAAATTTGTTTAAAATAATAAGAATTTTCTGGTACTTTAACTAATCTATTTACAAAATTCCAGATTACAGGACCTCTGTATTGTAGGGTGTTTCTCCCAGTCTCTGATTTAAATCTAATGATGTTAAATTGGTTAGGAACACGAGAAGATCTAGAAGTTACTCTTTTAGAAAACAGTTCACATATTGATTGGGTCGTTGTTTCATAATATACTTTGTGCATAAGTAACAGTACGGATTTTTTATAGAAGTAAGAGATGGGCAGCCAATCGGATTTCATGAGACATGTGTCATCTGCCATCGTCGGATTAAGGTTAAGGTTATTCACAATACGAGCTGCTCTTGCATGAATATGGTTTAGAGAGTTCAGTGCAGAAGGAGAACAATTTCCCCATACTGAGATTCCATACGTTACACTGGGGATAATTGTTTTAAAGTATATTTCCTCGAGAATCTTCTTTGGAAGGATTCTCATTCTCTTCAACGCTCCAACCTTCTGCGTGAAATATTTCTTTACTGAGTCAATGTGCACAGACCAAGTCAGCTTGTTGTCGATTTTAACTCCAAGGCAAGTGGTGTAGTTAACCAGGTCGATATGGCCAGTGTTGAAGTAGAGGGGAGGTATAGGCCCAACAAAAGAGGTTTTTCTTAGTATCATTGCCTCAGTTTTAATTGGGTGGATAGTTAGCTGATTTCTAACACTCCACATGAGGACTTGCTTCATTGTAGCTTTAGTTGTTCCTGTCCTAAGTGTAAACTATATACGGGACAAAACCGTGGAGAGTTTTGCATATGGTATTAACTGCGTGGCTAAGCAGTGTCCAGAAAAATGGCTTCTTCGGATCATTTTGAGAGCAGAATTGCAACTGCCATCCTTTGCACTATATTTGGAATCATATTCCCATTAGATTGTGCTTGCACTGGTTAGTATTTTTTTTTTTTTTGTATTTTATTGGTTAATATTTTATTAACTTTTTAAATTTATTTAACAAATAAAGAAGCCAAAACCATGTATTATACTGTCATAAAACACGACGGGAATTTGAGAACACGAGAGAAATTTAGAAAACACGAGCCGCAGGCGAGTGTTTTCTATATTTCTCTCGTGTTCTCAAATTCCCGTCGTGTTTTATGACAGTATAATACATGGTTTTGGCTTCTTTATGTGCTTTAAAACACGGCTTTTCTATGATTTATACTCTGATAAAACATGGTTTTTAACCAATCAGAGCGCGCGCATTTTCCAGTCTATGTTTTAATGGTTAATATATGGTTAGTATACTGATTCAGTTTATTCGAGTTCCTTGGTGTACTTTATCGGGGTCTTTACTAAATGACATTTTTTTAGAACTCTACCGAATTATTTTTAGTTTAAAATTGCCCAGGCTTAAACTTTTGTATACTTCTAGCTTTATTTTTCTCAACCCTGCTATTTTTTGTTATTATTGGCTAAGAAATTGCTTGCAAATTGCACGCTTTTTGCATGTAAACCATTTACCAATTCAACAAAATTTAACAAGCTAGCCGTTATAAAGACGTTTGCTAAGATCAAGAAGTTTAGTAGTCCTTCCTGTCGTGTTGACGCTTTGATAGATAGACGAAAACACACGTTCCCTGTACCTCTGGCATTTTGTAACGAGTGCCGGCAGTTAAGCCTGTGGCTCTACCGAGTTATTTCCCCAGTTTCGCGACGTATTCCGGGAAAAACGTACCTTTAGCCAACAGTGTTTGCAGAGCTCTCAATCTTTGGCAAAACCCGTGCATGTTCACCAACCCAAAACGTCTATTTCGAGAGGCTACTTCGGTTTTGCTGTGTTTAGAAACAAAATTCAGAGATCATTTTTAAAATGTGTGTGCGCCTAACTGAATTAAGTTAGATTGTTGTATAAGGGTGGATGGAAGTATTCCTTTACCGAAGAAAAAAACTGACTATTGCTAAACAAACAATACATGATGCGAAGCACGCCGGAGCCTGTATAAAATGTTGCTCAAATATTACTTTTCACAGAAAACTATTTAGTTAAACATGGTCTAAATTGTTTTGGGTGTAAAATTTAGGTTTATTTCTTGAACGTTTTATTTAATTTTGTGTAAAACTAAGGATTGCACTGAATTATCTGCCATTAATATTGATGTTCAATAATGTTAAAGCTTTCCGATAATTAGGAACCCAAGCCTCGAGGATTAATGAGCCTAGATCTAGAGTACAATTATCAAAGTGCAATTTGGGGTATAAACTTGTTGTATTTCTTGTCGTTGCAATATACTCATAGACCGAGTTCATTTTACGACTTTTGCATTTCATATTGATATGTTTAGTGAGTTTTACCATAAAAAAAACAACAATAAATAATATTGTGAAATTTTCGTTGTGTCTATCCCAGGCGACGAAGATCGCATCATCATGTTCAAGGAACCGATTCCAAACAAGGTAATGAAGGGTCACGTGATCAGAAGCGAGGAGGTACCTAATGAAGGGAGCTGTCGAGTGTTGTGTTATATGGAGCCCGACTGTGTGTCCATTAATGTGAAACCTACAGGAGGAGGAAACTACAAATGCGAGTTGAATAACGCCACCGATGAAAACCAGCTGACCTTCATTGACGATAGCGCGACTTACACCTTCCTGGCTATCGAGGTAAACTGATAATACTATATTCTTATCATATTGAAGAGTATCGAATAATTAACTTTGTGAATTTTTAAACATGAAATGAACTATTACTTACTTACTTACGCCTAGTACCCCGCCTGGGGCATAGGCCGCCGACAAGTGTTCTCCAGACGTCTCTGTCCTGGGCTTTCCTCTCTAGCTGGCTCCAGGTCAACCCCAATCTCCTGACGTCTGCTTCCAGGTCCCGACGCAATGAGTTTCTTGGCTGTCCCCTCCTCCTCTTACCCTGGGGGTTCCAGGTCAGGGCTTGCCTCGTGATGTTCGTTTGAGGCTTGCGGAGAGTATGAGCTACCCATCTCCAACGCCTCTTCGAAATGAAATATTGCTTTGATGTAAAAGTGCAAGAAATCTCAGGTAGGCGGGTTTCAAAATTGCTATAAGTTATTTTTCTCTTTTAGCAGAATCCTTGTAGTAGCAGCCCATGTTTAAACGGTGGTACTTGTCAAGCTGGATTCACCAGTAAAGGATTTCGTTGTATCTGTCGCGCTGGATTCCCAGGAACAAACTGCCGTGAAGGTATTTTAACTCTTCTCAGTTCAATACTGAACTTAGTCGAATTGTGTAATACACGTCATACTCTCCGCAAAACAGAAATTTAAATTATGTGTTCCTACATCATGTGATCAACTTCATCGAACCAAAAAATTATTAAGGAGGTTCGAAAGGGTTTACAGCCGTGCGCGCGCAACATTCCTGAGAGATGTTGCACATGTGAAAAAAAAAGATCCAAATTACCTACCGGAAATAAAATAAAAAATAGCTCCAACCGGAAAAACGATGAAGATCAGCCTCAACGTAAATTTGGGACATTTATAGAAAAATGTTATGGAGTAGAATTTTCAGTAACTTGTAAATTTCTTAAATTCACGGATACTGAAAATATTGCAAGCTATGGAAATCAAAAATAAAAATGCTGATAGCATGCAAACGACGCTAATGGTCAACAAAATGCCAGATTGACCCATTCGCTTCGTTTGCATGTCAAACCGCAGCTGACAATTGTAATTACAGTGGCTATTTTGAAGATAAATTGAAAAAAATGAAATTTGAAGGGATTTTAGATTGAGGCTTATTGTTACCATGGCAACGCATGTGACGTCATAAACAGTTTTTGACAACAGCTTCACAAGGATATCCCCGGCATAACAAGTACACGTGATTGCAACATATTCGAGCCTCATTAATAAACAAGTAAGCATTTCCTTCGTCACGGTTCTACAGCTTTTAAAGTAACTAAATCCTCATTCATCAGTTCAAAAATATTGAAACTATCCCAATTTATAAAAAGTTGATTCGTTAGTCAGAATTTTTCAAGGGGCTTAGATTTTTCGCGGATACACGATAATAGAAAAAAGCCCTAGCAATTACGACTAACGAATTATTCTTTGACAGCTTTTTAATTTTAATTTATTTCCATGTCTTTAGCAAAGTCTTGCAGCCACTTAAAGAAGCTTAATTCTACAGCAGTTAATGGCACTTACGTCATTGATCCTGATGGCGAAGGAGGCTCGCCTCCTTTATATGACGTCATCTGTGACATGAGTGACAAGAATGAAGTTGGCGCGACTGTCATAAGTCACGACAGCGAAATCAGAACGCTGGTGGACGGATGTGATCCTGATGGGTGTTACTCGCGTGACATTCATTACACAGGAGAGAGTCTTTCTCAGCTGGCGGGTCTCGCCAATGTCTCCTCGCACTGCGAGCAGTTTATCAAGTACGAGTGCTTTGCATCAAGGATGTTCCGAAGCAATAAAGCCTGGTGGGTTTCACGTGATTCTGCTAAGATGAAGTTCTGGGGCGGGGCGAATCCTGGCAGTGGTAAGTGCGCATGCGGTATGACCAAACTCATGCGCAGACCCCAGTTATGGTTGTAACTGTGATAAGAATGACGATGTATGGCGTGAAGACAGCGGTCTCCTCACTGACAAGTCACGTTTTCCAGTTAAACAGCTCAGGTTTGGAGATACAGGTTTTACAGCTCAATGGTTCGATGAGCAAGGCTACCATACACTGGGGAAGTTCAAATGCTATGGACTTGTCTGATTATAAAGAGTTATACCATAACTGTAAAGCTAGCGGTCAAACACAAAACAACGCGCGCGCTAGTAAGGAACAACGTAACAGTCAAACACAAAATAACAGTCAAACACAAAATTATAAACAGCGAGCGCGCTAGTCAGTAGCATAACAACCAAACACAAAACTGGGAGCGCGCTAGTAATTAACGGAACACACAAAACAGGGAGCGCGCTATTGTAGTCAGTAACGTAACAGCCAAACTCAAAACAACGAGCAATAATAAAGGCTAAACGCAGAGGAGTCTCGTCCTCCTACAAGCAAGAAGGTTCCAACAGTTCATGATTGTACGCTCTCCTCGAGCTCCGACATGTCGCATCCAAATTAAATGAATGTAATTTATGGCATATTGCATCAGGCTCAATAGATATGTCCAGCTCAAGACAATCTAATTTTAGACTATAAAAAACATATTCAAATCACTTTATGTATGGTCCAAAAGAGAAATATATTTATTTATTTTCTGCCAGGCCGATTGAAAAAAAAAAATCTAACATTGTTTTCAGTTTGTATAAAACCGCAAATTAAATGGAGTTTTTTTAAATTTGCGATTCAGTAAATTTGACGTGATGTATAACGGCAATAAACGAACTGCGGTTCGTTGAAAAGTTCCCAAACCTGAGCAAAAAAGGCAAAAAGAAAATAGAAAAAACAAACAAAGACCGGTAAATAAAACTGAAAATAAAAAATAAAAAACGGGGAGGATATTACTCGGCCCCCAAGCCTGATTGAGAGCAACTCCTTGGCCGCAGAATTTAAATCTCACCCGGGGAGAGGTTATCCGGCCCCCAAACCATATGAGAATAACCCCTAAAAGCGTGATTCGAACTCGCGACTCTGACGCTGATGACTTACCACTAAGCCACCGTGCATCCCACAGCTGATCAGAGTGAAATAGTGGGTGTCTACAGTTTGCTAATTATGGAGGTCCGCCGGGACTTTCCAGACGCGTTAAAATTCGGGCTAAAATCATCAAAGAATAACCATTACAAAAGCTTGAGAAAGTGCTTGGCAACTAGCCGGCCTTGAAAGAAAAGTTGAAATCTAGCGTTAATTTGCTGCCGTGAATTTATTTTAAGTCCGGCAAAACTTCATATACCAGACGTTCTGGACTTTACCAAAAACAAAACATGTTTGACCCAGCGAGATGCGATATAAGGCTGTCTAATTGGTCTTGTAAATCTGTCTAAATTTAATAAAACGTACCTCCCGAGATTTGATACAAAACTATAGATTTCATACAAACAGGGCTTTTAATAACGACTAATCAGAGGTCAAATAAACGTGAAATTACTCTATCCTATGTCTTTTTAGACCAAGAGACCAAGACCAAGAGCATTCAAGCAATTGTAGCCAAACTTTGTGAATTTTCCTAAAAATTATCTGGGAACATTTTGGTGAGTCAATTGTTTGACCACGTGACTTGACTTTACCATGACATTCAAGTTTTGGCAGTTTGTTTTACGCAAACTTGGTGTTTTTAAGCTGAATTTTCAGTTTTCGTGAGGTTTTAACTTTTTAACAAATTTAAAAATTTAAGACTGACGGATCCAAGATGGCGGATTTTTTAAATGTATGACGTCATTGTGACGTGATATGACGTCATAATTGACAAGTGATTTTCGCTAAAATAAACATTTTTGGATGATTTACCCACCATATAAGTTTCGTTTTCATAGCGTGAATACGTGAGATACATGGGGGGCACCCATGCCCCAGGCTCACGAACGAAAAAAAAAATCAGGCAGAATAGGATTGAGACATTTCAAAAGAGAAGCAATTCTTTTTTTTTAAATTATTTGTCAGAATCCATTTTATGAACTCCAAATTGCATTTTTTAAATATAAAACTGTGACTCTGTTTCTCCGGGATCTCTTGCTGTAGTGATACATATACTCAATGTGTGAACAACTTGAATTTCAAATTTCAACATGCAAGTTGCTACTTAGTGATGCATTTGAAATGGCCTGTGGGTTAGCCTCTTACATATTATTTTTGGGGGATCGTCACGCGTTCTTCTCACACAAAGATTACGCGACAAGCCCTAAAGAGCGTCTGCGTACCTGTGGGTGAGATCCCTGTCTTGTCCCCAGGCGTCGCTCCATTTTCGTACTCGGTGGACGTTGAGTTGTAAGACTGATGTAAAGGAGAATGTAGACACGGTTTCGCGTTTCGCTTCCTTCCCATCGAGCCCCGCGCTCCCTCTTTCCCGCCCTTTTCCGACAAAATGCAACGGCGCCTGGAGGCGAGGCTGTATTTCGTATTTTAATTTTTTATATCTTTCCAGTGTCAACAAATGTGTGTTGGGAAGGTAGTCATCAATTTATATCAAATATAAATACTTGGAGAAAAAAAAAATTGAAAGAAAGAAAAACATAACAAATTAAAAGAAACAAGACGTGTGAATCAAATCCTTCACAAAAAGGGAGCAAAAATCTTTGAAATTGTAATTTCTAAAGGTAGCAGGCTGTGTAAAGACACGGTACTAGGGTACTTTATGGAAATAAATGATGGCATATTTTAAGCTTGGTAAAAATACAACGTAGTAATATATTATTCTGTCAATGACAAAGGCTACTCGGAAAAAAAACATTCCGACCTCTCCCAACAGGAGCCGAACCCACTTGATGTCAGACTTTAGTGAGCATGATAATTGTTATCACTTAAAGTAAATCAAGTAAAGGTTTAACGTCAACGTTTTGGCCATTAAACCTGCCCTTTTAAATGTCCGTAGTACTAGCATTGCATTTTAAATTGTAAAGTAAAGCAAACTAGTAATAAATTGTAACATTATGCCGTAGTTAGTGTTATAATATACTCAACAAAATATGGAGCTTCTGATTGGTCAATGACGAATGCATAAATAGGTTATAGAGTGCAATACGGAATTGTGATAAACGGTACCGGACAAGTAGAGACGTTTTTGCCGTTAATTACATTGAAATAAGCTTTCAGATTAATGCTTATTTTCCTGAGCTACAGTACTGTAATTCTTTCAAAACGTTCACGCTTGGTTTGCCTACGCGTTCGAATAAAACATGTGAGCACTTTGGAAACTAGTGAAGCGTTTTCGTGTGCAGATCAGTAGCGTGATGGCCGCAGCAAAATTTTGTTGAGAATATTATAAACAAAAAATCGTATGAACTGCTCGTGCATTTCGTGATTTATGGTCACTCGTAATGTTTTGAAAGTTCTCAAATTGCACTCGCCTAAAGGCTCTTGCAAGCAATTTTGAGAACTTTCAAAACATCACTCGTGCCCATAAATCACGAATTGCACTCGCGTTCATACGATTTTACTATACAAACTGCATGTATACAGACTGTGCATACTTATTTATTTATTGAATCATTTTATTATCTTATCGCCTCGTATAATTAATGGAACTGCTATTATAAATAAACTTGTCTTTAATTTATTATCGATTTATTTTTTTGCACAGTGTGACAATGTGGTCAACGCTTTTTCCAACTAAAGTCTTTCTCAAGACTACCGTCTCAACCTCTCTTTGGCGAGCGCAAATTTTACAACCTCGTCTTCAGGGTCTTTCAGCCTTTCAGGCGCCAGGGTAAATTCAAGATGGCGAACACAACGAGGAAGACCAGCCGCCATCTTGAAAAGCAACGCCGCAATAAAATCGTGGCGTCGTGTCCTATAGGGAAGGGAACACCTAGGTACTAGGCTAGAATATTAATGCGCTGGTTTGCTGCTTTTGAAAAAATAAAAAATAAAAATAAAATAAAGGTTTGTTCCAATCATATTTTAGTCGGGGGGATTGTTATGAAATATGGAAAACTTCAACGGGGCTAAGAGTGCCACGATTTTAGTGTGTTGGCCGGGGCCACGACCGTTACACAATTTTGTGCTTTATTTGCACTCGCGCAACACTGTTTGAACATCTGAACCGTTAGTTGCTCGGAAACACTTCAAAGCTTATTGTGTTTTGTGCACCGTCAAAGCCGCTAAAAAAGCGAACAAGAAAATTCAATGACGTTTGTGCGTTTCCCTTTATTAAATAGAGTTGATGTTAAATTTCACTGACACAGTACTGAATACATCACCTGTGTAATGGCACTAATGGTCAATATGTCATATTGAATATAATATGTCAATTAAATAACTGAGTTGATGTCAGTGTTTACAGTTGAAGGTTTTGTTAGTATGTTAATTATCACAGTAATGATTCACGATCATTCTCTTTGTAGCTTACCTGTAATGGCTTTTTCGGTTCGCCAGACTGTTAGGCCGCATAGGTAAGCCTATGTATTGTTGGGGCAAATATTTTTCACAAGTATCAAGGTCGAAAGATAATATTTTCCTGTCATATCGTGATCGAATTTATAATAACAGCTGCCAATAGCCCTTTTCACGGTTAGATTGTGATATTTGCATAACAATACACTTGAACATAGAAGCGAGGCAATTTCGGGCACAAGCTGCAAAACACCAGTCGTGTTTTTCTTGAGCTCCTTCAACTCTTTTAGTATAAAAAACAGTTTTAAAATGTAGAAGAACTGAAATTCTTTTAGTTTACATTGTTTTTAGAAAAATTGTAAAACGAATTTTCTCTATTAATAAAGAGTAGATTCGCATAAGCAACAGGGAGCTCGGGTTACGATATTTACGGCAAATTTTAACTAAAATAGTTGTATATTTAGTTGTTCTCCGTTTTTAAACTATTTTTATACTAATATAGTTCAAGGAGCTCAAGAAAATCACGCTGTTTTCCAGCTTGTGCCCGAAATTGCTTCGCTTCTATGTTTAGCTGTATTGCTATGCAAAGAGGGCTATTGTTTATTTTTATCCAAGAAAGAGTAGTAGCCTCAGGAAAACAAATATATCTTGATTAATCAAGCGCGAGGGCGCCCGTACTGGGAGAGTATCGGCCCTCACTACGTAGAGAAACGACCGAAGGACGATATTCTCCCAGTACGGTCCCGAACAAGCTTGGTTAATGGAGATCTATTACACGACTAAAATTGTGCTCAAAAATATATGTGTTAATCAAAACTATAACAAAATTCTCGAATCTGATTGGTTATCAGCAGGCGCGATTTGAGCACTAATAGGACAGTGTACGCGTCATGCTTGTAATTGGACGATGTAATAGGACAGTTTACACGTCATGCTTGTAATTGGACAGTGTAATTGGACAGTACGCGTCATTTGCGCGCGCTGTCCTTTGCTCGTGCATGCATCTCGGTCAAAAAACAAACTTGATTATTATGTTTTTATTCACGTTTAACGTCTTTTCCTCAAATTTTGTTATAGTTATGATTAATTGGTAACAGGACTTCGTGTCGTCCAATTCTGTCTGTAATCATACTCGTGATTAACAAATCGGACTCCCGCGAAGCGCGGTCGTCCGATTTTGTTAATCACTCGTATGATTACAGACCGAATTGGACTCCACTCAGTCCTATTACCATTATAAATTAAAACCATAACAATGTAAGAAACTTTACCGGTCCGATACTTAACAAATATCGGACTTGTAATGTAAAGCATTCTGATTGGCTGATTTTAATTATTGGCACTCTCAACTGTCTTAGTCGTGTAATAATTAATATAATTTTCAGAGGTGAATATGAGCATATTCACCGCGCAAGGCGGTGAATATGGGATTTCAAGGCGTGGCTGCTAAGCTAAGCCACATTTCTTATACCGGCAAGTAAAGATGGCGACTCGTTTTTGAATGAAATTTTCCTGTATTCTAAAGACATCACTCCAAGCTCGGAATATTCAAAGCATTGGGAACTTAGGTAAATGACTACCAAGACGTAGGGACGGAAAATATTTTCAAGAAACGATTTTAACGCATTTAAAACTCGTAAAATAGTAAAAGTTTTTGTGTGGCCAACCACGGCGGCCGTGTTCGTGTCGGATGGAGTGACAGAAATTGGTTCTCTTCAGACCTATGCTACTTATTTCAGAACGATAGCTACAGCTGCTCATGAAATCAGCAACAATCCAACAAAGGTACCTGATGAATAGTGTTCTTTTGTGTATTTTACTTCTTAATTTGATGTGTAAACGATGTAACTACGGTAATATGGCGAGTATTTGCGTGTGTTGTTTTCATGTTTTAGCTCGTAATTTTGTAGTTCTTGATATTCACCTCTGAAAATTATACTAAAACAATTATTCGCCTCAGGCTCAGTGAATATTGTGAATATTTACCACGACTTCGTCTCGGTAAATATTCACAATATTCACTTCGCCTGAGGGTTGGAGTTCCTTTGGCATTGATTAATTGGAGATGTTAAGTGGAGTACGTAACCACAAACAAATAAAAATTCACCTGCTGTAATTTTCGTTGCTACCTGTCCTAAGTGGACAAACCGTGGAGTGCATGTTTTGCATACAGTATCAGTAAACTGCGTGGTTAAGCAGTGTCCAGGAGAATGGCTTCTTCGAATCATGTTGGGAGTAAAATTGCAACTGTACTTTCTATCCTGTGCGTTTTATTTGGAATCATATTCCCATTGGTTTCTGCTTTTCCCGGTAAGTACAATTTCAAGTAACCGATAACAAATTGCAAAGACTGTTTATATCTTTAAATATTGACGGTTTTCGAGCCAAGCAGAGATAAAAAAAAACAGTGATCGTAGATCTGAACATTATGATCAAAGTGCGACTTGTTTCGTAACTAGCTAAACATTTTAATTTCAAATCCCTCCACACGCATCTGCAGGATCTAGGCTGTCAATTAGTTCTTTTCGTTTATTTTGGAGAAGTTATTTGACCGTTTTCACAGTTACTATAAAAACGAAGATCTGACTATCGCTGGGGACATGCAAGAGCGATTTTTTTTTCTTTTCAAAAGTATCAAGGTCGAAAGATAATATTTTCCTGTCATATCTTGATCGAATTTATAATAACAGCTGCCATTTCTTTTTTATTCAAGAGAGAGTAGTAGCATCAGGAAAAAATATATATCTTGATTAATCAAGCGCGAGGGGCGTACTGGGAAAGTATCGGCCCTCACTGCGTTCGATCCGTACTCTCAAGATCTACAATAGGTCCGTACAGAAACGACCGAAGGACGATATTCTCCCAGTACGGTCCCGAACAAGCTTGGTTAATGGAGATCTATTACACGACTTAAATTGTGCTCAAAATAGCTGTGTAAATTAAACCATAACAATGTAAGAATTTTTACCCGGTCAGATACTTAACAAATATCGGACTTGTAATAAAGCATTCTGATTGGCTGATTTTAATTATTGGCACTCTCAACTGTCTTAGTCGTGTAATAATTAGAGATATCAATTTTGGATCGAAAGGAAGCAGTTTGGAGTTCCTTTGGCATTGATTAATTGGAGATGTTAAGTGGAGTACCTACGTAACCACAAACAAATAAAAATTCACCTGCTGTAATTTTTCGTTGCTGCCTGTCCTAAGTGGACAAACCGTGGAGTGCATGTTTTGCATACAGTATCAGTAACTGCGTGGTTAAGCAGTGTCCAGGAGAATGGCTTCTTCGAATCATGTTGGAAGTAAAATTGCAACTGTAGTTTCTATCCTGTGCGTTTTATTTGGAATCATATTCCCATTGGTTTCTGCTTTTCCCGGTAAGTACAATTTCAAGTAACCGATAAACAAATTGCAAAGACTATTTATATCTTTAAATATTGACGGCGGTTTGCGACCCAAGCAGAGATAAAAAAAAAACAGGTGATCGCCGGTAGATCTGAACATTATGATCAAAGTGCGACTTGTTTCGTAACTAGCTAAACATTTTAATTTCAAATCCCTCCACACGCATCTGCAGGATCCAGGCTGTCAATTAGTTCTTTTCGTTTATTTTGGAGAAGGTATTTGACCGTTTTCACAGTTACTATAAAACGAAGATCTGACTATCGCATAATGTAGATAAATAGCGAGTTTACGCAACTACAAGGCAAGAAACGACGTCGATGAAATGCCTACTTAAGAATCTCGCGAATCTCTAGTTGAATTCGGTTTGTCTATCGGTGTCAGAACTATTCTAAACTATGAACAGAATATGCAAAGGCAGCGAGGTTCAAATCCAAAGGGAAACTTGAAAATTATGCGCCGATTTGCGGAAGACGTTCAGTCCGGAAACCCACAATTGTGTCGGTATATATCACGCTATTTTGTTTGCAGAGCACTCCTGCTAAGAAATTTACCGAGATGTATAACGCACGTTCAGAGTTATTGTACTGCTCATTAAACGTTTTGTAGTTCTCGCTGTCGTTGACTTTGTGGTCTACTTAAAGTCTATCATAACATTCCATGTTTGACGCTTTCTTTAAAAATAAAAATAAAAAGATTCCGAAGCTGAGTGAACAACAAGGTACATGTGCGGAGACGAATGAACTATAACATGAATGCTTTTGCACTGCATAAAAGGTTTCGTGATAAATACTATTATCACATAGCGGGCAAAATTACTGAATTCTGATTGGCTAAGACAGAGGGCATTTTTCTTAATCAAGGGCACTTTTTGGTAATCAAGGGCATGATTTCTTGATCCTGATTGGTCGAGCGGCAAAATTCCTCGCTCCTAATTGGCTGAGCGCGCTGCACTTGGTTGGCTTCTTGACGGCGGGATTTTGAGCAGAATTTTCAAACACAGCGCTCGCTTGTACTTCGCTTCGGAGTTTGACTTCAGTTCCCGAGTTATTTGATGAAAAAGGAATGGAACTGGGTGATAGCTTGAAACGAAATTCCGAAAGCTGAATCTCAGTGTTTCACTCGAAACAACAGAAGATTATTTCAACTGAAAAGTAGAAAACTTGCATCAGCTAGACACTTGGCTAGTTTGTGATTCATGGCGGCCAACTGACTTCTTCGCTTCACTTCTGTTAAATACGGGCTTCATCACGTGCAAGACAGAGTAAATAGCACAAAGTTTGTTCAAAGAAAGAAGAAGTTCAGATTAAACCGGAGAAGTTACCTCTACAAGTTTGTTTGGACTCATCGTTTGCTGATTTATCGATGTAGTATTGTACATGTCAAGCAGCTCGCATTCGCATGCAGCGGAAAGCTTCAAAACATTCAAACAGGTACTTGGCTTGGATTGAGTGTATAAAGCTTGTTAGTTTTTTTTTTCACGACTTAGATTTTTCTCTTAAGAATTACATAACAGTCAGCGTTATCCTGTTCTGAACGTAAGGTTTTGCTTGATCTTGCTGTGATTCTGCGTGATTTTAGAAAGGAATATTTTTCGTTCCGCAGGCTGAATTATTTAACAGCCGCACGCTGAAGGTTTCTCGAAAATTTTGCCCTTTATGTGATAAACAAGTAATCGCATTGTTCCCTCGTGCAATTAGGGATTAATTTCACTTGTATTTTCAAAGTTTTTACAAAATTGCCCTCGTCGCTGCGCGACTCGGGCAATTTTGTTAAAAACTTTGAAAATACTCGTGAAATTAATCCCTAATTGCACTCGGGCCCATGCGATTACCTATACAAATCATTAATATAATTATTTCATGATTCACACATTTTCCTTTGTTATTCAAGAACTTTTATTTAACCTACATCCCTAATGAAAGGGATTTATACAGATAAATCCTGGGTATTTATGAACGGCGGTCAGGGAAAACCACGCAAAATCGGGATTTTGTGGCAGAAGTTGAAAAATCGATTTCCTTCATTTTTTGCTCATAATTACCCATTAGGTAGGAAAGATACCTGATGTAGTTTGTTTCCGCCAGAAGCCGTTTTCTTTTAAAGTGCCTATGAAACGAAATGGTTTTTTTGAGAAATAAAGACATTTGGGTACCGAAATTTATAAAATAGAGGTGGAATTTGTTAGAAAAGTGTAAAAAAGAAATTATATGTTCTCAAACATCCCAAATTTGCCGTAACTAAAGGGGACACATTTTTTGTAGACTGGGTACGAGTTAGTTCGCGTTATGACGTCCACAGGGTTTGCACGAGGTTGTTTACCAGACGATCGTACAAAGAACAAGCGGGCTTTTGACCTTTCCAAAGGATGTCAGAAAGCGATTCCAACTCCGCTAGTTCTCCACTGTATTATTGACTTTTTAAAAAACTGGCGCGAGATATGTGCAAACCCTGTGACGTCATCAAATCAAAATGGCCGCGCGAGCAAATGTCTCCCACGACAGCGTGTCTTTGCGAAGGTCGAGGGGAAAAGTAAAGGTACGATGGAAAAAATTAACATTCAAAACATTATCAGTAATACCATAGGACTATTTTTGGCAACTTTTTCATTTCGTTTCATAGGCACTTTAAGAAAAAGAAGAAAATCGGTTTTCGTTTTCCGACACTCAAAATGCTCAAAGTTGAAACCTGAAATTCGCTACTATAAACTATCCTCGCGTTCGCAAACCAAACCATACAGAGAGCTTTGGACACTTTCTAACGACAGAAAAACTATTTTTCATCCACTGGATGACAATTTTTATGGCTGTAGCAAAATGTATCATAATGAAACAATTCAAAAATAAGGGAGAGGTATTTACGATAACAGAAACTCTTATTAGGTAGACATTTTCTATGGCATAATTCATCATGTGGTATAACTCCAAAATTTTCTCAATCCTCGCTTAATCGCACATTTAAACATTAATCTAAAAACAATACCTGAGAATTGGCTTGGGTTCTTTAAGGCATTCTCTTGGAGACAGTATATAAGTCAGCCAATATTTTCGATGTACCACCAAATTAACGTATTGACGGGTCCACATTCTTTCGTTCCGAAACAAAGCGAAGCAGCTATTTAAAGCCAAATATTCTCTTGTTTCTCCTTTCTTGGTGATTGTCTTTTATAATAGTCCTTTTCTCGCCAAAAACTGAGAGCCAGGAGTCCACATAATCGATTTTTACGTTACGTGTTGACAGATTTGATACTTGAATAAACAAAATTGGTCAAAAATTGGCTGTAGTGCGACCCGTACCTTATATCTTTTTGTTCGCTACTGATTTTGGGGTTGACCGTGCACAAAACCTGACAAAATACAATAGGTGGCTACATGTGTTCAAGCAACTAGCCAATAGAAACGTTGCGATTAAGTACTTCATGCATAGTGTATTAGCGCAAAACAAAAGATGTGCACGGTCATGGACCTTCCAACATAAATCTTGGCTTCTTTGTCTGCTCCTTTGAAGTTTGCCGGGCTTCAAAACCATTTCCCTCTATTAACTATTCTTGAAAGTTACCCTTATTTACTTTTATTTTTACTCTTTTTGATAATACTAATTGGCCAGCTTTTTGTCTTCTTGGACTGAAAACAACATTGTTTTTTGGCCGCTTGTCCCCGAGGTATTGCATCACCATAATCGCTTTCATTGTCTGTGTTTCATGATTATCACAAAAACGGCCCTCGGGATGGTTCAGTAAAACCGACGTTCGAGGTGTTTATCTCTTACTTAAAGAAACACAAGCTCTATTTATGATATTATAATATGTATCATTTGCACTCATGGTAACGAGAAAAACTCTGTGTTAGCAAGAAGCAGAGTTTTCATATACATGTATATTATCGCCGCAAAGAACAGTGCATCGGGAATTAATTTCCTTCGTGTCTTTCACAGGTGACGAAGATCGCATCATCATGTTCAAGGAACCGATACCAAACAAGGTAATGAAGGGTCATGTGATTAAGAGTGAGGAGGTACCTAATGAAGGGAGCTGCCGAGTGTTGTGCTATATGGAGCCCGACTGTGTCTCCATTAATGTGAGACCTACAGGAGGAGGAAACTACAAATGCGAGTTGAATAACGCCACTGATGAAAACCAGTTGACCTTCATTGATGAAAGCGTGACGTATCTGGCTATTGAGGTAAGCTTTGTCATTTTTTTTTAAAATCTTCATCATGGTAAAGATACTGTATTCTAATCACATTGAAGAGATATCGGATAATAAACTTTGTAAACTTTAAACAAGAAATGAAATATTGCTTTTGTGTGAAAATGCAAGAAATTTCAGGCGTGTAATGAAACATACCTAAAAACATTATAACTCTCTAGCGAAACAACAGCTTCAGTTTGATTCACACTCCATAGAGGTTAAAATTCATGGTTTGTTACCGCTTAGGGAGTTAAAAATCTAAAGTGACCACTGTTGGAGATATCTTGGTACCTTTAAGCGTATTCAGTTACTATAGGAACTGCAGTGGAACCCCGCATTACGGCCACCCCGTTATTACGGGCACCGGCCCATCGAAATCGCATTTAATCTCGTGTATAAAAAACCCTTTACTCATTGCCGTTAATTCAAAAACAGTGAAATTTGATACTAGTGATTGTTTATTTATTTCCTCAACAGCCATTTATAATTGCATGGAAAGCTATATCTCTTTTGAAAGGGTTAGTAAATAAACTTTCTGGAAAATATTTTTTTCCCAAAGAAACCCATAATATATTAATTAGTTAATTATTAACTAGCATAAATTAATATTAATAGCCGCAAAATTTGGACAAAAAAAGCAACTTATTTCAAAATGATGACTGGTTATAAGGAAAAGTTAAAAGCAAAAATGTTACTTGTTATATTTGGCAACATATCCTGAAAATTTGGCTGAAAATGGTAAGTATAGAATAAATTAGTATTTTTTAGTTTGGTATCAAATTTCTAATTTATGCAGGAATTTGACCCGAAACATTGTGTCAACACTCCACTCGAAATTTATCTCTGTCGTTCCATAAGAACGTTTGTCCTCTCCCTTTACTGAAATATGAATCCTAACATGTATTCAAAGCATCAAACAAGGTTTTCAAATGTAAAAAGCGAATCAAAATATGATTTCAGTTGCATTTGCGTTCGTTCGATCGATCGATGCAATATTTCGTGACACTTATCTTGGTTCGTCGCTCAATTTTCGAGCTCCAGATGCAATTTAAATTTCCTCACTGCTTGGCATCCCTTCTGGATCACTTTCCTCGTCCAAAACTCTTGTTAAAACGTCCTCAACAACGCCTGTAACGGATTGCGAACGCTTCACAAATTGAGGCCATGTGTTACATCAGAAGGCTTTTCTGAAAAAGCCGTCATATAAGACCAACTAGGGTATACCTGTTTCAAACTTGCTGGGAGAATGGGTTAGAGTATCCCTAGTCCACCTTGAAAAAATGTGGGAAATCGGCCAAAAGACAATTTTTTACGAATTTTTTTTCCCTATCGTTCTTTTATGAAACGATATCTTAGTGCATCAACGGCAATGAGTACTGAATGGGCCACCCTGTTTAAAAAAAATAGATTTACTTACTTACTTACTTACTTACTTACTTACTTACTTACGTCTTAGGGGGGTTAAAATGAATTCGAGCCACACCCACAATTACAAAGCGAGATTCTGGAACCTTTTAGGGATTTCTTTCAAAATTTCTGACAATCGCCAACGTCACTTTCATATGGAAGTCTCCATCCCCCGGGTTCGCACGTGATCAGGTCGAGATAAAGGTTAAAGCCGCACTCGGGCCAAACTGGCCCACACGGCCGGAGCTTATTCCGGTTTCCGCAGCATGAAGCCGGCTAGGAGTATTGCTACTTCCCTGGATGCTAGTCCATCGCAAGTGACCACCTGGGTGGAGAGAGGCACTGTGTGTGTAAAGTGTCTTGCCCAAGAACACAACACAATGACCCCAGGCCAGGGCTCGTACCCAGACCGCTCAACCCAGAGTCCAACGCGATAACCATTAGGCCACTGCGTCTCCCATTGGTCAGGTCAAGTCGAGATAAAAAACGACAACTTTAATAAAATTCGGAAAAAATACTACAATTTATTTTTTTCTTTTAGCAGAATCCTTGTAGTAGCGGCCCATGTTTAAACGGTGGTACTTGTCAAGCTGGATTCACCAGTCGAGGTTTTCGTTGTATCTGTCGCGCTGGATTCCCAGGAACAGACTGTGAACAAGGTTATTTTAACTCTTCTACTTATCGAATTGTGTAATGCGTATAGGAAATCGTATGAACGCGAGTGCAATTCGTGATTTATGGGCACGAGTGATGTTTTGAAAGTCTCAAAATTGCACGAGCCTTTAGGCGAGTGCAATTTGAGAACTTTCAAAACATCACGAGTGACCATAAAACACTAATTGCACGAGCAGTTCATACGATTTTTTGTTTATAATATTCTCAACAAAATTTTGCTGCGGCCATCACGCTACTCTGCACACGAAACGCTTCACTAGTTTCCAGAGTGTTCACATGTTTTATTTGAACGCGCAGGCAAACCAAGCGTGAACTTTTTGAAAGAATTATAGTACTATAGTTTAGAAAATATTTAACCATTAACTTGAAAGCTTATTTCAATGCCATTAAGCGGCAAAAACGTCTCTACTTGTCCGGTACCGTTTATCACAATTCCGTATTGCACTCTATAACCTAATTTATGCACTCGTCATTGACCAATCAGAAGCTGCATATTTTGTTGAGTATACTATAAACGCTCTTATAATATACTCAACAAAATATGCAGCTTCTGATTGGTCAATGACGAGTGCATAAATAGGTTATAGAGTGCAATACGGAATTGTGATAAACGGCGGACAAGTAGAGACTCGATAGAGATGTTTTTTTCGCTTAATGACATTGAAATAAGCTTTTCAAGTTCATACTTACATATTTTCTGAACTACAGTACTGTGATTCTCTCCAAAAATTCACGCTTGGTTTGCCTGCGCGTTTCAAATAAAACATTTGAGCACTTTGGAAACCAGTGAAGCGTTTTGTGTACAGAGTAGCGTGACGGCCGCAGCAAAATTTTGTTGAGAATATTATAAACAAAAAATCGTATGAACTGCTCGTGCATTTCGTGATTTATGGTCACTCGTGATGTTTTGAAAGTTCTCAAATAGCACTCGCCTTCAATTTTGAGAACTTTCAAAACATCACTCGAGCCCATAAATCACGAATTGCACTCGCGTTCATACGATTTCCTATACATACTCTCAAAATTGAAATTTTAAAATATACACTTATGTATTCTTTGACACATTTTTAATTTTAATTTATTTCCATGTCTTTAGCAAAGTCTTGCAGCGACTTAAAAGAAGCTTAATTCTAGAGTAGTCAATGGAACTTACGTCATTGATTCCTGATGGCGAAGGAGGCCTGCCTCCTTTATATGACGTCATCTGTGACATGAGTGACAAGAATGGAGTTGGCGTGACTGTCATAAGTCACGACAGCGAAAAAAGAACGCTCGGTGGACGCTGGGATGTGATCGTGGTGGGTGTTACTCGCGTGACATTCATTACACAGGAGCTAGCCTTATTCAGCTTGCGGGTCTCGCCAATGTCTCCTCACACTGTGAGCAGTTTATCAAGTACGAGTGCTTTAACTCAAAGATGTTCCAAGGCAATAAAGCCTGGTGGGTGTCACGTGATTCTGCTAAGATGACGTACCGGGGGCGGAGCGGATCCTAGCAGTGGTAAGTGCGCATGCGGGATGACCAATACTCCGTGTGTGCAGACCGCCGGAGTGCCTGTAACTGTGATAAGAATGACAATGTATGGCGTGAAGACAGCGGCCTCCTCAGTGACAAGACACATCTGCCAGTTTAAGCAGCTGAGGTTTTGGAGATACTGGTCACAGCAACGAGAAGGGCTACCACACACTGGGAAAGTTCAAGTGCTAATGGAACTGCTTAATTATAAAGGTTAATATGTCGTTTGACTACCTAAGCCTTCGCTTCCACTGATAAGCACAACGACAGATTGAACAACGTATACATGTATTAAAAACGTTTGTAATTGTCAATTTTATGGGCAATTTTTATAACCTGTAAATTTCGCTTTAAATAATACATTTACTGAAATGACATTTTGTACTGAGGACGTGTTCAGTCGTAATCAATCAAATTCTATATATGTAAGATTATATTAATTGATTTTAAGCAATAACCATGCAATTGGACGGCTAATAAACTTGTTTGTTGTCTTTGTTACCTCGATTTTACTTTTGAACTTTAGAAGTATTTTTTTGTTTTTTTTTTTTTTTTTGAGAAATTAAATTGAACAGGCATGAGATTGTTAAAATATCGGTCGAGTTTTCTTCTTTCTTTCAAAAAGCGAACGAGTCCATTATTCCACAATACGGACTTAACAACTAGTTTAATAAAGTTTTTTATTATAATGCGCTTCTTATTTTAAGTCTGAACACTGATGAAGCGGTTATCCCCATGCACCAGGCTCACGAACGAAAGAAGGTTGAGCTCCATCGGATTAAAAAAACAAAAGTAGTTACCTAGTTGCCACTTTTAGAGCGTCTGCTGACCAGGCTTTGCCCGGTCTGAATAGGGTTAAAAGCAAACAAGACGTGTGGATTAAATCCTTTACAAACAAGGGAGCGAAAATCTTTGAAATTGTAGGAAACATTTTCTAATTGTAGCAGGCTGTGTAAAAACACCGGGGTCAAGGGTACTCTATGGAAATAAATGATGGCATAGTGTACGCTTGGTAAAAATACAACGTAGAAATATATTATTCTGTCAATGACAAAGGCTACTCGGAAAAAAAAATTCCGAGCTCTCCCAACAGGAGTCGAACCCACTTGATGTGAACTGAAATCCAATTTACTGAGCACTTGATAGTTTTTCACTCTATTTAATGTATAATAGCTTAATGCTTTGATAGGTAATTAATAACTTAAAGTAAATCAAGTAAACGTTTATCGTTAAAGTTTTGGCCAGTAAACCTGCCCTTTTTAAATGTCCGTAGTACTAGCCTTTCATTTTATATTGTAAAGTAAAGAAAACTAGTAATAAATTGTAACATTATGCCATAGTCAGTCAAACTGCAAGTACATACCTATTTTATTTTGGATCATTTTATTATCTTATCGCCTCGTGTAATTAATGGAAACTGCTATTATAAATAAACTTGTCATTAATTTATTATCGATATATCGATTTTTTTGCACAGTGTGACAATGTGGTCAACGCTTTTTCCAACGTAAGTCTTTCTCAAGACTACCCGCGTCTCAACCTCTCTTTGGCGAAATCAAATTTTACAACCTCGTCTCCAGGGAATTTCAGGCGCCCGGGTAAATCCAAGATGGCGAACACAACGAGGAAGCCAGCCGCCATCTTGAAAAGCAAACGCCGCAACAAAATCGTGGCGTCGTTTTCCTATATGGAAGGGAACACCTGGGTACTAGGCTAGAATATGAATTAGAATTTTGTCGCGTTTGCGATGCATGACAATTTTCTTGAAAAGCTGTAATGCCTTTTAAGGGATTATTAAACATTTGTACATACAGGTGCAAATATCCACCACGTATGCTGGCGAAACACTTATCAACGCTGGTTTGCTGCTTTTTGAACTGAAATAAAAAATAAATAAAAAAGGTTTGTTCCAATCATATTTTAGTTGAGGGACTGGTTTATGAAACATAGCAAACTTCAACGGGGCTAAAAGTGCCACGATTTTTTAGTATGTTGGAAGGGCCACGGCCGTTACAACAATTTTGTGCTTTATTTGCTCTCGCGCAACACTGTTTGAACATCTGAACCGTTAGTTGTCTCGGAAACACTTCAAAGCTTATAGACCAATTTCGATATATTAATAGTCTAACTTGGCTCCGAGGCTTAGGGGAATAAGACAAAATAAATGATTTATTCATCCCTCAACCTCGATGTGATTTCTTGTCGATTTCTTTTGTCTTTATTCCCCTAAGCCTCGGAGCCAAGTTAGAATATTAATATATCGAAATTGGTCTATTGTGTTTTGTGCACCGTCAAAGCCGCTAAAAAAGCGAACAAGAAAATTCAATGACGTTTTGTGCGTTTCCCTTATTAAATATAGTTGGTGTTAAATTC
>MU826826.1:7538770-7580934 GCA_029204205.1 Desmophyllum pertusum | reverse complement strand
ATCATTTGCACTCATGGTAACGAGGAAAAGTCTGTGTTAGCAAGAAGCAGAGTTTCATATATATTATCGCCGCAAGACACTACATACATTAATTTCCTTCGTGTCTTTCACAGGTGACGAAGATCGCATCATCATAGTTCAATGAACCGATACCAAACAAGGTAATGAAGGGTCACGTAATCAGAAGCGAGGAGGTACCTAATGAAGGGAGCTGTCGAGTGTTGTGTTATATGGAGCCCGACTGTGTGTCCATTAATGTGAGACCTACAGGAGGAGGAAACTACAAAATGCGAGTTGAATAACGCCACTGATGAAAACCAGTTGACCTTCATTGATGAAAGCGTGACGTATCTGGCTATTGAGGTAAACAGTCATGTTCAATTTTTTTTTAAATTGGAATCAGAGGTCTGTAACTACAGGTTTCCATCTCTGGTATTAGGTCTTGTCCCATCAGATTCACTGTTAGGTTATTTTTAGGCAATTTTCCCGCGAACCAGTAGCCAATCACGTTGAACCATTTTTAATGCGAGCGCTACGCAAAGGCAGAAACTTTGGCCAAAGAAAAGCGGTAAAATAAAAAGCGAAAAGCGTCACAGCAGAATGTAATAATTGTTTAAATAAATACTTCACTAATCGGTATTGCGTTTTGTAAAACTATAAATCGACTGAGTTCAATTTAAATGAAGCATGATTTGTATGAAAACGACGGCAAAACAGTGGTGCATAATAAAATGATCGATCATTTTAGTATGATTATGATTATGATTATGTCTGTGACTATGATTATGATTATGTTGCTCTTATCTGTAGTGGGAACGTGAAAATCATAACGACATAATCTTAATCATAATGACGTGAGACTCACGGTTTGTTGTATCAACTCACGGTCTCACGTTTTGGCCCCAAATCTCACGGTGAATCAAATTGCCAAACAATTTCGGTTACCATATCAAGCAATTGAAAAATCTGTGTTGAAAATGGCCGAATTTATCACATCTAATGTTTTAGGGGAAACCTGGGTACAATTCCAACCTCATTCCTGTGAAACATAGGTCAGCGCTATGGTCTCTGGGAAAGCTTTATCTGGTAGACACCCTGTATTGTAGAAACGTTCTACAATACCGTTCCACTAGAACATAAGAAGCTTATGTTTATGATTATGATTATGCTTATGATCCTTTGTCGCTAGTGGGAACTAAGCCTTAGCAAGTTGAATGAAAAGAAAGCAAGACAGTTTTCTTCGGCGGATTAATCTTTGCTCAATTTTAGCCTGCGTGGCAGACGTAGAAAGGGGAAGGGAGGAGAGGAATTCGGGCGCGAGGGCGAAGCGCAGATGGTTTAACTTAACATAGACCCTTTTAAAAATGGCTGCCATTTTAAAATTATTTTGTATGCATTTAAATTAGCCTGACTAACCTCGTTCTAGAATAAAAATTATTTTGAATTATCAACTCAAAAACGAGGTTAGTCAGGCTAATTTAAATGCATACAAAATAATTTTAAATTGGCAGCCATTTTAAAAAGGGTCTATGGGAAGGTTCGAAATAATTGTGGAGCTGAACATTATATTCATTTTACAAGTTGTACGGATACCTAAACGTAGCCGAAGGAGTCACTTGTTTATACGGCGGACAACTGAACTAACTTGCGCGACTACAGAATTAAGCTTAAACTTAATTGTGTTGAAACGAACTGAGCTTAAAATCAACGGTTCACTGAAGTAAAAGAACAAAGAAAACCCTCAATATCTACATGGATGGAGAGAAAGAGAGTTGTCTTCGAAGAGAATTTCACTGTGAAGTGTTCTTTGCATGATTGTACCGTCACGAACGCTTGACGAACTGCCGTATAATCCGATATGTATTGTGCTGATTTTAAAAACTTAATTCAGCTGGAATTGAAAAGCCTCTTCGAAATACAAGGTAACAATACTTAATAGGCTAAGCCGGCTTAAACTGGTGTTGTAAACAGGTTTTCATTCTTTGGACGAATTAATTGTGTCCTCGGTTTTCGGATCTGATCTTCCCGTAAATTATTTCCGGCTGCCTTTGGAGCTCTTTCAGTCGCATTAGTTGTACATTTACAGGCATCTCTCATTAAATATTTCGTTCCAAACTTCGTGCATTATTTAGTAGAATTAACTTGTGTTTCATTTAGAAGGCCCGAAGTTTCTATACTTAATAATTTTAGCCATCTTTTTCAAATTTCACTGTCTCGACGAACAAACCACCCGTCGACCTACCGCGTTCAGTGACCATATTTGTCGGCATGGTGCGTGATTGGCTACTGGTTTCGCGGGAAAAATAGTCTAAAACTAGCCTAAACGTGAATCCGAGGGGCCGCGCGCAATGCTAGATGGAAACCTCTAGTTATAGACCTCTGCCAAATAAAAACAATGGCGAAGGAAATCTCGATAATTCGGTCGCCTGCACATACAGGAAATAGATAATGATATGCTCTATTAATTATCCGCTCTATCAAGAGAAAAAAGTTCGGAACAAGGACTTACTATTAGAATTCATTGAAGGAACATTTAACTCATCGACGATCCATGAAAATTGTGCATCTACGGGGCATTCCATGTCGATATACAATTATACAATTGTGATTTCAAGCATTTATGACACAAATTTTAACCCATAAATTAATAAATATTATTTCTATAGCGCCAAATCCACTAAATGCTGATGGCGCTTTACAATAAAATATTAAAAAGATAAAAACAAACAATTTGACCGTGATAATTTTCGCGGGTAAAATTTTGGCGATATCCCATGAGCTCAGTGAGAAATGTACAAAAACCTCCAGTCCAAAAATAGAGTTTTATTGTCGAATAACACATGTAATAAACAAAAAGCAAATCATTACCGATTTAAATCACTCTGTCACCACGTCACCCTGTATTTGTGTTATGGCAAAGCAAGTCGCGGGCTTAGCTCTCGTGAGCCACCAGTATAGTGGGGGGGGATGAAGGGGGGGGGGGGGGGGGCGAACCTTCAACGATGAGCGAAAATAGCAAAATAAAACCCACACGAAAAATTAAAAGGCATTGACTCGTTCCCAATCTCTTCTGTAGCGGGAACGTTTCTCATAAGTGGAGACGCCCATCGATTCATTTAGTGATTTTTTGTAATTTAACTATTTTCTCTTGTAAAAGAATCCTTGTAGTAGCAGTCCATGTTTAAACGGTGGTACTTGTCAAGCTGGATTCACCAGTCGAGGTTTTCGTTGTATCTGTCGCGCTGGATTCTCAGGAACAAACTGTGAACAAGGTATTGTTAATTATAACTCTTCTCAACCGAACTTATCAAATTGTTCATCATCACACGTGTATGGTCTCAAGACACGCATTCCTTTCCTTCCTAAACTTAAGTGACAGTACGATAGGCCATTTCCGACTTGCCTTTTAATTCGCCTCTGTTTCAAAGCGAGTCCCGATGCACAACTTTTACAAATGTAATGTTACGCCAAAATATTTCAAGCGCAAAAATCCTGCCGATTATGACCCCGGGGCGGGACTCCCATACAAAATTGACGGGGTGATTTTCGGAAATGTTAAAAGAACCCCTACAAGGTACCAAATCTCGTTTTGTGGGTGTGGCTCAAATTCATTTTCACCCCTAAGAGGTACCAATGATAAGATAAAACCAGTTCCTATCATATTTTTCCGGTTTAATACCCTAAAAGGTACCGGAATAACTCTAACGGCAGTCATTTTAGAGTTTAACACTCCTAAACGGTACCAAACCACGAATTTTAACCCCTAAAAGGTACGACAATCACCCCGTCACTTTTATATGGAAGTCCCCCTCCCCCGGATCACGACCACTGAGCTATTCTCGGAGACCATTTAATTTCGAATTTATTTTCTCATCTTTAGCAAAGTCTTGCAGCGACATAAAGAATCTTGATCCTACAGCAAAAAAGTGGCAATTACGCCATTGATCCTGATGGCGAAGGAGGCCTGCCTCCTTTATATAACGTCACCTGTGACATGAGTGACAAGAATGGAGTTGGCGTGACTATCATAAGTCACAACAGCGGAAAAAGAACGCTGGTGAACGGATGCCAACCTCCGGGGTGTTATTCTCGTGACATTAATTACACAGGAGCGAGTTTTTCGCAGCTGGCGGGTCTCACCAGAGTTTCGTCACACTGCGAACAGTTTATCAGGTATCAGTGCCTCGCCTCGCTCCTCTACAAGCAGAAGAAGAACCTAGTATTCGGATGGTGGGTGTCACGTGATGGCAATGATATGAAGTACTGGGGAGGAGCATCACCATCGCCTAACAGGAACAGATTTGCGCATGCGGGATGAACAACTCGTGTGTACGTACCAATCTTGTTTGTAACTGCGATGTGAATGATGATGTATGGCGTGAAGACAGCGGTCTCCTCACTGACAAGTCACATCTGCCCGTTAAAACAGCTGAGGTTTGGAGATACAGATGGCGGCAATGAGAAGGGATACCATACACTGGGAAAGTTCAAGTGCTATGGAATAGCCTGATAGAATTATGCCATCACCGTTTGCCATCCAATCTCTTTCTCAGTGCGGTTGTTCCCATTGTCAGCACATGGGTCTGGGAACGTCTTTGCTATTACAAAAACGTATACGACATTATATCCGATTCCAAAACTGAACCTTCATGCTTTAGTAGTAAGCGAAGCTATCCATTTCAAGGTGCTCATAGCAGTAATATTACAGCGTGTTCAGTATTCAGCTTTGCTGTTTCAACTTTTTTTTTACCAAATTGGTCGGTGTAGGAGAAAGAACCTGAGGAAACTCATTTCTGAAATTGTCCAATTGTACTAGCCGTATAGACGTTTAGTTATAAGTTATAAATAGTTTTACCACAAGCAGTTTTAATGAATTGTACGCATGTATATATGTGTTTGAAAGCAGAGTCAACACAAGGGAGACCAGGTTAACGGGTTTTTTGCTAGATCCCTTCTCTATAGAGTTACCTGATAAAAAAATTTGAAAATGCAAGAATAGTGCTGCTCTACTAGTCTTTTACAGGTCTAAATAAAATATAATAAATATAATGTGAATAGAATATACATATATTCAAGTGATTAAATAAAGGAGCTACGTCACGAATGGCGCATCTTGAAAAAATTAGCCAATTTTTTCAAGTTTGTCGCTCGCAATCCGTCTTACTATAATCTTATCCATCCTTAAACTGTTCATAATTACTTTTTTGGTGTTTTTCTACCTTAGAAAACTGTTATTTTGAGGTTTCCTTCAATTTGAAAGTAATTGTGTACATCAGAAAAAATATTGTGACATAGCCCCTTTTTTGTTGATTTTGGACAGTTTTTCGTTTAAATTTTTCCACTACTATTGAATGAATATAATAGCTTAATGGTTTGAAAGGTGAAAACCGCAAAGTAAATTAAACTAATAAAACTGTTGTCGTTATGTTTCTGGCGCTGTACTCAGTCAAACTGAATGTACAAGCTTTTGAATACTAGGCTAGAGTAATGTTATTTGGACGATCAAACCAGACGAGCTGATTACTATAACTAAAACTGTTGTCATTATGTTTCTGGTGCATTCTCGTAACCAGAGTCCGCGATCCTTTTGGTCAGCACCAAGGAATCTCGGACTCAGGCGGGGGAATTTTTTGATTGGCTGTTGAAACAATTAACAGATAAAAGACAATGGAAAACGAGTACTCTGCGCAAGCTCAGAAAAATCGGTACCAGCCAGAGCTGGCGCTGTACTCAGTCAAACTGCATGTATAAGCTTTTAGAGTAATGTTATTTGGACGATCAAACTAACTTAAATAACTAACTAACTAACTGATGGTCAACATAATGGATTTTGTCGCGTTTGCGATGCATGACAATTTCTTGAAAAGTTTAATGCCTCTGTAAGGATTATTAAAAACAATTGTGCGCATGCGTACAGGTGCAAATATTCACCACATATGCTGCGGGCAGAAACACTTATCAACGCTTTTCACCTGGTTTGCTGCTTTTAAAAATAAAAGTAAAGAAAAAGAAAGGTTTTGTTCCAATCTTAGTCGAGAGGGGGTTGTGAAACATAGCAAACTTCAACGGGGCTAAAAGTGCCATGATTTTAGTATGTTGGAAGGGCCACGGCCGTTACACAATTTGTTGCTTTATTTGCACTCGCGCAACACTGTTTGAACATCTGAAACCGTTAGTTGCTCGAAAAACACTTACATACATATATACATAAACTTTATTTTCACTCGTACTCACAATTTTCACTTCAAACCCTATTGTGTTTTGTGCACCGTCAAAGCTACTAAAAAAGCGAACAAGAACAGTCAATGACGTTTGTTGAGCTTCATAACCGTGCGTTGTCCTTTATTAAATATAGATTGGTGTTAAATTTCACTGACACAGTACTGAATACATCACCTGTGTAATGGCACTAATGGTCAATATGTCACATTAAATATAATATGTCAATTAAATAACTGAGTTGATGTCAGTGTTTACAGTTGATGGTTTTGTTAGTATGTTAATTATCCCAGTAATGATTCACGATCATTCTCTTTGTAGCTTATTACCTGTAATTGCTTTTTCGCTTCGCCAGACTGTTTATTTAGGCCGCCATAGGTAAACCTAATATGTCTTGTTGGGGCAAATATTTTTCAAAAGTTTCAAGGTCGAAAGATAATCTTTTTCCTGTCATATCTTGATCGAATTTATAATAACAGCTGCCATTTCTTTTTTATTCAAGAGAGAGAAGTAGCATCAGGAAAAAATATATATCTTGATTAATCAAGCGCGAGTGGCGTACTGGGAGAGTATCGGCCCTCACTGCATTCGATCCGTACTCTCAAGATCTACAATAGGTCCGCGCAGAAACGACCGAAGGACGATATTCTCCCAGTACGGTCCCGAACAAGCTTGGTTAATGGAGATCTATTACACGACTTAAATTGTGCTCAAAAATAGCTGTGTAAATTAAACCATAACAATGTAAGAAACTTTACCCGGTACGATACTTAACAAATATCGGACTTGTAATAAAGCATTCTGATTGGCTGATTTTAATTATTGGCACTCTCAACTGTCCTTAGTCGTGTAATAATTAGAGATATCAATTATGGATCGAAAGGAAGCAGTTGGAGTTCCTTTGGCATTGATTAATTGGAGATGTTAAGTGGAGTACGTAACCACAAACAAATAAAAATTCACCTGCTGTAATTTTCGTTGCTGCCTGTCCTAAGTGAACAAACCATGGGGTGCATGTTTTGCATACAGTATTAACTGCGTGGCTGAGCAGTGTTCAGAATTAAGAATGGCTTCTTCGAATCATTTTAGGAGTGAAATTGCAACTGTAGTTTCTATCCTTTGCGTTTTATTTGGAATCATATTCCCATTGGCTTATGCGTTTGCCGGTAAGTACAATTTCAAGTAACCGATAACAAATTGCAAAGACTGTTTATATCTTTAAATATTGAAGGTTTTCGAGTGAAGCAGAGATAAAAAAAAACAGTTATCGTAGATCTGAACATTATGATCAAAGTGCGACTTGTTCGTAACTAGCTAAACATTTTAATTTCAAATCCCTCCACACGCATCTGCAGGATCTAGGCTGTCAATTAGTTCTTTTCGTTTATTTTGGAGAAGTTATTTGACCGTTTTCACAGTTACTATAAAACGAAGATCTGACTATCGCTGGGACATGCAAGAGCGATTCGCGTAGAAATTGCGTTGTGTTGTGCATCATTGAGCGAATAAACATAAACGCAGCTATATTCAATTGATTGATCAATGCAAATTTTTTTTTTAAATTACTGCAATATACCGTTCTCGATCGTTTTTAATTTCCTTTTCTAAGGTCACTTGAAAGTTTAATAGTTTAGTATTTTAGTTTTATCTATCAACCACGAGTCAACGCCAAGAAACAACGTCGATTAAAAAAATGAATGCATATCTTACTTAGAATCTCGCGAATCTCTAAATCCATTCAGTTTTTAATTTGTCTATCGGTGTCAGAACTATTCTTAGCTCTGAGAAGAATATGTAAAGGAACTGCGCGGTTCAAATCCAAAGGGAAACTTGAAAAATTCGCCGAGTTAAGGTCTCTGGAAAACCCAAATTTTGTCATTTAAAGGGGCCATGTCACGGATGGCGCATCTTGAAAAAATGGCCAATTTTTTCAAGTTCGCCGTTCACAATCCGTCTTAGGGCCTCCACAGACTAGGCCAATTGTTATCGATAGCTATTTAGTTGTCGATCGTAAAAAGTTGTCGATAACAAAAAAGCCAGTGTGTGAAGTGAATTGTCGATAACTAAAGCCCTTAGTTATCGATAACTAACTTCACATACTGGCTTTTTTGTTATCGACAACTTTTTATGATCGACAACTAAATAGTTGTCGACAACTATCTCTCTAGTCTGTGGAGGCCCATAAATCTTCTCCATCCTCAACCATCCTTATTCCTGTTTGGTTTATTATCACCACTTTGACGTGTTTCTACCTTAGTAAAGTATTATTTTGAGGCTTTCTTCAATTTTTAAAGGTGATTTTGCACTTCGCAAAAATGACTTAAAACAGATATCGTGACATAGCTCCTTTAATGTTATTGTTTTGCAGAGCACTCGTGCTAAGAAATTTACCGAGATGTATAACGCACCTGCAGAGTTATTGTACTGCTCATTAAACGTTTTGTAGTTTTCGCTGTAGTTGACTTTGTGGTCTACTTAAAGTCTATCATAACATTCCATGTTCGACGCTTCCTTTAAAAATAAAAAAATCCCGAAGCTGAGCGAACAACAAGGTACATGTGCGGAGACGAATGAACTATAACATGCATATGAATGCTTTTTGTACTGCATAAAAGGTTTCGTGATAAATACTAAAATAATTAATATTAATTATTTCATGATTCACACATTTTCCTTTGTTATTCAAGAACCTTTATTTAACTTACATCCCTAATGAAAGGGATTTATACAGATCAATCCTGGATATTTATATCGATAAATCCCTGGTGGACAGGGATTTATCCGCATTCACAATAGTGGATTTCGTTGCGTCTTTTTCACTCTCGTTTCTTCTATCTTTTTCGCTCATTTTTTCCTTTTTCCCTGTACCCTGTGAGCCTCGAACCTTCACCCTTAATTATTCACCTCTGGATTACATGTCTGACGTCTATACTACACTGTCTTGGATTACTTGAAAGTTACCCTTAGGGCCTAAAAAGCCAGTGTGTGAAGCTAGTTATCGATAACTAAGGGCCTTAGGTATCGATAACTACCTCCACACACTGGCTTTTTGTTATCGACAACTTTTTATGATCGACAACTAAATAGTTGTCGAACAACTATCTTTCTGTCTGTGGAGGCCCTTGTTTACTTTTATTTTTCCTATTTTTGATAATACTAATTGGCCAGCTTTTGTCTTCTTGGACTGAAAACAACATTGTTTTTGGTATTGCATCACCATATCGCTTTCATTGTCTGTGTTTCATGATTATCATGAAACGGCCCCTCGGGATGTATATGGTTCAGTTAAAACCGACGTTCGAGGTGTTTATCTCTTACTTAAAGAAACACAAGCTCTATTTATGATATTATAATATGTATCATTTGCACTCATGGTAACGAGAAAAACTCTGTGTTTAGCTAGAAGCAGAGTTTCATATACATGTATATTATCGCCGCAAGACACTGCATCGGGAATTAATTCCTTCGTGTCTTTCACAGGTGACGAAGATCGCATCATCATGTTCAAGGAACCGATACCAAACAAGGTAATGAAGGGTCACGTGATCAGAAGTGAGGAGGTACCTAATGAAGGGAGCTGCCGAGTGTTGTGTTATATGGAGCCCGACTGTGTGTCCATTAATGTGAGACCTGCAGGAGGAGGAAACTACAAATGCGAGTTGAATAACGCCACTGATGAAAAACCAGTTGACCTTCATTGATGAAAGCGTGACGTATCTGGCTATTGAGGTAAGCTTTGTCTTTTTAATTTTAATAAGTGATGTTCTTAACCAAATTTCGACGTCTTCTGTGATCTATAACTGAACAGACCTACCGACAAATGGAATCTATTTGTTTTATATAATTTCGGAGATATTCACTTCTCGATTTTCACTTGAATGTACGCTAAATAAGCCGATACAAATTCGCTGTCAACAGTTTAGGCCACAGTGTTTTCATGCACTCAAATAAACTTTGTGAAAACTAAACGGCTTAAAATAATCTACAGCTCAACTCCGCGAGTGTTTCGAAAAAACAAATACTGTATGAGACTAACCTCTATTCCTTCCTGATATGAGGAAAATTCCCGGCGCTGCAAGTCGCTTCACGACGAACGATAATCCCGCTCTAATTTCTCGGATTCTTTTCACAATGAGCTAAATTAAAGCGCATCATGTTTGCTTCAAAGTATTAAGCCAAGCTTAAACAACCGATTTAAAATTCGTATTAATTGATCTACATTGAATTTCCTACGGAATATTTCCAGTTTGATGAAAATATTTCTCTGTTTTGAGACGGCGATACGAAGAACTTGTGTTGGAGCAGGGCGCCCGCGCATGTTTTTCTCGCCATTCGTGACGTCATTCGTCCGTCTGTACTCTAATAGATAACAGTTCTAAAACCAATCACAGCGCGAGTTTTACACAGAAAATTAAATAAAATAAAATAAAATATAAAATCCCACGCGAAAATAAAAAGGCATTTGGGTATACAAGAGTTACAGTATGCCCATCCCACGCTGTTAACAATTTTGCATGGAAATTTCATTTCGGGATTTTTCTAATGTAACTATTTTCTCTTTTAGCACAATCCTTGTAGTAGCAGCCCATGTTTTAAACGGTGGTACTTGTCAAGCTGGATTCACCAGTCGAGGTTTTCGTTGTATCTGTCCGCGCTGGATTCATCTCAGGAACAAACTGCCATAAAGCTGGTATTGTAATAATTATAACTCTTCTTAATTACACGACCACGCGTTTGCATATCACGTGATTTTAAATATCTTTCTAAACTAAAGTGACGATACAATAGCCATTTTCGAGTTGCACTTCCATCGCCTCATCAGCCGCCATGTTTTATAGCTTTTCGTCTGGCTTTACACAACTTCTACGCAAGCGCAGATGATGAATCCATCCGCTGGCTAAAGTTGTGATGATTGCTTTGCAAGTTGAGAGAGCATGGTTTGGTTTTGATTGAAGAGAATGTATGGGAAGTAGCTATTCCCCCTGGTGCCAATTATGACCCCGGGGCGGGACTCCGATACAAAAGTGACGGGGGTTATTTTCGGAAATTTTGAAAAGAACCCCTAAAAGATGCCAAAATCTTGTTTTGTGGGTGTGGCTCGAATTCATTTTCACCCCTAAGAGGTATCAATGACTAAGAGGTATCAATATTTCCGGCTTACATGTAATACCCTAAAAGGTACCGGAATAACTCTAGTCATTTAGATTTGAACAACCCTAAGCGGTACCAAACCACGAATTTTAAAAAGGCACGACGACCACCCCGGCCCGTCACTTTTATATGGAAGTTCCCCCCCCCACCCCCCTGGGATTACGACCACTGAGCTATTCTTGGAGACCATTTTATAATTTCGAATTTATTTTCTCATCTTTAGCAAAGTCTTGCAGCGGCATGAAGAATCTTGATCCTAAAGCAAAAAGTGGCACTTACGCCATTGATCCTGATGGCGAAGGAGGCCTGCCTCCTTTATATGACGTCATCTGTGACATGAGTGACAAGAATGGAGTTGGCGTGACTGTCATAAGTCACGACAGCGAAAAAAGAACGCTGGTGGACGCTGGATGTGATGATGGTGGGTGTTACTCGCGTGACATTCATTACACAGGAGCTAGTCTTACTCAGCTGGCGGGTCTCGCCAATGTCTCCTCACACTGTGAGCAGTTTTATCAAGTACGAGTGCTTAGCTCAAAGATGTTCCAAGGCAATAAAGCCTGGTGGGTGTCACGTGATTCTGCTAAGATGACGTAACTGGGGCGGAGCGGATCCTGGCAGTGGTAAGTGCGCATGCGGGATGACCAACTCATGCGCAGACCCCAACCGTGCTTGTAACTGTGATAAGAATGACGCTGTATGGCGTGAAGACAGCGGTCTCCTCACTGACAAGACATATCTTCCAATTAAACAGCTGAGGTTTGGAGATACAGGTTTTTCAAAGCAGGGGCACGATGAGAAAGGCTACCATACACTGGGGAAGTTCAAGTGTTATGGACTTGCCTGATTATAAAGAGTTATACTGTAAAGGCTTATACCATTAAACAAGGGCGCATAACCATTGCCTCTCGAGACAGATGGCTGCCTACTATCCAATACCAGAACGTTGGCCACCTCTCTATGATAACATAAAATTAAATGAATGGATTGATTCGAAGAAAATGTAAAAATAGTAAAATTAGATATGACAGGTGGCATATAAATGGTTTAGACTGACACAGAAAAATCTTGCTTTGCTTAGTTTAACCATATTCTGCCGGGGAGGGTGGGGGGGGGGGGGGGGTGGTGGCTTAAAGAGCATTCAAGCAATTGTACCTAAACATTTTGGTGAGACAATTGTTTTTACCACGTGACTTGACGTTACCATGGCATCCAAGTTTTGACTGTTCGTTTTACACAAATTGTTGTGTTTTTCAGCTGAATTTTCAGTTTTTAACTTTTTAAGAAGGATTTCTTCCAAAATCATTACTTGGCAGTTTTTGATACCTTATATATGTTTTCGATGTTTTCAAAATCTGATTTGGAGATTTTCTGACATTACGAACAATGTAGAAATCCAAGATGGCGGATCCAAGATGGCGGATTTTTTAAATGTATGACGTCATTTTGACGTGATATGATGTCATAATTAAAGTGACTTTTGCTAAATAAACATATTTGGATGCTTTACACACCATATAAGTTTCATATTCATAGCGTGAATACTTTTCGAGACGAAAAAAACCCAGGCAGAATAGGATTGAGACATTTCAAAAGGGTAGCAATTTTTTTTTTTTTAATTCTATATCAGAATCCATTTTATGAACTCCAAATTGCATTGTGTAAATATAAAACTGCGACTCTGCTTCCTCCGGGATCTCTTGCTGTAGTGAAACATAAACTCATTGTGTGAACAACTTGAATTTCAAATTTAAACATGCAAGTTGCTACTTAATTAGTGATGCATTTGAAATGGACTGTGGGTTAGCCTCTTACATATTATTTTTGGGGATCGTCACGCGTTCCTCTCACACATAGATTACGCGACAAGCCCTAAAGAGCGTCTGCGTACCTGTAGGTAGGATCGATAGGAGGGTCTGGGTGAAATCCTTGTCTTGTCCCAGGCGTCGCTCCGTTTTCGTACTCGGTGGACGTTTGAGTTGTAAGACTGATGTAAAGGAGAATGTAGACACGGTTTCGCGTTTCGCTTCCTTCTCATCGAGCCCGCGCTACCTCTTTCCCGCCCTTTTCCGACAAAATGCAACGTCGCCTTGAGGCGAGGCTGTATTTGGTATTTTAATTTTTTATTCCTCGCGTAGCGGGGTTTATAATTCTGTCTCCCAAGCCGGCTCACGCGAGAGCAATTCTCGTGTGGCCTTTACGGTCATATTTATTTGTTTGTTTGTGGAGTTGGGGGATGACATGACGTCACACGGCGCGCTCGTGGCCTAATGGCTTAAGGCGCTAACTTTAAATCTGGGATTGAGGGCGTGAGTTCAAATCCTAAATGGTCCTTCTTTTTTTTTTTTTTTGCGGTTCGAATCCAGGCCGTGAACTTTTTTTTAACTCCCTTTACTTTGCTTAAAATAACATGACATCGAAACACGTAAATGTAGAAACATGGAACGGCTGCTGAAGAATAACAATTTTTACTCCAAGTTTGTTATCGAACGAATAAAAATAGTACGGGTCATTTGTGAAAAAAACCCGGCCTTATTAAATCCGTATCAACAACAGGAAAAGGAAAGACGACTCAGGAATTTCTCAAAGTACGATCAATATGGCTTAGTTTTCATTGTAGACGTGAAAGACTTGTGTCTGAAAAATAATTCGCCGATCCGATATTGCGAAGAAGATTTTACCTGCAAATTAAAGCGGATCATTCGGGCGGAAAAGTGGGGAAAACAGTACAAGAGCGCTACAATCTATTACAGATGTGTCGGGAGACGAGCGAACTCCAA
Source organism: Desmophyllum pertusum (assembly GCA_029204205.1). Taxonomy (NCBI): domain Eukaryota; kingdom Metazoa; phylum Cnidaria; class Anthozoa; order Scleractinia; family Caryophylliidae; genus Desmophyllum; species Desmophyllum pertusum. The sequence continues at coordinate 7,566,784 of MU826826.1, read as the reverse complement.
TCGAAACAAAAATCCGGCGGCATAGCAAAAACACGGCGTTCGTCCGGCGATTCTCCAGAAACCTTGCAGCGATTCTTGGAAACCTTAGCTTGCAGATCAAATCGCGTGCTCGTTACTAGGCAACAAAGGCTTCGCGAGGACCTGCGAGTCACGTAATTACTAGTATATTTCCAGTGTCAACAAATGTGTGTGGGGTGGCGGAAGTAGTCATCAATTTATATCAAATATAAATACTTGGAGAAAAAAAAATTGAAAGAAAGAAAAACATAACAAATTAAAAGAAACAAGACGCGGTGAATCAAATCCTTCCACAAAAGGGGAGCAAAAATCTTTGAAATTGTAAATTTCTAAAGGTAGCAGGCTGTGTAAAGACACGGTACAAGGGTACTCTATGGAAATAAGTGATGGCATCTTTAAGTTAAGCTTGGTAAAAATACAACGTAGTAATATATTATTCTGTCAATGACAAAGGCTACTCGGAAAAAAAACATTCCGAGCTCTCCCAACAGGAGTCGAACCCACTTGATGTCAGACTGAAATCCAATGATAATTGTTATCACTTAAAGTAAATCAAGTAAACGTTTAACGTCAACGTTTTGGCATTAACCTGCCCTTTTAAATGTCCGTAATACTAGCATTGCATTTTAAATTGTAAAGTAAAGAAAACTAGTAATAAATTGTAACATTATGCCGTAGTCAGTTTTATAATAGACTCAACAAAATATGAAGCTTCTATGGTCAATGACGTATGCATAAATAGGTTATAGAGTGCAATACGGAATGTGATAAACGGTACCGGACAAGTAGAGACGTTTTTGCCGTTAATTACATTGAAATAAGCTTTCAGATTAATGCTTATTTTCTGAGCTACAGTACTGTAATTCTTTCAAAAACGTTCACGCTTGGTTTGCCTACGCGTTCGAATAAAACATGTGAGCACTTTGGAAACTAGTGAAGCGTTTCGTGTGCAGATCAGTAGCGTGATGGCCGCAGCAAAATTTTGTTGAGAATATTATAAACAAAAAATCGTATCAACTGCTCGTGCATTTCGTGATTTATGGTCACTCGTAATGTTTTGAAAGTTCTCAAATTGCACTCGCCTAAAGGCTCTTGCAAGCAATTTTGAGAACTTTCAAAACATCACTCGTGCCCATAAATCACGAATTGCACTCGCGTTCATAGGATTTCCTATACAAACTGCATGTATACAGACTGTACATACTTATTTATTTATTGAATCATTTATTATCTTATCGCCTCGTGTAATTAATGGAACTGCTATTATAAATAAACTTGTCATTAATTTATTATCGATATATCGATTTTTTTCCACAGTGTGACAATGTGGTTCAACGCTTTTTCCAACTAAAGTCTTTCTCAAGACTACCCGCGTCTCAACCTCTCTTTGGCGAAATCAAATTTTACAACCTCGTCTGCAGGGAATTTCAGGCGCCCGGGTAAATCCAAGATGGCGAACACAACGAGGAAGCCAGCCGCCATCTTGAAAAGCAACGCCGCAACAAAATCGTGGCGTCGTGTTCTATATGGAAAGGAACACCTGGGTACTAGGCTATAGCTAGAATATGAATTAGAATTTTGTCGCGTTTGCGATGCATGACAATTTCTTGAAAAGCTGTAATGCCTTTTAAGGATTATTAAAACATTGTACATTACAGGTGCAAATATCCACCACGTATGCTGGCGAAACACTTATCAACGCTGGTTTGCTGCTTTTGAACTGAAATAAAAATAAATAAAAAGGTTTGTTCCAATCATATTTTAGTTGAGGGACTGGTTATGAAACATAGCAAACTTCAACGGGGCTAAAAGTGCCACGATTTTAGTATGTTGGAAGGGCCACGGCCGTTACACAATTTTGTGCTTTATTTGCTCTCGCGCAACACTGTTTGAACATCTGAACCGTTAGTTGCTCGGAAACACTTCAAAGCTTATAGACCAATTTCGATATATTAATAGACTAACTTGGCTCCGAGGCTTAGGGGAATAAGACAAAAGAAATGATTTATTCATCCCTCAACCTCGATGTGATTTCTTGTCGATTTCTTTTGTCTTATTCCCCTAAGCCTCGGAGCCAAGTTAGAATATTAATATATCGAAATTGGTCTATTGTGTTTTGTGCACCGTCAAAGCCGCTAAAAAAGCGAACAAGAAAATTCAATGACGTTTGTACGTTTCCCTTTATTAAATATAGTTGGTGTTAAATTCCACTGACACAGTACTGAATACATCACCTGTGTAATGGCGCTAATGGTCAATATGTCATATTGAATATAATATGTCAATTAAATAACTGAGTTGATGTCAGTGTTTACAGTTGATGGTTTTGTTAGGATGTTAATTATCACAGTAATGATTCACGATCATTCTCATTGTAGCTTATTACCTGTATTTGCTTTTTCGGTTCGCCAGACTGTTTATTTAGGCCGCATAGGTAAACCTAATATGTATTGTTGGGGCAAATATTTTTCAAAAGTTTCAAGGTCGAAAGATAATATTTTCCTGTCATATCTTGATCGAATTTATAATAACAGCTGCCATTTCTTTTTTATTCAAGAGAGAGTAGTAGCATCAGGAAAAAATATATATCTTGATTAATCAAGCGCGAGGGCCGCACTGGGAGAGTATCGGCCCTCACTGCGTTCGATCCGTACTCTCAAGACCTACAATAGGTCCGCGCAGAAACGACCGAAGGACGATATTCTCCCAGTACGGTCCCGAACAAGCTTGGTTAATGGAGATCTGTTACACGACTTAAATTGTGCTCCAAAAATAGCTGTGTAAATTAAACCATAACAATGTAAGAAACTTTACCCGGTCCGATACTTAACAAATATCGGACTTGTAATAAAGCATTCTGATTGGCTGATTTTAATTATTGGCACTCTCAACTGTCTTAGTCGTGTAATAATTAGAGATATCAATTATGGATCGAAAGGAATCAGTTGGAGTTCCTTTGGCATTGATTAATTGGAGATGTTAAGTGGAGTTACCACAAACAAATAAAAATTCACCTGCTGTAATTTTCGTTGCTGCCTGTCCTAAGTGAACAAACCATGGGGTGCATGTTTTGCATACAGTATTAACTGCGTGGCTGAGCAGTGTTCAGAATTAAGAATGGCTTCTTCGAATCATTTTAGGAGTGAAATTGCAACTGTAGTTTCTATCCTTTGCGTTTTATTTGGAATCATATTCCCATTGGCTTATGCGTTTGCCGGTAAGTACAATTTCAAGTAACCGATAACAAATTGCAAAGACTGTTTATATCTTTAAATATTGAAGGTTTTCGAGTGAAGCAGAGATAAAAAAAAACAGTTATCGTAGATCTGAACATTATGATCAAAGTGCGACTTGTTTCGTAACTAGCTAAACATTTTAATTTCAACACGCATCTGCAGGATCTAGGCTGTCAATTAGTTCTTTTCGTTTATTTTGGAGAAGTTATTTGACCGTTTTCACAGTTACTATAAAACGAAGATCTGACTATCGCTGGGACATGCAAGAGCGATTCGCGTAGAAATTGCGTTGTGTTGTGCATCATTGAGCGAATAAACATAAACGCAGCTATATTCAATTGATTGATCAATGCAAAAATTTTTTAAATTACTGCAATATACCGTTCTCGATCGTTTTTAATTTCCTTTTCTAAGGTCACTTGAAAGTTTAATAGTTTAGTATTTTAGTTTTATCTATCAACCACGAGGCAACGCCAAGAAACAACGTCGATTAAAAAAATGAATGTATATCTTACTTAGAATCTCGCGAATCTCTAAATCCTTCAGTTTTAATTTGTCTATCGGTGTCAGAACTATTCTCAGCTCTGAGAAGAATATGTAAAGGAACTGCGCGGTTCAAATCCAAAGGGAAACTTGAAAAATTCGCCGAGTTAAGGTCTCTGGAAACCCCAAATTTTGTCATTTAAAGGGACCATGTCACGGATGGCACATCTTGAAAAAATGCGGCCAATTTTTCAAGTTCGCCGTTCACAATCCGTCTTAGGGCCTCCACAGACTAGGCCAAGTGTTATCGATAGCTATTTAGTTGTCGATCGTAAAAAGTTGTCGATAACAAAAAAGCCAGTGTGTGAAGTGAATTGTCGATAACTAAAGCCCTTAGTTATCGATAACTAACTTCACATACTGGCTTTTTTGTTATCGACAACTTTTTATGATCGACAACTAAATAGTTGTCGACAACTATCTCTCTAGTCTGTGGAGGCCCATAATCTTCTCCATCCTCAACCATCCTTATTCCTGTTTGGTTTATTATCACCACTTTGACGTGTTTCTACCTTAGTAAAGTATTATTTTGAGGCTTTCTTCAATTTTTAAAGGTGATTTTGCACTTCGCAAAAATGACTTAAAACAGATATCGTGACATAGCTCCTTTAATGTTATTGTTTTGCAGAGCACTCGTGCTAAGAAATTTACCGAGATGTATAACGCACCTGCAGAGTTATTGTACTGCTCATTAAACGTTTTGTAGTTTTCGCTGTAGTTGACTTTGTGGTCTACTTAAAGTCTATCATAACATTCCATGTTCGACGCTTCCTTTAAAAATAAAAAAAATCCCGAAGCTGAGCGAACAACAAGGTACATGTGCGGAGACGAATGAACTATAACATGCATATGAATGCTTTTGTACTGCATAAAAGGTTTCGTGATAAATACTAAAATAATTAATATTAATTATTTCACGATTCACACATTTTCCTTTGTTATTCAAGAACCTTTATTTAACTTACATCCCTAATGAAAGGGATTTATACAGATCAATCCTGGATATTTATATCGATAAATCCCTGGTGGACAGGGATTTATCCGCATTCACAATAGTGGATTTCGTTGCGTCTTTTTCACTCTCGTTTCTTCTATCTTTTTCGCTCATTTTTCCTTTTTTCCCTGTACCCTGTGAGCCTCGAACCTTCACCCTTAATTATTCACCTCTGGATTACATGTCTGACGTCTATACTACACTGTCTTGGATTGCTTGAAAGTTACCCTTAGGGCCTCCACAGACTGGGCCAATTGTTATCGATAACTATTTAGTTGTCGATCATAAAAAGTTGTCGATAACAAAAAAGCCAGTGTGTGAAGCTAGTTGTCGATAACTAAGGGCCTTAGGTATCGATAACTACCTCCACACACTGGCTTTTTTGTTATCGACAACTTTTTATGATCGACAACTAAATAGTTGTCGACAACTATCTTTCTGTCTGTGGAGGCCCTTGTTTACTTTTATTTTTCCTATTTTTGATAATACTAATTGGCCAGCTTTTGTCTTCTTGGACTGAAAACAACATTGTTTTTGGTATTGCATCACCATATCGCTTTCATTGTCTGTGTTTCATGATTATCATGAAACGGCCCTCGGGATGTATATGGTTCAGTTAAAACCGACGTTCGAGGTGTTTATCTCTTACTTAAAGAAACACAAGCTCTATTTATGATATTATAATATGTATCATTTGCACTCATGGTAACGAGAAAAACTCTGTGTTAGCTAGAAGCAGAGTTTCATATACATGTATATTATCGCCGCAAGACACTGCATCGGGAATTAATTTCCTTCGTGTCTTTCACAGGTGACGAAGATCGCATCATCATGTTCAAGGAACCGATACCAAACAAGGTAATGAAGGGTCACGTGATCAGAAGTGAGGAGGTACCTAATGAAGGGAGCTGCCGAGTGTTGTGTTATATGGAGCCCGACTGTGTGTCCATTAATGTGAGACCTGCAGGAGGAGGAAACTACAAATGCGAGTTGAATAACGCCACTGATGAAAACCAGTTGACCTTCATTGATGAAAGCGTGACGTATCTGGCTATTGAGGTAAGCTTTGTCTTTTTAATTTTAATAAGTGATGTTCTTACCAAATTTCGACGTCTTCTGTGATCTATAACTGAACAGACCCACGGACAAATGGAATCTATTTGTTTTATATAATTTCGGAGATATTCACTTCTCGATTTTCACTTGAATGTACGCTAAATAAGCCGATACAAATTCGCTGTCAACAGTTTAGGCCACAGTGTTTTCATGCACTCAAATAAACTTTGTGAAAACTAAACGGCTTAAAATAATCTACAGCTCAACTCCGCGAGTGTTTCGAAAAACAAATACTGTATGAGACTAACCTCTATTCCTTCCTGATATGAGGAAAATTCCCGGCGCTGCAAGTCGCTTCACGACGAACGATAATCCCGCTCTAATTTCTCGGATTCTTTCACAATGAGCTAAATTAAAGCGCATCATGTTTGCTTCAAAGTTTTAGCCAAGCTTAAACAGCCGATTTAAAATTCGTATTAATTGATCTACATTGAATTTCCTACGGAATATTTCCAGTTTGATGAAATATTTCTCTGTTTTGAGACGGCGATACGAAGAACTTGTGTTGGAGCAGGGCGCCCGCGCATGTTTTCCCGCCATTCGTGACGTCATTTGTCCGTCTGTTTAACAAATAAAGAAGCCAAAACCATGTATTATACTGTCATAAAACACTCCGGGAATTTGAGAACACGAGAGAAATTTAGAAAACACGAGCCGCAGGCGAGTGTTTTCTAAATTTCTCAAGTGTTCTCAAATTCCCGGAGTGTTTTATGACAGTATAATACATGGTTTTGGCTTCTTTATGTGCTTTAAAATATAGATTTAACGCGCGCGAAACAATAAAACACGGCTTTTCTATGATTTATACTCTGATAAACTTTTTAACCAATCAGAGCGCGCGCATTTTCCAGTCTATGTTTTAAACTCTAATAGATAACAGTTCTAAACCAATCACAGCGCGAGTTTTACACAGAAAATTAAATAAAATAAAATAAAATATAAAATCCACGCGAAAATAAAAGGCATTTGGGTATACAAGAGTTACAGTATGCCCATCCCACGCTGTTAACAATTTTGCATGGAAATTTCATTTCGGGATTTTTCTAATGTAACTATTTTCTCTTTTAGCACAATCCTTGTAGCAGCAGCCCATGCTTAAACGGTGGTACTTGTCAAGCTGGATTCACCAGTCGAGGTTTTCGTTGTATCTGTCGCGCTGGATTCATCTCAGGAACAAACTGCCATAAAGCTGGTATTGTAATAATTATAACTCTTCTTAATTACACGACACGCGTTTGCATATCACGTGATTTTAAATATCTTCCTAAACTAAAGTGACGATACAATAGGCCATTTTCGAGTTGCACTTCCATCGCCTCATCAGCCGCCATGTTTTATAGCTTTTCGTCTGGCTTTACACAACTTCTACGCAAGCGCAGATGATGAATCCATCCGCTGGCTAAAGTTGTGATGATTGCTTTGCAAGTTGAGAGAGCATGGTTTGGTTTGATTGAAGAGAATGTATGGGAAGTAGCTATTCCCCCTGGTGCCGATTATGACCCCTGGGCGGGACTCCGATACAAAAGTGACGGGGGTTATTTTCGGAAATTTTGAAAAGAACCCCTAAAAGATGCCAAAATCTTGTTTTGTGGGTGTGGCTCGAATTCATTTTCACCCCTAAGAGGTATCAATGACTAAGAGGTATCAATATTTCCGGCTTACATGTAATACCCTAAAAGGTACCGGAATAACTCTAGTCATTTAGATTTGAACAACCCTAAGCGGTACCAAACCACGAATTTTTAAAAAGGCACGACGACCACCCCAGCCCGTCACTTTTATATGGAAGTCCCCCTCCCCCCCCCCCCCCCCCACCCCCCGGATTACGACCACTGAGCTATTCTTGGAGACCATTATAATTTCGAATTTATTTTCTCATCTTTAGCAAAGTCTTGCAGCGGCATGAAGAATCTTGATCCTAAAGCAAAAAGTGGCACTTACGCCATTGATCCTGATGGCGAAGGAGGCCTGCCTCCTTTAAATAACGTCACCTGTGACATGAGTGACAAGAATGGAGTTGGCGTGACTATCATAAGTCACGACAGCGAAAACAGAACGCTGGTGGACAAATGTCGGACTCGGGGGTGTTATTCACATAAAATTCACTACACAGGAGCGAATCTTTCGCAGCTGGCGAGTCTCACCAGAGTTTCGTCATATTGCGAACAGTTTATCAAGTATGAGTGCCATCACTCGGTCCTGCAGTTTAAAAACGGGAGCCAAGCAATCGGATGGTGGGTGTCACGTGATGGCCATGCTATGAAGTACTGGGGAGGAGCATCACCATCACCTAACAGGAAACAGATTTGCGCATGCGGATGACCAACTCGTGTGTAGGTACCAATCTTGATTGCAACTGTAATAAGAATGACAATGTATGGCGCGAAGACAGCGGTCTCCTCACTTACAAGTCACATCTTCCAGTTAAACGGCTGAGGTTTGGAGATACTGATAAGAGCAACGAGGAGGGCTACCATACACTGGAAAGTTCAAGTGCTATGGAATAGCCTGATTGTAAAGAGTTATTCCACCATCGTTTGCCATCCAGTCTCTTTCTCAGTGCTTTCGTTGCCACGGCCAGCAAATAGATCCCAAGGGTCTGGGAAATATATTTATTTGCCATTATTAATACAAAAACTTCTTATTATTAGAAAAATCATCCTTAATTTGAAAGCAACAAAAATCAAAGAAAAATGTAAACATTGTAAAATTAGGTGATCCTGGTTAATGTAAGTAACATTACATTTTTAGTTTTCTTTTTTCATTTTTTTAACTCAGGATATATACACATTATTCGATGGTTTAACATATAATTAATACGCTTATATTTGCGAGTTGCGCAAAATGCCGCTAGTGCTATTTTAGCACCCTATGTATTCGCTCTGTTAAACCGGTCAAACCAGGACACTGCAGTGTAATACACTCTCATATTTTTGCGCGTTCTCTTGACCTCATATGGTGAAATGACATAAGAGTGGAAAAATAAGTACTTTTATCAGGTGTAAATAAAGTTATTATTATCGGTATGTGGAGGGGAGCAGAAAGTGCCCGCGCCATTGATTTCAAATTTTTCCTAATTAAAGGGCATTTAAGCAATTATTTGTGACTTTTCCTAAACATTATCTGGTAAAATTTTGGTGTGTCAATTCTATTATCATCTGACTTGACGTTTCTATGGCAACCAAGTTTTGACAGGTCGTGTTACCCCAAATTGGTGTTTTTCAGCTTAATCTTACCGCATGCAGTTTTCATGAGATTTTCACTTTTTACAAAGTGTTTCTTCCAAAATCTTTACAGTTTTAGCATCCTTATATTACGTACCAATCGTGCTTGTAACTGTGAAGACAGCGGTCTCCTCACTGACAAGACACAACTGCCAGTTAAACAGCTGAGGTTTGGAGATCAGTACTGATAAAAGAAAAGAGAAGGGATACCATACACTGGGAAAGTTCAAGTGCTATGGAATAGCCTGATAGAATTATGCCATCACCGTTTGCCATCCAATCTCTTTATCAGTGCCTTTGTTCCCATTTTCAGCACATGGGGCTTTGCTATTACAAAACGTCTCCTTATTATATATATTCATCAACATTACAAAACTGTTTGCTTGCATGAACAACATCAGAAAATTAACAGGTAAATGAACTGGCAGAAAGAAACGTTTTGTCCAAATTATAGCTTTGTAGCGTTTTTCTATAACCGAGTTATTGTCAAACTAATTTTCAGAAAATATGGCAGCCATAAAATTGCACAAGAAGTAGAGTAGATTCTACCGTCAATATCATTAGCTTTCACTTCAAATCTGTTTTAGACATCACTTCTAAATTATTATCACGTCTAAAAATTTAAAAACTGATATAAAAATATCCGATTTTGTGACAGTTCAGAAACACATTTATCCGGGACATCACAAATAGCTTTATTTCCAAAACGAATCACTGGATCGATACCAAACTTTGCATAGAGATTAATGATTTCCATGTCTAGAAGGTATAAAAAGAATAGCTCTGTAGGATTAACAGTTTAGATTTTAGAATTGTACTGTGATGACGGCAGATGAAAACAAAGAATATGTAACTAACTCGTTGATTTTGGACAGTTTTTCGTTTTAAAATTTTCCACTATATTGAATGAATATAAATATAATAGCTTAATGGTTTGAAAGATGAAAACCGCAAAGTAAATAAAACTAATAAAACTGTTGTCATTATGATATTTTCTGGCGCTGTAGTCAGTCAAACTGCATGTAAAAGTAACGAGTGATGTTACTTTCCGACTTAGCAGTGTTTTTCTATTGCTACATTTGGGTAGCTAAAACGTTGTACCATAAACATGTGGACTAATCTAAGTTAGAAGAACTGCGGAAACGGTTTGAATAAATAAATAAATAAATAAATAAATAAATAAATAAATAAATAAATATATACATAAGCTTAATTAGAATAGTTACGTTTCGGAACTTTACGATGGCTTCAGTATCTTAAGAAATATATCCTCGTGTAAATAGGACTAAATATAAATTTAATTGTTTTCTTTCTGTGTAATAAATGGCAATAAAAGCATCTGTAATGTGTAAACTGTAATGTGTAAAGGTAAAAAATGTTCACTGTTACATATTTTAATTAATGAAAGTCAGAGTAACATCGATTTCCTGTTCTCACAAGTTGGGGACCTGAGTGCCAACGCCCTTGCAATGTAAATTTCATGTTAGCGAAACTTTCAAACCTGCATGACTTGGAAGAAAGGGGAATCTATAGGGATTACAGATGACGTGGAAAGAAGAGCTGTTCTGTAATAAATTGAAGGCGGATGGAAATAACAAGACAGAAGCTCGAAAAACCCTCGGAAAAGGGAATACAGGAGGGAGGGGGTGGGGGGGGGGGGGGAGGGGGAAGCGATACTTCGATAGCTAGATATCTGGGGGTTTCATTGAGTTGTATTTCACGCAGGGGATTTTCTGTACGCTTTTTCGGCCAAGCCAATCTACGTTTTCAGTTTTGATGCAGTGAAACTGACCTTATACATCAATATTGACTCGTCATTCTCCAAAAAATACCTTTTTCTATCACAAAATATTTTTGGTATTATGGTATATTCAATGACCGTTTCTAAACGAACGTGTCGCGAGGATCTCAGAACTGAAAACAATTCTGAAATATATCGAAGCAATCAAAAGTTATGATGCATTGAATTTTTAATACTTGGCTAGAGTAATGTTATTTGGACGATCAAACCAGACGAACTGAAGTCAAACAGAATGAATTTTGTTGCGTTTGCGATGCGTGACAATTTCTTGAAAAGTTGTAATGGATTATTAAAAATATATATACATACAGGTGCAAGTATTCACCACGTATGCTGGCGAAACACTTATCAACGCTTTTCACCTGGTTTGCTGCTTTTTTTTTTAAAGTAAAAAACATAAAGGTCTGCTGCAATCATATTTTAGTCGAGGGGCTGGTTATGAAACATAGCAAACTTCAACAGAGCTAAAAGTGCCACGATTTTACCGTAAAAATCTGAAAGTAACGACCCTCGAAAGAGCGACCCTGCGACCCCCCCTCGAAAGTAACGTCAAAACTTTGTGGCTGCTAATACTGATCCCGAAAGTAGCGACTGTCCCCGAAAGTAGCGACTGTCCCCGAAAGTAGCGAGACCCCGAAAGTAGCGAGACCAAGGGTTTTTTAATTATACATATTAATATTTTGTTCAGTCAGTAGTCAAATGTATAAGTAATAATCTTCGTGCAGTGTCATAACGTGATCACAGTAGGCACTTTACAACAAGGGAAGTTATCGATTATGCCTCAAAGCATTAATGTTCTTTCATGTTGCGCGGTGTAAAAAACAAAACCCGTATAACGATTTTTGTTTCCCGAAAGTAACGACCCCCCACTGAAAAGTAGCGACCTCCCGAAAGTAGCGAGCCCCAAAGGCTTCTAATTCCGAACCTCGTTACTTTCAGAACTTTACGGTAGTATGTTGGAAGGGACACGACCGTTTACACAATTTGTTGTTTTATTTGCACTCGCGCAACACTGTTTGAACATCTGAACCGTTAGTTGCTTGGAAACACTTCAAAGCTTATTGTGTTTTGTGCACCGTCAAAGCCGCCAAAAAGCGAACAAGAAAATTCAACGACGTTTGTTGGGCTTCATAACGTCACCGTGCGTTTTTTAAACTACTGATATAGATTGGTGTTAAATTTCACTGAAACAGTACTGAATACATCACTAATAGTCAATATGTCATATTAAATATAATACATGTATGTCAATTAAATAACTGAGTTGATGTCATGCAGTGTTTACGTTATCAAAGCTAAGGTCGAAAGTTAAAATATTTTCTGTCGTATCTTGATCAAACTTATAATAACAGCTGACGTTATTTTTTTATTCAAGAGAGTAGTAGCTTCAGAAAAATAGATATATCTTGATTAACCGTATTGGGAGAGTATCGGCCCTAGGTCTTGAGGGTAAGGATCGAGCGCAGCGAGGTCGTACAGAAATGACCGAAGGCCGATATTCTCCTAGTACAGTCCCGAGCAAGCTTGGTAATAAGAGATTTATTACACGACTTTGTGCTTAAACCATAACAAGATATCGGACCGACAAGAAATAAACCGACTGTGGAATAGTCTACCTGTCAAACTGCGGCAAGCACAAACTCTCACTAGCTTTAAATCTGGCTGCAGAGGCTTCTTCGATAATTCTGGATCAGTTAGTGTAGATACACGGCATTCATGGAAAGCAGGTATATTTTTATTTTTGTTTAACTATTAGTCTTAATGCATATATTATTTGTAATTATAGTATGGTTTTCAATTATGCATTTTCAATTAGTATTTTCAATTATGTAATTTAAGTCTATCATTTGTAAGGCCTGATGTTTTTACCGTGTCTAAATAAAGTTACTATTACTATTACTATTACTATTACTATTACTATTACTATTACTATTACTATTACTATTACTATTACTATTCTGATTGGCTGACTTTAATTATTGGCCCTCTCAACTGTCTTAGTCGTGTAATAATTAGAAATATCAATTATTAACTTTTCAACTGGATCGAAAGAAAGCAGTTGGAGCTCCTTTGGAATTGATTAACTAGAGATGCTATGCGGACTTCAACCAAACAAATAAAACATTCATTAGCACCTGCTGTGGGTTTCAGTTGTCCCTGTCATAAGTGTAAACTATATACTGTGGCTAAGCAGTGTCCCGCCCGAAGCCGAATGGCTTCTTCGAATCATTTTGAGAGCGAAGTTTCTATCCTTTGCGTTTTATTTGGAATCATATTCCCATTGGTTTCTGCTTTTACCGGTAAGTACAATTTCGTAGTGAATTGAAAGACTGTTTATATCTATTAAATATTGACGGTTTTCGAGCGAAGCGGAGACGACGAAAGACCAGTGATCGTAGATCTGAGCATTATGATCAAATTGCGACTTGTTTCGCAACTAGCCAAACATTTTAAGTTCGCTCCGAGGAGCTTCATTGAATTGTTCATCGTTGGGATGGCAAATCCCTCCACACACGTCTGCGGTACCAAAGCTGTCAATTAGTTATTTTCGCTGGAGAATATATTTTACCGTTTTCACAGTTGCTATAAAACAAAGATCTGACTATCGCTGGCCGACCTGCAAGAGCGATTCGCGTAGAAATTGCGCTGTGTTGTGCATCAATGGACGAATACAAATATAAACGCAGCCACATTCAGTTGATTAATCAATGCAGTTTTTAAAAAAAACTGCCGTTCTCGATCGGTTTTTAATTTCCTTTTCTAAGGTAACTTGAAAGTTTACTAGTTTAATATTTCAGAAGAAGTTCTATCTAGATAAATAAATAAATAGGGAGTTTACGCAACCACGAGCCAACGCCACGAAACAACGTCGATTAAAAATGAATGTATATATTAAGGGACTGTGCAATAATTACCAGGAGGGGGGGGGGGGGGGGGGGCATAAAGTGAAATCTAAGCAAGGATAGGAGGGGCTCAAAGTAAAATAAGTCACTCAAGAGGAGGGGCTTACCATTTTATTTCAAGTACATATTACATTGGCGAATCCAGACCTATTTATAAGGTGGGGGGCCAAAACATTTCCCGGCCCTTTAATTAGGCTGGGGCCCTATGGCTCTGTTAACATTGCTACGAAGGTGATGTTTGTTCCAGACGCGGATGTCCAACAATTAAATATCTAGTAGGAGCTCTTCTTTCTGTTATAAGATTTTAATCCACAGGTGCGTGTAGAGAAAATGCAGGGTACTTGTGTAAAGGTGTGCGTGTACTGTGTGTGTGCGTGGGGGAGGAAGTCGTACATAATTTCTGACTGATTACAGGGGGAGGGTGGCAACAACTAAATTTACTCCTTTAGGAGGGGGTATTACCTGATATTTTCCTACATGAAGCCAATTTTCCAACCCCCCAACTTCCTCCCCCCCCCCCCCCCCCCCCCCCCCCCCACCCCCCCCACCCTCCTGATAATTATTGCACAGTCCCTAAGAATCTCGCGTATCTCTAGTTCAATTTGCGATTGCAATTGTCTATCGGTGTCAGAACTATTCTCAGCTCTGAGCAGCCATAAGAATATGTAAAGGCAGCGTGGTTCAAATCCAAAGAGAAACTTGAAAAATTCGCCGAGTTGAAGTTGACGTTCTCCAGAAACCCAAGATTTTGTCATTTAACATTATTGTTTTGCAGAGCGCTCATGCTAAGAGATTTACCGTGATGTATAACTTTTTGTAGTTCTCTCTGTCGTTGACTTTGTGGTCTGCATAAAACTCTCCAGCATAACATTCCATGTTCGACGCTTTCTTTAAAAATTAAAAAATATTCCGAAGCTGAGCGAATGGTATGTGCGGAGACGGATGAACTATAACATGAATGCTTTTGTACTGCATAAAAGTTTTCGTGAGAAATACTAAAATCATTAATATTAATTAGTAGTTTAATTTTTTAGAAACACAAGCTCTATAATTATTTCACGATTCACACATTTCCTTTGTTATTCAAGAACCTTTATTTAACTTACATCCCGAATGAAAGGGATTTATACAGATCAATCCTGGGATATCTATATTGATAAATCCCTGGTAGACAGTTATATTTATAAATATAAATCCTTGTGATTTATCTGCATTAAAGGGAGGGTTTCATGGCTCGACGTATGTCCATAAATCAAAATACTTTGTTCACCTGTACACGCTTTATGGCACAAGTCTATTTAATTGCATTGTTTATGAACCAATCGGAAGCGAGGAGTTAACTCGGGTGCGAAATTCGCTTGTGAAAATTTCACGATTAAAGAATTTTACAGCTATTTTGCATAATTGTCGCATGCAAATACACTAAAATCATCAACTGTGGAATAAATCTACGGATCAACACTAAATTCCACGGTCGACTGCATCGGTGTAATCCACTGAAATCTTCTGTGAATTTTGGTCATCCGTCGTTCTGCTACGACTAAT
This sequence comes from Desmophyllum pertusum, assembly GCA_029204205.1. Classification (NCBI taxonomy): domain Eukaryota; kingdom Metazoa; phylum Cnidaria; class Anthozoa; order Scleractinia; family Caryophylliidae; genus Desmophyllum; species Desmophyllum pertusum. The sequence goes on along the minus strand of MU826826.1, from coordinate 7,551,404 downwards.
TATAATATATGATTACTGAAGTACATGTGAGTGGGGTTTTTAAAGCGATAACCTGGATAATAAAGCGAAAAAAGTATATTTTGATTTATGGACATGCGCCGAACCGTGAAACCCTCCCTTTATAAAAAGTGGATTTCGTTTTCGTCTTTTTTACTCTCGTTTCTTCTATCTTTTTCGCTCATTTTTCCTTTTTTTCCTGTACATGTACCCAGTGAGCCACGAACCTTCACCCTTAATTATTCACCTCTGGATTACATGTCTGACTTCTATACTACACTGTCTTGGATTACTTGAAAAGTTACCCTTATTTATTTTATTTTTCCTTAGGCCCAGTTCAGACGCCGTACTTCACATGAGCCGAATCGAATTCGATGAATTAAGTTCATGTGAGGTACGGCGTCTGAATCAATTCAGAACGGCTGAATCAATTCGGATCGGCTCAGCCATTCTTCCCGCCTGGCTCAGCCGGGAATAACGGCTGTGGACCGGCTTTGATTCAGACGCCGAACTTCACATGAGCCGAAACAAATGCATGAATTATTATAATGTATTTTTCAGTATAATAGCAATTTTCCCCTATTAATTTAAGTTCGGCTGAATTAAGCTCGGCGTCTGAATCAATTCAGCCGGTCTAAATTAATTTGGGTCGGCCCAAATTCGAATTCGATTCGCTCATGTGAAGTACGGCGTCTGAACTGGGCCTTACTGATTTAAATTCGAAAAATCTACATTAAAATGAAACTCTTTTTGATAATACTAATTGGAGAAACAAAACACCTCGAACGTCGGTTTTAATCCATATACATCCCTCGGGCCTACGGCTTATGGATTAAAACCGACATTCGAGGTGAAACACAAGCTCTATTTATGATATTATAATATTTATCGTTTGCACTCATGGTAACGAGAAAAACTCTGTGTAAGCAAGAAGCAGAGTTTCATATATTATCGCCGCAAGACACTGCATCGGAAATTAATTTCCTTAATTTGTGTCTTTCACAGGTGACGAAGATCGCATCATCATGTTCAAGGAACCGATACCAAACAAGGTAATGAAGGGTCACGTGATCAAGAGTGAGGAGGTACCTAATGAAGGGAGCTGTCGAGTGTTGTGTTATATGGAGCCAGACTGTGTGTCCATTAATGTGAGACCTACAGGAGGAGGAAACTACAAATGCGAGTTGAATAACGCCACTGATGAAAACCAGCTGACCTTCATTGATGACAGCGTGACGTATCTGGCTATTGAGGTAAACTTGATCATGGTAATTACATGTATATATAACGCAGACTCGTACCAGTCGCTATTTATATGTTTTTGGATGAGAGAAGATGGATACGAGAGTGGATTGAGGCACGCGGAGGGTTATGAGAAGGGACGAAGGCAAAATAGCGACTATAAACAATTTTGCATGGAAATTTCATTTAGGGATTTTTGTAATTTAACTATTTTTTTTTCTTTTAGCACAATCCTTGTAGTAGCAGCCCATGTTTAAACGGTGGTACTTGTCAAGCTGGATTCACCAGTAAAGGTTTTCGTTGTATCTGCCGCGCTGGATTCTCAGGAACAAACTGCTGGAAAGCTGGTATTGTAATAATTATAACTCTTCTTATTACACGACAGGCGTTCGTATATCACGTGATTACTATTTTCCTACACTAAAGTGACAGTACAATATGCCATTTCCGACTTGCCTTTTAATTTGTCTCTGTTTCAAGGTTAGTCCCGATGCATAACTTTTTATGTGAAAATGAGTTTTACTTGGACGTTCGTTGTCTTTCACATCATCAAACACAATTCCATATGTAATGTTACGCCAAAATATGTCAGACGCAAACATCCTGCCGATTATGACCCCGTGCGGGGGGGGGGGGGGGTAATTGTCGTAAATTTTGAAAGAACCCCCTAAAATGTACCAAAACCTCGTTTTATGGGTGTGGCTCGAATTCATTTTCACCCCTATAAGGTACCGGAATAACTCTAACGCTAGTCATTTTAGAATTTAACAACTCAAAGCGGTACCGGTACCAAACCACAAAATGTAACCCCTAAAAGGTACGACGACCACCTCCGTCACTTTTATATGGAAGTCCCCCCCTCCACCTGGGATTACGACCACTGGGCTATTCTTGGAGACCATTTTAATTTCGAATATATTTTCTCATCAATCAAAAACCTTTATCTTTAGCAAAGTCTTGCAGCGACATAAAGAATCTTGATCCTAAAGGAAAAAGTGGCACTTACGCCATTGATCCTGATGGCGAAGGAGGCCTGCCTCCTTTATATGACGTCACCTGTGACATGAGTGACAAGAATGGAGTTGGCGTGACTGTCATAAGTCACGACAGCGAAAGCAGAACGCTGGTGAACGGATGTCAACCTCCGGGGTGTTATTCACGCAACATTAATTACACAGGAGCGACTCTTTCGCAGCTGGCGAGTCTCAGCAGAGTTTCGTCAAACTGCGAACAGTTTATCAAGTATGAGTGCCATGGCTCGCTCTTCCAGTTTAAAAAAGGGAACCAGAACAAAGTAATCGGATGGTGGGTGTCACGTGATGGCAATACTATGAAGTACTGGGGAGGAGCATCACCATCACCTGACAGGGAACAGATTTGCGCATGCGGGATGAACAACTCATGTGTACGTACCAATCTTGGCTGTAACTGTGATAAGAATGACTTTGTATGGCGCGAAGACAGCGGTCTCCTCACTGACAAGTCACATCTTCCAGTTAAACAGCTGAGGTTTGGAGATACTGATCAAATCAGCGAGAAGGGATACCATACATTGGGAAAGTTCAAGTGCTATGGAATAGCCTGATTGTAAAGAGTTATGCGCATGCGTCTGCCACCCAGTCTCTTTCTCAGGGCGTCCGTTGCCATGGCCAGCACATAGATCCAAGGGAAAGAGAGTAATTTTCCATTATTACAAAAACGATTCCTTATTTGAATGTAAACATAGTAAAATTAGTTGATCCTGGTTAACTAAGTAACATTACATCTTTAGTAATTTTTCATTTTTTTTTAACTTAACATATAATACGCGCGGATATTTTGCGACTTGCGTAGTATTTTTACAAGCCCCGTCTGGGAGGAAAAAAAAAATAAGAGCAATGAGCAAAATTTCCGTGCGTACTACGTGTTAAACTATCTAGAAGGGATTTTAAGATTATTCCACTGCAAAATGTCCCTGCTATTTTGGCACTCTCTGTATTCGCTCTGTTAAACCGGTCGGCAAACCAGGACACCACAGTGCAGTACGCTCTCATATTTTGCGCGTTCTCTTGACCTCATATGGTGAGATGACATAATAGTGGAATAATAAGTACTTTTATCAGCTTTTATCAGGTGTAAATTATTATTGGTGTAGACGTTATTATTATCGGCCTGGGTGGAGGGGGGGGAGGGGTGGGGAGCAGATAGTGCCTGCTCTGATTTCAAATTTATCCTAATTAAAGGGCATTCAAGCAATTATTTGTGACTTTTCCTAAAAATTATCTGGGAAAATTTTGGTGTGTCAATATCTATTATCATGTGACTTGACGTTTCCATGGCAACCAAGTTTTGACAAGTCGTTTTAACCCAAATTGGTGTTTTTCAGCTTAATTTACCGCAGTTTTCATGAGATTTTCACGAAGATTTTTACGAAGTGTTTCTTCCAAAATATTTACAGTTTTAGCATCCTTATATTTTTTTCGAATTTTCCAAATCAAATTTTGGAGATTTGCTGACATATCTGAGCAATCTTGAAATCAAAGATGGCGGACCCAAGATGGCGGATTGTTTTAAATCCATGACGTCGTAATTGACAGGATGCTGGTCACTGAAATAAACATTTTTGGATGCTTTTCCAAGGTCTTCTTAGCTGTAATATTACAGCGTTTTCAGTATTCAGCTTTGCTGTTTCAAATTGGTCGGTGTTGGAGAGAGATCTAGAACCTGACGACCTCATTTTTAAACTTTTACCAGCCGGTTTGTATAGACGTTTAGCAATAGACGATGATTTAAGAAAAGAATTCCCCAAACATGGGTCTCTTCCAATATAATTTTTTGAAATCTATTTGTAATTTTCCAGTACGTACTAGCTGAGCTTTTTTTACTCGCTACTTGATTGGTCAATTGTCGGAGCCTCGATCAGAAGGAAATCAAAATAACGTATTTCACAACATGGGGCGAACGTATTAATATATTTCAAAAAAATATCATCGGGCACGGGGAATCCTTCTCTCAGATTATCCTCCGGCTTGACATTTAGTTATACATTGTAAATAATTCACCACAAGTGTTTTTTACGAGCTGTACGGTATATGCGTTTGGTTGCAGAAGTACACATTAGAGAGACCTGTAGACAAACGGTTTAGTCTTCTAGGCCAGTCTTCTACAGGCCAGAGCAAGTGAAATTAATATATAATATGAATGGAATATATAAGCTTACACAAGTAATCAATGTAACTACAGTAATATGTCTAGTATGGAAAAGTTTTTCGTTTCAGAGTGTTGCATATTTTGAGTCCTAATGGTGGTCAAACACCGGTGTCCTGGTCTTCCAAGTATGGAGATTGGGTAACGGCCACGCCGTTATTCTGCAAAATTTTCAATTAGGCCATCTCCATAAAATGTTTTTTTTTTCCATCGCCCTCTCTCTCGTGAAAGTGGGTCGGTCGGTCGGTTAAAAAAAAAGAAGAAAAGCCGAGAAACGAAACATTGACAAATTAATACATAAATAATTCCAAGCGAGCATTGATTTTATCTTCCTCGTGACCACCATTTTGTTACGAGTCGATATCACTCGAAGACGTCATTACTGGGCTGATTTAGATGTCAGAATGACTTTAAAGGTGTAAATAAAGCAAATTAAACTTGGAAACACGCGAGAAAAGGGCGCAGGCAATGAATCAGAAACTTTTTTTTTAACTTTTTGAAAAAATTGGGTCGGTCGGGCGATGAGAAACAACACATTTTATGGGGATGGCCTTACCGAAACTTTTAACCTCTGTTAACCTTCCAGCCTAGCTCACCTCTTAGTCACTTAGTAGCGCCGATGATCAATAAGTGGCGATAAGCAACTTACCACAGGCTGAGGTACTCCCTCAGTGTTTTCCTAATCCAAGATGGCAGCTTTTTTAAAAAACACTCGACTCGCTCGTCCCAAATGTGCCTCACTGCAGAATAAGAACGAAACTGCAGGAGAACACAATTCTTGAAAGCATCATGAACGTACATGGGCATCAGGACAAGATGATCCACAGACTAAGTGACTTAAAAGGTACAGTATCAGGAAACCCCAACTGACGGTCAATTGCACTTGCAGTGTGACAATGTAAATGTTGATTAGGTCAACGCTTTTTCCAAACAAAAGTCTTTCTCAAGACTACTCTCAATCGATATCTAGTCCCCCGCTGTCATCTCTTTGCCGAGCGTAAAGCTGAAAGATTCCAGAAACAAGTGAAATTACAACTTCGTCCCCAGGGTCTTTCAGACGGGTAATTCCAAGATGGCGGACACAAAGAGGAACTACAGCCAACCTCGTCCCCAGGGCCTTCTCTCCTTTTTTTCAAGATGGCGTCTGGTTAAAAAAAAGGAGAGAAGGCCCTGGGGACGAGGTTGGAAACTACAGCAACCGAGCAACCGTCCAGCAGCCTCGTTCCCAGGGTCTGCTCCACTTTCAAGATGGCGGCTGGGCGCCTGGAACGAGGTTGGAACTACAGCAACTGCAACGCCGCAACAAAATCGTGACGTCGTGAGCTATAGGGAAGGGAACACCTGGGTACTAGGCTAGAATATTGTTATTCGGACGATCAAATAGGACGAACTGATAATGCATTTTGTCGCGTTTGCGATGCATGACAATTTCTTGAAAAGTTGTAATGCCTTCTGGCAGGAGCATATTAACCCGGAGCCTCTATCTGTGCTGATTAATGACAACAGCGTAGTTACACCTTCGGCTATTTTTAGAATCGTTCTCTCGCGAAAAGATTTCCGTGTACGTCCGTGGACAATAATGATAATTCGTAGTAACGACATTCCTCTCGTCCATTCTGGTTTATTTTTAATCTGAAACAGGAATGACAACCTCGTCCTCGTGCTCGCATCGGGTGATTTTCGCGGCAAAGTAGTTCTAAAAATAGCTCAAGGTGTAACTACGCCGTGTCATAGGCCCTGTAAAATGCCCAATAGAGTACCGTACCGAATAGAGTGAGACGCATACATTATGACCTATTATGCAATGTCTGACACATGAGAAGGTATACGGTTTCACAACAAAGTGCTATTTTAAAACCCAAAGCACATTGGCGTTATCCATTATATTACATAACATTTTACTCGCACTTTTTAATCGATTTTGCCAACGGTCTGCCTAATTCATTAGCCGGATCATTACTTAAAAAAACAAACATAGAAAACTTAAAATGTTTCATGGTTAGCTACTCTAATCAAGCAATTCAATGCTAAAAAAATGCAGTCCGTCAAAAAGACGGGGTTTTTATACGGTATACTATTTGATAAACTCACGCGATCCGGTAAGTGTTTTCTGATATACATTTCCGAAAGTACCTTTGGAAATACAAGGCGTATATTTACGTATTACGAAAGTGCAATTGTGCAAAAGTACAATTATAGTAAACAAGTGGTGAAAACCTGAACGTTACGTTTTCGATTCAATGAAAGCCCTTGCGAAAATATTCTTGCGTACATAGTTACGAAAGAGTGTTTGCGTTGACGTAGTCAAACTTGTGCAACCCTCCAACAATTCGCTATATAAAAAGTCAAAATACTCCAAAACAACAAAAGAGTCAAACGCTACACAAGTAAAGCTAAATAAAGATTTAGCTAACAGCCTGTGCGATAACTCCAGGCGTAGTCAATCGATAGAAATCGATATCGGAAATCAATCGATACACTCGATATCAATCGATATCAATCGCCGATTGTTATCGATTGATATCGGTAATCGATAACAATCGAACTCACAGAAAAAAAAATTATCGATTGTTTATCGATTGGCAAAAATCGATAACAATCGATAATAATCGATAAAAATCGATAAACATCGATAATCCAAAGGAGTATTTGTTTCAAACATATTACTGAAGATGACGTGGCTCGTCCAGGCAGAGTGTTCATCGCGTTCACTTGGTTTTCTGGGATTTAAAAAGATTTGAACATGTCCATTCATTCAAACCCTTGTTTTATGACGACGAAAAACACAGAAAACTGCTTCTTCTTTTACATGTATTGTTCCTGGTCGATATTTATGGAGCCAAAGTGATTACTGCTGTGCTACTGGATAATTTTTTATTTCTTGCTTACTCTGTGATTTATTCTTACGTTTCTTTTTAATGCGACTAACTGAAATCATCTTAATGGCGTTGCTATAACGAGACCAGAGGGTTGCACGCCGCTACTTTGCACACCGCAACTTCTTCTCCGGTATTATGAACTGCGCTGAAGATCGATAAAAAATACCAAATTGTTTCCTGTTATTGTTTTTGTTGCTATGATGATTGAATGACTCAATAAAAACCATACAGACAACATTGTGACAATGATTAACTTGTAAAATGAAAAAATCATTTCCGATAACAATCGATAATAATCGATAACAATCGATAAATTAATCGTTATCGATTTCTATCGGAAATCGATATCAATCGAACTCACAACTTTTTTTCTTTATCGATTTCTATCGATTGATATCGGAAATCGATATCAATCTTCCATTGTTATCGATTGTTATCGATTGATATCGATTATCGGTTTATCGATTGACTACGCCTGGGATAACTTCACAACATGAGTCATACGCAACCTCCGCACCGGAAACAGCACAGTCAGGTGAGTAAACGGTTCATGTCTCATCTTGCGTTAACTAAAGTGATGAATATAGAAAATATAGGCGTTTTACTGCGTGCCGAATAGAGTGCGAGACTAATACTGATATAACAAAAACAGATAGTAGTCATATAAGAGTGAAAAAATACAGAAAATATAGGCGTTTTACTGCGTGCCGAATAGAGTGCGAGACTAATACTGATATAACATAACAGATAGTAGTCATATAAGAGTGAAAAATACAGAAAATATAGGCGTTTTACTGCGTGCCGAATAGAGTGCGAGACTAGTACTGCTATAACATAACAGACAACAGTCATATAAGGGTTAAAAATACAGAAAATATAGGCGTTTTACTGCGTGCCGAATAGAGTGCGAGACTAATACTGATATAACATAACAGATAGTAGTCATATAAGAGTGAAAAATACAGAAAATATAGGCGTTTTACTGCGTGCCGAATAGAGTGCGAGACCGTACTAATACTGATATAACATAACAGACAACAGTCATATAAGGGTTAAAAATACAGAAAATATAGGCGTTTTACTGCGTGCTGAATAGAGTGGCGAGACTAGTACTGCTATAACATAACAGACAACAGTCATATAAGGGTTAAAAATATAGAAAATATAGGCGTTTTACTGCGTGCTGAATAGAGTGCGAGACCGTACTAATACTGATATAACATAACAGACAACAGTCATATAAGGGTTAAAAATACAGAAAAATATAGGCGTTTTACTGCGTGCTGAATAGAGTGCGAGACTAGTACTGATATAACATAACAAACAACAGTCATATAAGGGTTAAAAATACAGAAAATATAGGCGTTTTTACTGCGTGCTGAATAGAGTGCGAGACTAGTACTGATATAACATAACAGATAGTAGTCATATAAGAGTGAAAAATACAGAAAATATAGGCGTTTTACTGCGTGCCGAATAGAGTGCGAGACTAGTACTGCCTATAACATAACAAACAACAGTCATATAAGGGTTAAAAATACATAAAAATATAGGCGTTTTACTGCGTGCTGAATAGAGTGCGAGACTAGTACTGATATAACATAACAGATAGTAGTCATATAAGAGTGAAAAATACAGAAAATATAGGCGTTTTACTGCGTGCCGAATAGAGTGCGAGACTAGTACTGATATAACATAACAGATAGTAGTCATATAAGGGTTAAAAATACAGAAAATATAGGCGTTTTACTGCGTGCCGAATAGAGTGCGAGACTAGTACTGCTATAACATAACAGACAACAGTCATATAAGGGTTAAAAATACAGAAAAATATAGGCGTTTTACTGCGTGCCGAATAGAGTGCGAGACTAGTACTGATATAACATAACAATTTGGTATGACATGTCACTGTCCACAGAACTAGCTGTTACCATGGCAACCAAATTTTGGGAGGTAACTCGGCAGGGACAACAAAGTTAACGAAAAGTTAAAAAGAAATATACCGTATTACAAGAATCATCACTATTCCCATCTTCAACCATGTGTCCCCCAGTTCTGCCCAAGAGTGCCACTTAATGTTATCACCGATGGAAACATTTTACAATGTTTTACGAGGGTGCCGACTGTGCTTTAATTTTAGATCGCTTTGGCTTCCACCAAGAATGCTAATTGATCTACCGTCTGAAATGGACCCATACGGATTGGAGGGGCATTAGTAAGTAAATATTCTGAAAGAAATGAAATATTTATTAAATCGATATTTTGCTGTACAAAAAGATAGAGAAATTTATTCTCGATCACTGTGTATAGTATCTCTGCCACTAGTTTGTCTTTTGTTCAGTGGTTAGAGCACCTGGCCGGTGTGCGAAAGATCGTGGGTTCGACTCCAATTTTTTATCGTCTTCTTTTCTTTTAATTCATCTTCTTTCTTTTTTCTCTACTGGTTTTTTGTTTTTCTGTTTCGAAAATCATTCATGTTGGTAAAAAACTATAGATAGATCAATTGATATTTACGGATCGATCGATCAATTGATCGATTTCTGATCCTAGCAGAAGAAAAGCCAGAAAATTGTGCTGCGGGAGAAAAGTAATTTTCTAACACGTATTATAATTTCTTTCAACAGCTATATTATAGAAGTTCTCTCGGAGGAAGCAATAACTTTCCTTATCATGGAACGAGAGAATTGCGACTACGACACTGCCATGGGTCGTGCAAAGGGGCACGATGAGCCTCTCAACACTCTTTATTTTGACAAGTGGTATGAGCTACTGCCCAAAGTAAAAATGCCATCTAAAGCAGATGAAGAAGCGAGGCATATTTATGACAAGAAAGTGAGTAGTTTCATCGAAAACACTCCCAGCACCATCAGGTATGCTGACGTCCCTTGGCCTTGCGATGGAACCGGCAGAAGATATGGTGGCCGTCGTGCTGTCGGGAGAAGAACAAAATGTCATACGGAAAAGGATTAAGGAACTTGCTCTCTTCTGGCATCCTGACAAATTCTTCCCCCGCTTTGGGGATAACTTGAGTTCGCAACTCGAGCACTGATCACTGATGCAGTTCTCGATATTTCCGAAACAGATTTCGGCGGTTTTTGGAAAGGAACGACAGTCAGATACGGGTGTATGTAAAACCCGGAAACACACCCGGAACACCCCGGAACACCCCGGAACACCCCGGAACACCCCGAAACACCCCCGGAACACCCGGAACACCCCCGAACACCAACGGGACACCCCAGGAACACAAAAAATATAAAAATAATAATAAAATAATAATAAATAAATAAAATAAAACAAATATATTTATATAATGGCTGAAGTAGTGAAATCGAACATGGCAGTGGTCAAGAGCCGTTAACGAAATCGACTGATACCGAACACTTCCGAAGATGCCCCGAATATTTCCGAAGACTTACGAAGATGTCCCGAACACTTCCGAATATTTCCGAAGATGCCCGAAGATTTCCGAAGATGTCCCGAACACTTCCGAAGATGTCCCGAAGATTCCGAAGATGGCCTCGAAGACTTCCAAAGATGTTCCGAATATTTCCGCACGTTTTTCAGAAATCCCGAATTTTTATCTGGTCCCGAGGGTGTCCGCTTACGTAAAGACGAAGAGTAAAAGAGAGCGCAGAAAAATTCGCCTGATACTCAGGTTAGGGAGGTTTCGACTGAAACAAACAACGACATGATTGACCAATGACAAATTGTCTACGAAATTGCACATGGCAATGACCTCCGATTACCTCAAATTCAATGTCACGCTCTGTGGCGTTGGGCCAATTGGCAAACATTTGAATTTTGAGCGGTCCTTTTGCCACTTATTCACTCTTAGATAAGAAGCTTCGGAAAAATTCGGTCTTCTGAAAACGTGCGGAAATCTTCGGAACATCTTCAGAAAGTCTTCGATATACTTTCGGAAATCTTCGGGACATCTTCGGAAATCTTCGGAAATCTTCGGAAATCTTCGGAAGTGTTCGGGATATCTTCGGAAATATTCGGTACATCTTCGGGGCATCTTCGGAAGTGTTCGGTATCAGTCGATTCGTTAACGGCTCTTGACCGCTTACCGTGTTCGATTTCACTACTTCAACCACTATATAAATATATTGTTTTTATTTTATTTATTTATATTATTTTATTATTATTTTATATTTTTTGTGTTCCTGGGGGTATTCTGTTGGTGTTCCGGGTGTTCCGGGGTGTTCCGGGGGTGTTCGCGGGGTGTTCCGGGGTGTTCCGGGGTGTTCCTGGTTTTACATACACCCGTGAGATACAGTGTACTTAACAACAGTGATGAATGTAAAATTCGGGAGACAAACAAAAGAGATCAATAAACCAATTACTAATGAGTAAACAAAAGTTCTAGAAAAATGTCTGTTTTCTTTTTTTCAATTCTTCGTTTACATTGTTATTTTTGAGGAGGGGTTGAGCAATTGTCTTTTGCCCGAACTTGTACACTGTGTCACCATAGTAACTATGGTGTCACGAAGCAAATTTGATAGAGCGATTTTTTCCGCAGAAGCTTTGCAAGAACTTTTTTTGGCATATTGTCCAACGCATCAAACATATAATGGTCCGTCCCTTATATCCTCATAGTCAGCTTCCGTGTAACAATATTCTACTTGCTTTAGAATATAAGGCTTTTGCTCATATTCCATGCAGAATTTGTTCGAAAGGTCGGAATTAAATTATAGTGACTAAGTCGATGTCAGATTTCCAATTTATCAAAGAAGAAAGGATTCAGTTGATTTTTTTTTCAAAAAAGATTTATAGCAAAAAAAATAATAATAATAAAAAGCGACTCTGGTACCTACCAAAAGTTGCCGGATTGTCGATTCCGTAAAGGTAGGAAAAAAATCGTGAACTTACGGACGTCAATGTGTGGTATTTTTGGCAGCTAAGGTTTCTATTATGGCATAAGGTGGCTGACTAGTCAAGTGACAGTCGAAAGTAAGCTGAAGTAATAAAATAATTGTTCAGTTGGAGACTGTTTAATATAGCTTAGCTTTTTTGTATGGTTAACGTTATTAAACCACGAGAAAATAAATTGTCACCTCTTCCAGACCTATTGTTTGTCTTCGCTGAATGCAGTTTATAGCAATAACATGCACTGGCCAAAACTTCCGGGTGCAACTGAATACCCGGGAAAACTAATGAGACAAACCATCTCTTGAGGGAGTAAGATTGCGTGCACAGCACTTTTGTTATTTACATCGCGAGTACCCCGGGGGGGGTGTCAGGACATTTGCATAAATAGGTCATAATGGTATGCGTCCTCACTCTATTTCGGTAAAACGGTGTACTCTATATTGGCATTTTACAGG
>MU826826.1:7275569-7538270 GCA_029204205.1 Desmophyllum pertusum | reverse complement strand
TATCAATTTTTGGATCGAAAGGAAGCAAGTTTGGAAGTTTCCTTTGGCATGTCTTAATTGGAGATGTTTGAAGTGGAGTATAACGTACGTACCACACAACAAATAAAACTTTCACCTGCTGTAATTTTTTCGTTGCTGCCTGTCGCATAAGTAGACAAACCGTGGAGTGCATGTTTTGGCATACAGTATCAGTAACCTGCGTGGTTAATGCAGTGTCCAGGGAGAATGGCTTCTTCGAATCATGTTGGGAGTAAAATTGCCAATTTTTTATTTAATTTGGATCATCATATTCCCAATGGTTTCTGCTTCTTTCCGGGTAAGTACAATTTCAAGTAACCGGACAAACAAATTTGCAAATACTGTTTATATCTTTAAATATTGACGGTTGTTCGAGCGAAGCAGAGATGAAAACAGTTATCGTAGATCTGACATTATTATTCAGTTCAAGAGCGACTTGTTTCGTACTAGCCAAACATTTTTAATTTCAAATCCCCTCTCACCATCGCATCTGCAGGATCCAGGCTGTCGATTAGTTCTTTTCGTTTATTTTGGAGAAGTTATTTGACGCGTTTTCAACAGTTACTAATAAAACGAAGATTCTCACTATCGCTGTGGGACATGCAAGAGGCGGGGATTCGCGTAGAAATTGCGTTGTGTTGTGCATCATTGACGAATAAACATAAAGGAAGCTATATTCAGTTGATTGATCAATGAAATGTTTTTTTTAAAATTACAGCACTACCGCTCTCGATCGTTTTTAATTTCCTTTACTAAGTCACTTGAAAGTTTAAATAGTTTAATATTTCAGAAGAAGAAGTCTATGTAGATAAATAGGGAGTTTACGCAACTACAAGGCAAGAAACAACGTCGATGAAAGGCCTACTTAAGAATCTCGCGAATCTCTAGTTGAATTCAGTTTGTCTATCGGTGCCAGAACTACTCTAAACTATGAACAGAATATGCAAAGGCAGCGAGGTTCAAATCCAAAGGGAAACTTGAAAATTATGCGTCGATTTTGCGGAGACGTTCAGTCCGGAAACCCACAATTGTGTCGGCATATATCACGTTATTTTGTTTTGCAGAGCACTCATGCTAAGAAATTTACCGCCGATGTATAACTCACGTTTCAGAGTTATTGTACTGCTCATTAAACGTTTTGTAGTTCTCGCTGTAGTTGACTTTGTGGTCTACTTAAAGTCTATAATAACATTCCATGTTCGAACGCTTTCTTTAAAAATAAAAATAATATTTCCGAAGCTGAGCGAACAACAAGGTATGTGCGGAGACGAATGAACTATAAAAGGAATGCTTTTGTACTGCATAAAAAAGGTTTCGTGAGATATACTAAAATCATTAATATTAATTATTTCATGATAAACACATTTTCTTTTGTTATTCAAGAACCTTTATTTAACCTACATCCCTAATGAAAGGATTTATACAGATAAATCCTGGGTATTTATATACTAAATCCCTGGTATACAGCGATTTATCTGCATTCACAATAGTGGATTTCGTTGCGTCTTTTTTACTCTCGTTTCTTCTACCTTTTTCGCTCATTTTTCCTTTTTTTCCCTGTACCTTGTGAGCCTCGAACCTTTACATCTGGATATTCTGAATCTCTGATATTCTCCTCTGGATTTACATGTCTGACTTCTATACCACTATACGGTCTAGGATTACTTGAAACATAGTTAATAGAGAGAAATTGTTGTGAAGCCCGGCAAAGTTCTTTGTTAGGTACCGGTCGCACTACAGCCAATTTCGTTTACATAAAAAACTTTGTAATTTTTGGCGTGGAAAAATTGGCAAAAAATTCGCAAGTGCCAAATTTTGGTGGTGGTCCGGCGCACTCAAACCAAGATGTGATTTCCAAAACTCTCCTGATTGATGTAAATGTAAACTTAAACGGCTTGGGACCAGGTTTCGTACTTCGCTTTCTTGGTTTTCGTCGTTTTCTTGCTGCTGGCTTCAATTGCAATCGAAGGAGATTGTCTTGAACTTGAGACGAATTGTTCTCCAAATTGCTGCCGGTAAATTTTGGTTTCGATCAGACCCAGTGAAGTCATAGACATTCGCGGCGTAATATCGATGTTCCATGTTCTTTGTTTTCGTCGAAATAAGTATTAAAAGAGTCAGATGAACCAGGTAAAAAATTATTTTGTCCCGTTATTGGCACGCGCTAAACTAGCGAATCTTAATTATCAAGACATAGCATCTTGCGTGAATGACAGTTTAGTGATTAAAACGGGCTAAAATAACAAAATTGTGTGATTTTCAAAAATTTGGTCGGCTCCAAGGCAACAACTTCGGCTTCTTTGAAGATCAGGCGAAAATTTGGCAATTCGCAAAAATTGAAACTGGGGTCACACTGTATTTTACGATTTTTTACGTTACGTGTTGACAGATTTGATACTTGAATAAACAGAAATTGGTCAAAATTGGCTGTAGTGCGACCCGTAACCTTATATCTTTTTTGTTCGCTACTGATTTTGGGGTTGACCGTGCACAAATCTGACAAAATACAATAGGTGGTTACGTGTGTTCAAGCAACTAACCATAGAAACGTTGCGATTAAATAAGTCATGCATAGTGTATGAGCGCAAACAAAAGATGTGCACGTCATGGACCTTCCAACATAAATCTTGGCTTCTTTGTCTGCTCCTTTGAAGTTTGCCGGGTTTCATAACCATTCGATCCCTCTATTAACTATGCTTGAACGTTACCCTTATTTACTTTTATTTTTACTCTTTTTGATAATACTAATTGGCCAGCTTTTGTCTTCTTGGAGAAACACACAAGCTTATTGTGGTTTTGTGCACCGTCAAAGCCGCTAAAAAAGCGAACAAGAAAATTCATGACGTTTGTTGGGCTTCATAACCGTGCGTTTCCCTTTATTACATATAGTTGGTGTTAAATTTCACTGACACAGTACTGATACCATCACCTGTGTAATGGCACTAATCAGACTAATGGTCAATATGTCATATTGAATATAATATGTCAATTAAATATCTGAGTTGATGTCAGTGTTTACAGTTGAAGGTTTTGTTAGTATGTTAATTATCACAGTGATGATTCACGGTCATTCTCTTTGTAGCTTACCTGTAATTGCTTTTTCGTTCGCCATGACTGTTTATTTAGGCCCCGCATAGGTAAACCTAATAAGAATGTATTGTTGGGGCAAATATTTTTCAAAGTATCCAGGTCGAAAGATAATATTTTCCTGTCATATCGTGATCGAATTTATAATAACAGCTGCCATTTCTTTTTTATTCCAAGAGAGAGTAGTAGCATCAGAAAAAATATATATCCTTGATTATCAAGCGCGAGTGCCGTACTGGGAGAGTATCGGCCCTCACTGCGTTCGATCCGTACTCTCAACCCTTGCAATAGGTCCGCGCAGAAACGACCGAAGGACGATATTCTCCCAGTACGGTCCCGAACAAGCTTGGTTAATGGCGATCTATTACACGACTTTAAATTGGCTCAAAATAACTTTAGCCGGCCCGATACTTAACAAATATCGGACTTGTAATAAAGCATTTCTGATTGGCTGATTTTAATTATTGGCACTCTCAACTGTCTTAGTCGTGTAATAATTTAGAGATATCAATTTTTGGATCGAAAAGGAAGAGTTGGGAGTTCCTTTGGCATTGATTAATTGGAGATATTAAGTGGAGTACGTAACCACAAACAAAAAAAATTCACCTGCTGTAATTTTCGTTGCTGCCTGTCCCTAAGTGAACAAACCATGGGTGGCATGTTTTGCATACAGTATTAACTGCGTGGCTGAGCAGTGTTCAGAATTAAGAATGGCTTCTTCGAATCATTTTAGGAGTGAAATTGCAACTGTAGTTTCTATCCTTTGCGTTTATTTGGAAATCATATTCCCATTGGTTTATGCGTTTGCCGGTAAGTACAATTTTCAAGTAACCGAATAAATGTCAAAGACTGTTTATAATCTTTAAATATTGAAGGTTTTCGAGTGAAGCAGAATAAAAAAAACAGTTATCGTAGATCTGAACATTATGATCCAAGTGCGACTTGTTTCGTAACTAGCTAAACATTTTATTTTCAACACGCATCTGCAGGATCTAGGCTGTCAATTAGTTCTTTTCGTTTATTTTGGAGAGTTTTTTGACCGTTTTCACAGTTACTATAAAACGAAGATCTGACTATCGCTGGGAACATGCAAGAGAGCGATTCGCGAAGAAATTGCGCTGTTGTTTGTGGCATCATTGAGCGAATAAACATAAACGCAGCTATATTGCAGTTGTATTGATCAATGCAATTTTTTTTTTAATTACTGCAATATGACCGTTTCTCGAATCGTTTTTAAATTTCGGTTTTCTAAGGTAACTTGAAAGTTTTAATAGTTTAATATTTTTTGTTTTATCTATCAACCAGGAGGCAACGCCAAGAAACAACGTCCCGATTAAAAAATGAAATGTCATATCCTTACTTAGAATCTCGCGAATCTCTAAATCCATTCATTTTTAATTTTGTCCTACATCGGTGTCAGAACTATTCTTTAGCTCTGGAGAAGAATATGTAAAGGAACTGCGCCGCCGGTTTCAAATTCCAAAGGGAAACTTGAAAAATTCGCCGAGTTAAGGTCTCTGGAAAAACCCAAAATTTTGTCATTTAAAGGGCCATGGTCACGGATGGCACATCTTGAAAAAATGCGGACCAATTTTTCAAGTTCGCCGTTCACAATCCGTCTTAGGGCCTCCACGAGACTAGGCCAATTGGTGTTATCGTAGCTATATTTATAGTTGTCGATTCCGTAAAAAGTTGTCGATAACAAAAAGCCAGTGTGGTGAAGTGAATTGTCGAATAACTAAGGGCAATTCACTTCACAATTTCACTTCACAAACACACTGGCTTTTTTGTTATCGACACACTTTTTATGATCAACAACTAAATAGTTGTCGACAACTATGGCTCTCTGGTCTGGTGGAGGGCCATGAAATCGTCTTCTCGCATCCTCAAACCATCCCTTATTCCTGTTTGGGTTTATTATCACCACTTTGACGTGGTTTTCTATTTTCTACCTTAGTAGAAGTATTATTTTTGAGGCTTTTTTCAAATTTTTAAGGTGATTTTGGCCACTTTCGCAAAAAATGAACTTAAATAACAGATTTATCGTGACATAGCTCCTTTAATGTTATTGTTTTGGTCAGAGCACCTCGTGCTAAGAAATTTACCGAGATGTATAAATACGCACGTGCAGAGTTTATTGTACTGCTCATTAAACGTTTTGTAGTTTTCTGCTGTAGTTGATACTTTGTGGTCTACTTTAAAAGTCTATCATAACATTCATGTTTCGAACGCTTTCTTTAAAATAAAAAAAAAAAAATCCCGAATGCTGAGGCGAACAACACCAAGGTACATGTGCGCGGAGACGAATGAACTATAACATGCATATGAAATGCTTTTGTACTGCATTAAAATGGTTCGTGGATAAATACTAAAATCATTAATATTAATTATTTCATGATTCCACACATTTTCCTTGTTATTCAAGAACTCTTTATTTAACTTACACATCCCTAATGAAAGGGATTTTATACAGATCAATCCTGGATATTTATATCGATAAATCCCTGGTAGAACAGGGATTTATCCGCATTCACAATAGTGGATTTCGTTGCGTCTTTTTCACTCTCGTTTCTTCTATCTTTTTCGCTCATTTTTCCTTTTTTTCCCTGTACCCTGTGAGCCTCGAACCTTCACCCTTAATTATTCACCTCTGGATTACATGTCTGACGTCTATACTACACTGTCTGGGATTGCTTTGAAAGTTACCCTTAGGGCCTCCACAGACTGGGCCAATTGTTATCGATAAACTGTTTAGTTGTCGATCATAAAAAGTTGTCGATAACAAAAAAGCCAGTGTATGAAGCTAGTTGTCGATAACTAAGGGCCTTAGGTATCGATAACTACCTCCACACACTGGCTTTTTTGTTATCGACAACTTTTTATGATCGACAACTAAATAGTTGTCGACAACTATCTTTCTGTCTGTGGAGGCCCTTGTTTACTTTTTATTTTTCCTCTTTTTGATAATACTAATTGGCCAGCTTTTTGTCTTCTTGGACTGAAAACAACATTGTTTTTTGGCCGCTTGTCCCCGAGGTATTGCATCACCATATCGCTTTCATTGTCTCTGTTTCATGATCAGTATCATGAAACGGCCCTCGGGATGTATATGGTTCAGTTAAAACCGACGTTCGAGGTGTTTATCTCTTACTTAAAGAAACACAAGCTCTATTTATGATATTATAATATGTATCATTTGCACTCATGGTAACGAGAAAAACTCTGTGTTAGCTAGAAGCAGAGTTTCATATACATGTATATTATCCCCGCAAGACACCGCATCGGGAATTAATTTCCTTCGTGTCTTTCACAGGTGACGAAGATCGCATCATCATGTTCAAGGAACCGATACCAAACAAGGTAATGAAGGGTCACGTGATCAGAAGTGAGGAGGTACCTAATGAAGGGAGCTGTCGAGTGTTGTGTTATATGGAGCCCGACTGTGTGTCCATTAATGTGAGACCTACAGGAGGAGGAAACTACAAATGCGAGTTGAATAACGCCACTGATGAAAAACCAGTTGACCTTCATTGATGAAAGCGTGACGTATCTGGCTATTGAGGTAAACAGTCATGTTCATTTTTTTTTTTAATTGGAATCAGAGGTCTATAACTACTGGTTTCCATCTCTGGTATTAGGTCTTGTCCCATCAGATTCACTGTTAGGTTATTTTTAGGCAATTTTCCCGCGAACCAGTAGCCAATCACGTTGAACCATTTTTAATGCGAGCGCTACGCAAAGGCAGAAACTTTGGCCAAAGAAAAGCGGTAAAATAAAAAGCGAAAAGCGTCACAGCAGAATGTAATAATTGTTTAAATAAATACTTCACTAATCGGTATTGCGTTTTGTAAAACTATAAATCGACTGAGTTCAATTTAAATGAAGCATGATTTGTATGAAAACGACGGCAAAACAGTGGTGCATAATAAAATGATCGATCATTTTAGTATGATTATGATTATGTCTGTGACTATGATTATGATTATGTTGCTCTTATCTGTAGTGGGAACGTGAAAATCATAACGACATAATCTTAATCATAATGACGTGAGACTCACGGTTTGTTGTATCAACTCACGGTCTCACGTTTTGGCCCCAATCTCACGGTGAATCAAATTGCCAAACAATTTCGGTTACCATATCAAGCAATTGAAAAATCTGTGTTGAAAATGGCCGAATTTATCACATCTAATGTTTTAGGGGAAACCTGGGTACAATTCCAACCTCATTCCTGTGAAACATAGGTCAGCGCTATGGTCTCTGGGAAAGCTTTATCTGGTAGACACCCTGTATTGTAGAAACGTTCTACAATACCGTTCCACTAGAACATAAGAAGCTTATGTTTATGATTATGATTATGCTTATGATCCTTTTGTCGCTAGTGGGAACTAAGCCTTAGCAAGTTGAATGAAAAGAAAGCAAGACAGTTTTCTTCGGCGGATTAATCTTTGCTCAATTTTAGCCTGCGTGGCAGACGTAGAAAGGGGAAGGGAGGAGAGGAATTCGGGCGCGAGGGCGAAGCGCAGATGGTTTATTAAACTTAACATAGACCCTTTTTAAAAATGGCTGCCATTTTAAAATTATTTTGTATGCATTTAAATTAGCCTGACTAACCTCGTTCTAGAATAAAAATTATTTTGAATTATCAACTCAAAAACGAGGTTAGTCAGGCTAATTAAATGCATACAAAATAATTTTTAAATTGGCAGCCATTTTTAAAAAAGGGTCTATGGGAAGGTTCGAAATAATTGTGGAGCTGAACATTATATTCATTTTACAAGTTGTACGGATACCTAAACGTAGCCGAAGGAGTCACTTGTTTATACGGCGGACAACTGAACTAACTTGCGCGACTACAGAATTAAGCTTAAACTTAATTGTGTTGAAACGAACTGAGCTTAAAATCAACGTTCACTGAAGTAAAAGAACAAAGAAAACCCTCAATATCTACATGGATGGAGAGAAAGAGAGTTGTCTTCGAAGAGAATTTCACTGTGAAGTGTTCTTTGCATGATTGTACCGTCACGAACGCTTGACGAACTGCCGTATAATCCGATATGTATTGTGCTGATTTTAAAAACTTAATTCAGCTGGAATTGAAAAGCCTCTTCGAAATACAAGGTAACAATACTTAATAGGCTAAGCCGGCTTAAACTGGTGTTGTAAACAGGTTTTCATTCTTTGGACGAATTAATTGTGTCCTCGTTTTCGGATCTGATCTTCCCGTAAATTATTTCCGGCTGCCTTTGGAGCTCTTTCAGTCGCATTAGTTGTACATTTACAGGCATCTCTCATTAAATATTTCGTTCCAAACTTCGTGCATTATTTAGTAGAATTAACTTGTGTTTCATTTAGAAGGCCCGAAGTTTCTATACTTAATAATTTTAGCCATCTTTTTCAAATTTCACTGTCTCGACGAACAAACCACCCGTCGACCTACCGCGTTCAGTGACCATATTTGTCGGCATGGTGCGTGATTGGCTACTGTTTCGCGGGAAAATAGTCTAAAACTAGCCTAAACGTGAATCCGAGGGGCCGCGCGCAATGCTAGATGGAAACCTCTAGTTATAGACCTCTGCCAAAATAAAACAATGGCGAAGGAAATCTCGATAATTCGGTCGCCTGCACGCACAGGAAATAGATAATGATATGCTCTATTAATTATCCGCTCTATCAAGAGAAAAAAGTTCGGAACAAGGACTACTATTAGAATTCATTGAAGGAACATTTAACTCATCGACGATCCATGAAAATTGTGCATCTACGGGGCATTCCATGTCGATATACAATTATACAATTGTGATTTCAAGCATTTATGACACAATTTTAACCCATAATAATAATATTATTTCTATAGCGCCAAATCCACTAAATGCTGATGGCGCTTTACAATAAAAATATTAAAAAGATAAAAACAAACAATTTGACCGTGATAATTTTTCGCGGGTAAAATTTTGGCGATATCCCATGAGCTCAGTGAGAAATGTACAAAACCTCCAGTCCAAAATAGAGTTTTATTGTCGAATAACACATGTAATAACAAAAGCAAATCATTACCGATTTAAATCACTCTGTCACCACGTCACCCTGTATTTGTGTTATGGCAAGCAAGTCGCGGGCTTAGCTCTCGCGAGCCACCAGTATAGTGGGGGGGGCGAACCTTCAACGATGAGCGAAAATAGCAAAATAAAACCCACACGAAAATTAAAAGGCATTGACTCGTGCCCAAATCTCTTCAGTAGCGGGAACGTTTCTCATAAGTGGAGACGCCCATCGATTCATTTAGTGATTTTTTGTAATTTAACTATTTTCTCTTGTAAAAGAATCCTTGTAGTAGCAGTCCATGTTTAAACGGTGGTACTTGTCAAGCTGGATTCACCAGTGGAGGTTTTCGTTGTATCTGTCGCGCTGGATTCCCAGGAACAAACTGTGAACAAGGTATTGTTAATTATAACTCTTCTCAACGGAACTTATCAAATTATTCATCATCACACGTCTATGGTCTCAAGACACGCATTCCTTTCCTTCCTAAACTAAAGTGACAGTACGATAGGCCATTTCCGACTTGCTTTTTAATTCGCCTCTGTTTCAAAGCGAGTCCGATGCACAACTTTTACATATGTAATGTTACGCCAAAATATTTCAAACGCAAAAATCCTGCCGATTATGACCCCGGGGCGGGACTCCCATACAAAATTGACGGGGTGATTTTCGCCGGAAATGTTAAAGAACCCCTACAAGGTACCAAAATCTCGTTTTGTGGATGTGGCTCGAATTCATTTTCACCCCTAAGAGGTACCAATGATAAGATAAAACCAGTTCCTATCATATTTTTTCCGGTTTAATACCCTAAAAGGTACCGGAATAACTCTAACGGCGTCATTTTAGAGTTTAACACTCCTAAACGGTACCAAACCACGAATTTTAACCCCTAAAGTTACGACAATCACCCCGTCACTTTTATATGGAAGTCCCCCCTCCCCCGGATCACGACCACTGAGCTATTCTCGGAGACCATTTAATTTCGAATTTATTTTCTCATCTTTAGCAAAGTCTTGCAGCGACATAAAGAATCTTGATCCTACAGCAAAAAGTGGCAATTACGACATTGATTCCTGATGGCGAAGGAGGCCTGCCTCCTTTATATAACGTCACCTGTGACATGAGTGACAAGGATGGAGTTGGCGTGACTATCATAAGTCACAACAGCGGAAAAAGAACGCTGGTGAACGGATGCCAACCTCCGGGGTGTTATTCTCGTGACATTAATTACACAGGAGCGAGTTTTTCGCAGCTGGCGGGTCTCACCAGAGTTTCGTCACACTGCGAACAGTTTATCAGGTATCAGTGCCTCGACTCGCTCCTCCACAAGCAGAAGAAGAACCTAGTATTCGGATGGTGGGTGTCACGTGATGGCAATGATATGAAGTACTGGGGAGGAGCATCACCATCGCCTAACAGGAAACAGATTTGCGCATGCGGGATGAACAACTCGTGTGCAGACCCCAGTCTTGGTTGTAACTGTGATAAGAATGATAATGTATGGCGTGAAGACAGCGGTCTCCTCACTGACAAGTCACATCTGCCCGTTAAACAGCTGAGGTTTGGAGATACTGATGCAAGAAACGAGATGGGCTACCATACACTGGGAAAGTTCAAGTGCTATGGAATAGCCTGATAGAATTATGCCATCACCGTTTGCCGTCCAATCTCTTTCTCAGTGCCTTCCGTTCCCATTGTCAGCTCATGGGTCTGGGAACTTCTTTGCTATTACAAAAACGTATACGACATTATATCCGATTCCAAAACTGAACCTTCATGCTTTAGTAGTAAGCGAAGCTACCATTTCAAGGTGCTCATAGTAGTAATATTACAGCGTGTTCAGTATTCAGCTTTGCTGTTTCAACTTTTTTTTTACCAAATTGGTCGGTGTAGGAGAAAGAACCTGAGGAACTCATTTCTGAAATTGTCCAATTGTACTAGCCGTATAAAACGTTTAGTTATGTTATAAATAATTTACCACAAGCAGTTTTAATGAATTGTACGCATGTATATATGTGTTTGAAAGCAGAGTCCGCACAAGGAAGGCCTGGTTAACGGGTTTTTTGCTAGATCCCTTCTCTATAGAGTTTACCTGATAAAAAAAATTGAAAATGCAAGAATAGTGCTGCTCTACTAGTCTTTTATAGGCCTAAGCTTAAAGACGATTTCCAGTCCGTACTGCGCATGCTCAGGGTTTGTTTACATTTTTGTTTTCAATTTTTGATACGTTACACTTTGGTGATAGCGTACATGAAGTTGTTATGAAGTTTTTGAGTCCGCCATTACTTGTCGTTGAGTTCCTGAATGCTCGATGAGCTGAAACGTCGGTTTGGGATAACGCCGAGGTTCTTCTACTCGTTATTATTGTTTGGCAAGGATATCTGGCGTGAGTAATGAAGAAAAATGTAAGTTTGTACAACGATTTCTATTTTCGCTAGTATTTACATTCCTTCGTATGCAACTCGTAAACATAGCAGGCGGAGATTGCGCAGTACGGACTGTAAATCATCTTTAAGTGAAATAAATATAACAAATATAATGTGAATAGAATATACATATATTCAAGTGATTAAAAGAGCTACGTCACGAATGGCACATCTTGAAAAAATTAGCCAATTTTTTCAAGTTTGTCGCTCGCAATCCGTCTTACTATAATCTTCTCCATCCTTAACCATCTTTTCTTTTCGGTTTATAATTACTTTTTTGGTGTTTTTCTACCTTAGAGAACTGTTATTTTGAAGTTTCCTTCAATTTGAAAGTAATTGTGTACATCAGAAAAAATATTGTGACATAGCCCCTTGTTGTTGATTTTGGACAGTTTTTCGTTTAAATTTGTTTCACTATATTGAGTGAATATAATGGCTTAATGGTTTGAAAGGTGAAAACCGCAAAGTAAATTAAAGTAATAAAACTGCTGTCATTGTGTTTCTGGCGCTGTACAAGCTTTCGAATACTAGGCCAATCTCGTTACTAGAGTCCTCGTTACCCTTGTCCAGCGGTGGGGCGGCCAACAAGGACCTCTAGGATAGAGTGATCCGCCTGACATGCGCAGTAGATCGGAAGTCCAAGAATCTTGGCGTCCGTTAGTTGAAACATGGGGTCGAACACATGCGCAGCAGAGCCGTAAGTCCAAGAATCCTCTCCCCCCAGAGCTCCTTGTTAGCCGCTCCACCGCTGGACAAGGGTAACGAGGACTCTGGAACGAGATTGATACTAGGCTAGAGTAATGTTATTTGGACGATCAAACCAGACGAACTGATAATAATAACTATAACTAACTTATATAACTAACTAACTGATGGTCAACATAATGAATTTTGTCGCGTTTGCGATGCATGACGATTTCTTGAAAAGTTTTAATACCTCTGTAAGGATTATTAAAAACAATTGTGCGCATGCGTACAGGTGCAAATATTCACCACATATGCTGCGGGCGAAACACTTATCAACGCTTTTCACCTGGTTTGCTGCTTTTAAAAATAAAAGTAAAGAAAAAGAAAGGTTTGTTCCAATCTCAGTCGAGAGGGGGGTTGTGAAACATAGCAAACTTCAACTGGGATAAAAGTGCCATGATTTTAGTGTGTTGGCCGGGGCCCCCTTGCCGGGCCACGGCCGTTACACAATTTGTTTGCACTTGCGCAACATGGTTGAACATCTGAACCGTTAGTTACTCGGAAACACTTACATACATATATATACATAAACTTTATTTTCACGCACAATTTTCTCTTTAAACCCTATTGTGTTTTGTGCACCATCAAAGCCGCTAAAAAAGCGAACAAGAAAATTCAATGACGTTTGTAGGGCCTCATAACCGTGCGTTTCCCTATAATAAATATACTGAGTTGGTGTTAAATTTCACTGACACAGTACTGAATACATCACCTGTGTAATGGCAATAATGGTCTGCAATATGTCATATTAAATATAATATGTCAATTAAATAACTGAGTTGATGTCAGTGTTTACAGTTGAAGGTTTTGTTAGTATGTTAATTATCACAGTAATGATTCACGATCATTCTCTTTGTAGCTTACCTGTAATGGCTTTTTCGGTTCGCCAGACTGTTTATTTAGGCCGCATAGGTAAGCCTATGTATTGTTGGGGCAAATATTTTTCAAAAGTATCAAGGTCGAAAGATAATATTTTCCTGTCATATCTTGATCGAATTTATAATAACAGCTGCCATTTCTTTTTTATCCAAGAAAGAGTAGTAGCATCAGGAAAAAATATATATCTTGATTAATCAAGCGCGAGGGGCGTACTGGGAGAGTATCGGCCCTCACTGCGTTCGATCCGTACTCTCAAGACCTACAATAGGTCCGCGCAGAAACGACCGAAGGACGATATTCTCCCAGTACGGTCCCGAACAAGCTTGGTTAATGGAGATCTATTACACGACTTAAATTGTGCTAAAAAATATCTGTGTAAATTAAACCATAACAATGTAAGAAACTTTACCCGGTCCGATACTTAACAAATATCGGACTTGAAATGTAAAGCATTCTGATTGGCTGATTTTAATTATTGGCACTCTCAACTGTCTTAGTCGTGTAATAATTAGTATAATTTTCAGAGGTGAATATGAGCATATTCACCGCACTAGGCGGTGAATATGGGATTTCAAGGCGTGGCTGCTAAGCTAAGCCACATTTCTTCTACCGGCAAGTAAAGATGGCGACTCGCTTTTGAATGAAATATTCGTTTATTCTAAAGACATCACTACAAGTACGGGATATTCAAAGCATTGGGAACCTAGGTAAATGACTACCAAGACGTTTGGATGGAAAAAATTTCAAGAAATGATTTTAACGCATTTAAAACTTGTCAAGGTTTTTGTGTGGCCAACCAAGGCGGCCGTGTTTGTGTCGGATGGAGTGACGTAAATTTGCTTTTCTTCAGACCTAAGCTACTTATTTTAGAACGATAACTACAGCTGCTCATGAAATCAGCAACGATCAAACAAAGGTACCTGACAAATAGCGTTCTTTTGTGTGTTTTACTGCTTAATTTGATGTGTGAACGATGTAACTACGAGTAATATGGCGATTACTTGAGTTTGTTGTTTTTCATGTTTTAGCTCGTAATTTTGTAGTTCTTGATATTCACCTTATTATACTAAAACAATTATTCGCCTCAGGCTCAGTGAATATTGTGAATATTTACCTCGACTTCGTCTCGGTAAATATTCACAATATTCACTTCGCCTGAGGCGAATAATTTTGGATCGAAAGGAAGCAGTTGGAGTTCCTTTGGCATTGATTAATTGGAGATATTAAGTGGAGTAACCACAAACAAATAAAAATCACCTGCTGTAATTTTCGTTGCTACCTGTCCTAATTGGACAAACCGTGGAGTGTATGTTTTGCATACAGTATCAGTAACTGCGTGGTTAAGCAGTGTCCAGGAGAATGGCTTCTTCGAATCATGTTGGGAGTAAATTTGCAACTGTACTTTCTATCCTGTGCGTTTTATTTGGAACCATATTCCCATTGGTTTCTGCTTTTCCCGTAAGTACAATTTCAAGTAACCGATAACAAATCGCAAAGACTGTTTAAATCTTTAAATATTGACGGTTTTCGAGCCAAGCAGAGATAAAAAAAAAAACAGATATCGTAGATCTGATCATTATGATCAAAGTGCGACTTGTTTCATAGCTAGCCAAACATTTTAATTTCAAATCCCTCCACACACATCTGCAGGATCCAGGCTGTCAATTAGTTCTTTTCGTTTATTTTGGAGAAGTTATTTGACCGTTTTCACAGTTACTATAAAACGAAGATCTGACTATCGCTGGGGACATGCAAGAGCGATTCGAGAAGAAATTGCGCTGTGTTGTGCATCATTGAGCGAATAAACATAAAAAATTACAGCACTACCGCTCTCGATCGTTTTTAATTTCCTTTACTAAGGTCACTTGGAAGTTTAATAGTTTAATATTTCAGAAGAAGAAGTTCTATGTAGATAAATAGGGAGTTTACGCAACTACAAGGCAAGAAACAACGTCGATGAAAGGCCTACTTAAGAATCTCGCGAAGCTCTAGTTGAATTCAGTTTGTCTATCGGTGTCAGAACTATTCTAAACTATGAACAGAATATGCAAAGGCAGCGAGGTTCAAATCCAAAAGGAAACTTGAAAATTATCGCCGATTTGCGGAAGACGTTCAGTCCGGAAACCCACAATTGTGTCGGCATATATCACGTTATTTTGTTTTGCAGAGCACTCATGCTGAGAAATTTACCGAGATGTATAACTCACGTTCAGAGTTATTGTACTGCTCATTAAATGTTTTGTAGTTCTCGCTGTCGTTGACTTTGTGGTCTACTTAAAGTCTATCATAACATTCCATGTTTGACGCTTTCTTTAAAAATAAAAATAAAAGATTCCGAAACTGAGTGAACAACAAGGTACATGTGCGGAGACGAATGAACTATAACATGAATGCTTTTGCACTGCATAAAAGGTTTCGTGAGATATACTGAAATCATTAATATTAATTATTTCATGATTCACACATTTTCCTTTGTTGTTCAAGAACCTTTATTTAACCTACATCCCTAATGAAAGGGATTTATACAGATAAATCCTGGGTATTTATATACTAAATCCCTGGTATACAGCGATTTATCTGCATTCACAATAGTGGATTTCGTTGCGTCTTTTTTACTCTCGTTTCTTCTACCTTTTTTCGCTCATTTTTCCTTTTTCCCTGTACCTTGTGAGCCTCGAACCTTTACATCTGGATATTCTGAATCTCTGAATATTCTCCTCTGGATTACATGTCTGACTTCTATACCACTATACGGTCTAGGATTACTTGAAACATAGTTAATAGAGAGAAATTGTTGTGAAGCCCGGCAAAGTTCTTTGTTAGGTACCGGTCGCACTACAGCCAATTTCGTTTACATAAAAAAAATTGTAATTTTTGGCGAGGAAAAATTGGCAAAAAATTCGCAAGTGCAAATTTTGGTGGTGGTCCGGCGCACTCAAACCAAGATGTGATTTCCAAAACTCTCCTGATTGATGTAAATGTAAACTTAAACGGCTTGGGACCAGGTTTCGTACTTCGCTTTCTTGGTTTTCGTCGTTTTCTTGCTGCTGGCTTCAATTGCAATCGAAGGAGATTGTCTTGAACTTGAGACGAATTGTTCTCCAAATTGCTGCCGGTAACTGATTTGGTTTCGATCAGACCCAGTGAAGTCATAGACATTCGCGGCGTAATATCGATGTTCATGTTCTTTGTTTTCGTCGAAATAATTATTAAAAGAGTCAGATGAACCAGGTAAAAAATTATTTTGTCCCGTTATTGCACGCGCTAAACTAGCGAATCTTAATTATCAAGACATAGCATCTTGCGTGAATGACAGTTTAATGGCTAAAACGGGCTAAAATAACAAATTGTGTGATTTTCAAAAATTTTGGTCGGCTCCAAGGCAACACTTCGGCTTCTTTGAAGATTGGCGAAAATTTGGCAATTCGCAAAAATTGAAACTGGGGGTCGCACTGTATTTTACGATTTTTCGTTACGTGTTGACAGATTTGATACTTGAATAAACAAAATTGGTCAAAATTGGCTGTAGTGCGACCCGTACCTTATATCTTTTAGTTCGCTACTGATTTTGGGGGTTGACCGTGCACAAAACCTGACAAAATACAATAGGTGGTTACGTGTGTTCAAGCAACTAACCAATAGAAACGTTGCGATTAAGTAATTCATGCATAGTGTATGAGCGTTATACATCTCGGTCGATCCGCGCGCAATGCTAGATGGAAACCTCTAGTGATAGACCTCTGCCAAATAAAAACAATGGCGAAGGTCGCCTGCACGTACAGGAAATAGATAATGATATGCTCTATTAATTATCCGCTCTATCAAGAGAAAAAAGTTCGCAACAAGGACTACTATTAGAATTCATTGAAGGAACATTTGACTCATCGACGATCCATGAAAATTGTGCATCTACGGGCATTCCATGTCGATATACAATTATACAATTGTGATTTCAAGCATTTATGACACAATTTTAACCCATAATAATAATATTATTTCTATAGCGCCAAATCCACTAAATGCTGATGGCGCTTTACAATAAAATATTAAAAAGATAAAAACAAACAATTTGACCGTGATAATTTTCGCCGGTAAAATTTTGGCGATAACGCATGGGCTCAGTGAGAAAAGTGCAAAACCTCCAGCCCAAAATAACACATGTAATAACAAAAAGCAAATCATTACCGAATTAAATCACTCTGTCACCACGTCACCCTGTATTTGTGTTATGGCAAGCAAGTCGCGGGCTTAGTTCTCGCGAGCCCCCCGTATAGTCCATTTTTTGGGATTACCCCCCCCCCCCCGCCCTCCTTCCCTCCAGGGGGGGGGGGGGGCGCGAACCTTCAACGATGAGCGAAAATAGCAAAATAAAACCCACACGAAAATTAAAAGGTATTGACTCGTTCCCAATAAGTGGAGACGCCATCCACCCCACGCTGTTAACAGTTTTGCATGGAAATTTCATTTAGGGTTTTTGTAATTTAACTATTTTTTTCTTTAAGCACAATCCTTGTAGTAGCAGTCCATGTTTAAACGGTGGTTCTTGTCAAGCTGGATTCACCAGTCGAGGATTTCGATGTATCTGTCGCCCTGCATTCTCTGGAACAAACTGTGAAGGTATTGTAATAATTATAACTCTTCTCAGTCAACGGAACTTATCAAATTGTTCATCATTACACGCCTATGGTCTCAAGACACGCATTCCTTCCTAAACTAAAGTGACACTACAATTGGCCATTTCCGACTTGCCTTTTAATTTTCCTCTGTTCCAAGGCTAGTCCTGATGCACAACTTTTCTTGTGGAAATGAGTTTGTTTTACTTGGACGTTCGTTGTCTTGCACATGAAACTCCGATTACATATGTAATGTTACGCCAAAATATGGCAAACGCAAAATTCCTGCCGATTATGACCCCGGGGCGGGACTCCCATATAAAAGTAACGGGGTGATTTTCAGAAATTTTAAAAAGAACACCTGAAAGGTACCAAAATCTCGTTTTGTGGGTGTGGCTCGAATTCATTTTCAACCCTAAGAGGTACCAATGATAAGACAAAACTAGTTCCTGTCATGTTTTTTTCCGGCTTAAGAGGCAGTCTCTGTAAAAGCGGTCCACTGCATTTCGGGTCGGAAAAAAGTTCCCCTCAAACTTTGCCCAGTAAACTATCTTGGGTCATAAGTAAATGTAAATCAATCCGACAATAGAAGAACAATTATTCGGCATCCATGCCAGCTCTCTCGACAATAATATAAAGAATAGTTTTAATTTCACATCTTTAGTTATGCGATATTACATTTATACATGTAAACTACATAATAAGGCTATTCTTCTTCCAGAGTTTGTCGATAAATTCCTCCCGAAATATTTCGTCGGAAACTTAAACTAACAAGTTTTTTTCCAAAACCCTCTAATCATAATCTAATTACACTAAACCTTCCGAGAAACTGACTCCTCCTTATTACCATTTATCTATTTTGTATTAGAAAAGCTATGCCGTACAAGTAAAGAAATTAGAGTCAGTGTAAAGCTGCTGATCTTGAGTACAATAGTAGTAACAATTGTTGTGTGTAATAGCGAAAGGGATCATGTAAGAGTTTTGTAAATTGCCGCATTGTAATAGTATTGTAGTATGTATTGTAAGTAGTGTTCTTTCTTTTGTACCGTATTGTAAGTAGTGTAAGTATCGTATTGTATGTAATGTAAGGATTTGTAAGTAGAGCATCCAATTGTATAAAGTAGCATAAGTAATCATAATACTCAATAAAGTCTTTAATTCAAAAAAAAAAATAATAATAATAATAAGTAAATGCAACGACTTTAGTTTTTGGAAATACGTTAAAAAATTTTTTGAGCTCACAACAATCCAAGCGGCAAAAGGCCTAAATATGAGCCTGGAAAGAATCGAAAATTGCTAAGTTGACGAGCTCACTTCTCGAAAACCACCGAACGCAACAAAAACATCATTATTATTTCTAGGTTAAGTGTTCCTTTAAAGGTGTGAAACGCGTGTTAGTTTTGATATTTTTCGATTTATAGGTTTGTGAAAATTATCGTATTAGCACACGTTTAATCGCTTTTTTGAAACATGCGAAAGTACCCTATTCGCTGGCCTTTCAGTTTCACAAGTCCAGACCAGGTCACGCTAAATTCTTACTGAATTCTACTAGTTAGGAAGCCTAGAAATATAAAAATACCTTGCGCTTTTATCTTCCTTTCCCACAGCGACTTAAAACTTTTGGTGGTTCTATGAATATGAACCCGCATTATGCGAATGAGGTCGCTGAGCAAATTTAGATTGTTTTAAATGACAACGTTCTTAATTGTTAGATTTCACCATTCTAAGTCGAAAATGCAGAAAAGCACGCACAAATAAAACTTTTAAACGGATTTTAACCCATTTAAAAATGGCTAAATCTGGGAAATTATTCAGTTCCGATGTTTGGATGGCGAATATTATGCAAATTACGTTGTCTTTTTCCCATTATATTGATTATTTTAAAAACAAACATGTGCTATTCATAATTTGTAGGCGTTTTAGATATTAAAACGTAAAGATTCATTCAGCTTTAACGGGACGCTGTAATGTTAATTGAAATCGACAATTCGTGACCTTTATAATTCAATTGTGTTACATTCTGGATTTAAGCCCCTTCCACACGAGCAAGTTTTCCTTGACAAGTTTTCCTTGCTCGTGTGGAAAGTGAAATTTGGCAATTTTTTCCTTGACAAGTGTTCTTGTTCAAAAACAAGCGTGCCAGTTTTTGAACAAGGACACTTGTCAAGGAAAAATTGCCAAGTTGCGAAACTTGTTCGTGTGGACATGCAACAAGGAAAACTTGACAAGGAATCCCTGGTGCCCAGCGGCCTTATCTTGTTGCTCGCGACCTGGATCCTATTAAAGACGATAATCCGCTGTACGATATTATTGTTGTTACAAAGAAAAATTGTTTATCGTCCACACGAGCAAATAAAATTTGTCAAGGAAAACTTGTCAAGGAAAACTTGCTCGTGTGGAAGGGGCTTTAACTTGATTACATTTTATTTGCAACGGTAGTTAAACAATGATATTAACCCTATTCTGCCTGGCTTTTTTTTCGTTCGTGAGCCTGTGCAGATAGTGCCCCCCCCCCCCCCCCCCCCCCCCTATGTATCTCGAAAAGTATTGACGCTATGAAAATGAAACTTACATGATGTGTAAAGCATCCGAAAATCTTTATTTTGGTGGCAGTCACGTGTCAATTATGACGTCATAATCGCCATAAAGACGTCATACATTAAAAAATCCGCCATCTTGGATCCAAAATCTTGGATTTCTAAATTGTTCAGAAATGTCAGAAAATCTCCAAATTTGTTTTGAAAAAATCAAGAAAAATATAAAGATGCTAAAACGGCAATGATTATGGAAGGATTTCATCGTAAAAGCAAAAATTTTATGAAAACTGAAAATTAAGCTAAAAAAACAACAAATTTGGGTAAAACGATCTGTATCTCGAAAAGTATTTGTGCTATTAAAATGAAAATTATGTGGTGTATAAAGCATTCAAACATGTTTATTTTAGTGTCAAACACGAATCAATTATGATATCAATATCACGCCTAAATAACGTCATACTTACATACTTTAAACATGTCCGCCATCTTGGATCCGCCATCTTGGATTTTTCAATTGTTCAGAAATGTCAGAAAATCACCAAATTTGATTTGAAAACATGAAAAACAATATAAGGATGCACAAATTACAAAGATTTTGGAGGAAACTATTCGTAGAAAGCGGAAATCTCATGCCAAATTTGGCTAAAACGGCCTGTCAAAACTTGGTTGCCATGGAAACATCAAGTCACGTAATCACAAAATTTTGCACACCAAAATGTTCCCAGATAATGTTTAGGAAAAGTCATAAAGTTTGGCTATGATTGCTTGAATGCTCTTTAAAGTGCCTATGAAACGAAATGAAAAAGTTGCCAAAAATAGTCCTATGGTATTACTGATAATGTTTTGAATGTTAATTTTTTCCATCTTATACCTTTACTTTTCCCCTCGACCTTCGCAAAGACACGCTGTCGTGGGAGACATTTGCTCGCGCGGCCATTTTGATTTGATGACGTCACAGGGTTTGCACATATCTCTGATTCTTCGTTCTGCTGTTCATCTTCGGAAGGTGAACTAGCGGAGTTGGAATCGCTTTCTGACATCCTTTAATTTGGAAAGGTCAAAAGCCCGCTTGTTCTTTGTACGATCGTCTGGTAAACAACCTCGTGCAAACCCTGTGACGTCATAACGCAAACTGACTTGTACCCAGTCTACCAAAAATGTGTCTCCTTTAGTTACGGCAAATTTGGGATGTTTGAGACCATATAATTTCTTTTTTACACTTTTCTAACGAATTCCACCTCTATTTTTTAAATTTCGGTACCCAAATGTCTGTACATTTCGTTTCATAGGCACATTAAGTACGATCAATTTGAAGTCAGCGCGGGCACTTTCTGCCCCCCTCCCCCCCCACCAGGCAGGATAGGGTTAAGATCATTTGCTTTCTCCTCCGATTTGTGACTGATTTGCTCAGAGGACGTGCCTTGTATAAATGACATAAGATACTGTATTAGGGAATCGAAGGGCCAAAATAATTATCCCTAAAAGATGATAGCCGTCAGCTCAGTATCGCCAAATAATAAGTAATCAAGTTATAATTCCAAAATGTAACACAATGTACTCACTGTTCTTTTCGTGTCTTTATACCGTTCATTACACACAGTCATTCTTACCTGTCTTTAACTTTCTTTACGCATCTTTACTCAGGCCTGGTTTCCGTATGATCGCAACGATCGCAAGAGTGGTTTCCATATGATCGCAACGATCGCAACGATCGCTGCCAGGCTTCACTGTTCTTTACGTGTCTTTACCCTTCATTGCGCACAGTCATCCTTTATTATACGCGTCTTTAACTTCCTTTACGTATCTTTTCCGGGGTTGCTGTACGTTTTGCAGATGATGTCTAGGAAATGTACCAAATGTATAACCGAACACTAACCCATTAATTGATCCTTTTGTTAAATCGACGTTCTCTTTGCCCTTGTCATCGTGGTTTTCGAGAACTACATATGTTTTGGGGGAAGATAAATCCAGGGGGGGGGGGGGGTAGCTACTTCCCATACATTCTCTTAAATCAAATCCAAACCATGCTCTCACAACTTGCAAAGCAATCATCACAACTTTAGCCAGCGGATTCATAATCTGCACGTGCGTAGAAGTTGTGTAAAGCCAGAAGGAAAGCTGTAAAAGAAAAACATGGCGGCCGATGAGGCGATGGAAGTGCGTACTGATGTATGAATGATTATTGTATTTTTTCACTTTGTGATCCTTTAAACCAGATAAACTTCTTCCTCAAGTTTTTTCGTTTTCAAGACGCAACCACGACCGCGACGACAACAAGAACGTCACAAAACAATAGGTTTAATTAGTAATACAATATTCTGCACGTGTGTTTTGCATATTTATTTGCCGTCCCATGCAAAACAAAACGCACGTGCGTTTTTCATTTACATTTCTTTGCCTTCGTATGCAAATCAAATGTCCAAATTCACGGTATTATGGAGAAAGTCAACACACGAAGGTTAATTTTCCTTTTTCTGTCCTGGACTTGAACTCACGAATTCAGCTCCTGGAAAGTTCGGCCACATTGGACAAATTGAACGTGTTGGAATAATCTCAAAATAGTTTATAGGAACGTTAATTATTTTAAGGAATTTTGCGCGCGAAAAGAAACCTTAAGAAAACACCGCTGACCAAAACGAAATTGATCGCTTTGCAAGTTGTGAGAGCATGGTTCTCGGCAAGAGACTATGATCTCTTGTTCTCGGTCCCAGGCCCTGTCTCTATCCCCCCCCCCCCTCCCCCCTGGAGAAATCTCTCTTCTTTGACAGCATTGATAATGGCAAAATGTCATTGTTAACATTTTCGTTGCTTTTGTATGTAATGTTTACAAGACAAAAAATGCTATTAAACTTTTCACCTTCTTTGCAATTATCCACAGCTTGCGTATCACCTCTTGGTATGGAGAGTGGCCTCATCCAAGACGCTCAAATCACTGCCTCTTCACAATACAGTGCTAACAATGCCGCCACACAGGGCAGGTTAAACTTTCAGGCAGGTGGAGGTAAAAGGGAGGATGGTCAGCTGGTATAAATAATGCCAGTCAATGGATTCAGGTTGCTCTTCCCAGTTACCCAAAAATAACAGGTTTCTCCACGCAGGGAAGAAATGCTCAACACAACCAGTGGGTAACCAAATACAAGCTTCAGTACAGTGATGACGGGGAAACCTTTCATTACTACAATGAACCAGGCCAAGGTTCACCCAAGGTACAGCAATAATAGTGGTTGACTGATTTCACCTATTTTTGTATTTCATTCAATGGCACTGAAACGCCCGATAGAAAATTAGACTTCATATTAATACACTCTTTTTTTTGTAAGAATCTTTTTTATAAGAATATTGGGGCTGAGATTGGCGTAATTTTAAGAATATGCTAAGAATATAACCGAGGCTGAGATTTAGTTAAGAATTTTGTTGCATGTTGATGGAAAATAAAATACAATAAAATCACACGAAGTTTCATTTAAAAGTATGGTAAGTATCTACCATGTATACTTCTTTCCTTTTTCTTAAATAAAAATGAGTTCACAAAACGATAAAAACGTACACAGTTGAGGTCGTATTATTTCTGTTATTTTACTAAGATTCTATACTAGATCACTTTGTAATCTAAGAATGTATTAAGAAATAGTTTCACCCTAAAAGAGGACTGAGAACTGAGAATATTCAACCAGGGCATGAAACATATACGTCATATACATTCTTACAAAAAAAGAGTGTACTCTGGCCTGGGTTACATTTACAATGATTTTATTCCAGGAATTTACTGGAAATCAAGACAGAGACACTGTTGTATACCATGAATTGAGCCCGCCAATGCAAGCACGCTTTGTAAGGATTATTCCAACCGCTTGGTACGGACATATCACAATGCGAATGGAGCTGTATGGCTGCAAAGGTATGATAAACATATCACCTGATCCATTGCTTATCTAATGACCTTTATTGGCCGCTTTGTTAGCTTAAAGAAAACTTCAACATCACGACTGACTTAATTTCTGTCCGGTGCACGAAGATGCACGGGTATCTTTATACTCACTGTTTCTTTACGTGTCTTTA
Source organism: Desmophyllum pertusum (assembly GCA_029204205.1). Taxonomy (NCBI): domain Eukaryota; kingdom Metazoa; phylum Cnidaria; class Anthozoa; order Scleractinia; family Caryophylliidae; genus Desmophyllum; species Desmophyllum pertusum. The sequence continues at coordinate 7,513,862 of MU826826.1, read as the reverse complement.
CCCTTTATTGCGCACAGTCATTCTTTACGCGTCTTTAACTTTCCTTGCGTATCTATTCACTTTACGAGCCTTTACCTTTTAAAACGAAGGGAGTTGTCGCGAAAAAATAAAGAATAAATGGCGATATTTTTTTAGAATGGACAAATGGAGTGTGGTTACCATAGTGTGGTTGTTTAATTTAATAGCTAGCTTGAGCTAGCTAAAAGCTTGCTAGCTTGTCGGCCTTGATCCGAGATTTGATGAGATATATCCGACTCACTGTCAAAGCATGGCTCTATCCTTCGGTCTCTTCCTTTTGTAAAAGGGAAGACAGTTTCTGTCCACCCACTCCAAGTTTCACAGCTACGTACTGTCGAAATGATGCTCTAGCATCCCATCCAAAAGCGGCAGTCGGCTGAAAATGGGTTAAAATTAAGGCTGTGGTGAATTTGCTATGCATCAGGAAAATTTCAAACAGAGCACTTTTTTCCAAAACAATAGGAAATTTTTGAATAAGAATCGGTTAATTCGCAACGGAGAGAAATTTCATCGTACGGCCACCGTGGACGCTTGGGTAATTAGAGTGCGTTTGTATTTGCAAAGGTTAGATTTCAGTTGAAAAGCTCTTGCCTCACGGTTTGTGCCGAAATTAAATGGAGTTCTTTTTTCTATCTTGTAAGAGTTTAGTCTCCTTCGCAGCAGTCCATCAGCCTCGTAACTGGACAAAGGTAATTCGTAGTCAGTTTATTTAGCTGCGACTGATTTATTGGTCCTGTTTCCTCGCGGCTCTTGATTTTGTCACAACGAGCGAACCGAGAGAACGAACGATTCATTGTTTGATCGGAATTTGTCATGTACAGTTTTTGCCTTCTAGTTTTGGGTTCTTTCGTGGTTCCTGTGCATGTGGAGTATACATGAAATAATTTGTAATACTGCCAGTAATAATAAGTAATAACTTGTGTTTTTTTAGTGTACTCGAGCGAAATGAGGCCGCCGGCAGTAAAATTTTTATATGCGATTCAGTGGACTGGACACGAGGATAGTGAATGTCGGATCAACTCAAGATGACATGTGATACAAATACGCTACACACTTCTACAATAACATGAAAGATAACATTGTGTTGGTGATTTTGTTGTGGTCAGCGCGTCCTTGAGATTTATCAACAAAATGTTGTGCTGTGTACATTCATGAAGACACAAATCGATAATAATGCTCAGGGTTTATTCAGACACACCATCGTTATTGCACAATGAGATGCAATAATCTTCAACCTGCGAAAATGCTACAGTTATGATTGACAAAAACGAAATATTGCCGAAAAATAAAAGCACCACAAAATGGTAAATAGCCCATTTACGATAGAATCGCATAGCTCAGAGAATTCTCGCACTCTGATTGGCTATCGATGCGAGGTATTCAACGTGGAATTGCATGCCTGAGAAGTTGAATTGCATAGCTGAATTGCATGAATTGAAGTGAGTTTGAAAGCGAGGCCCAACGCGAGATTGTGTTTGTTTACTTTCGGCATCGCAAATTAAAATATAAAAATGCGGTTTTCGTATGGTTTCACTGTCAGCATCAATGTTAGAAAAACCAAAAGCAAACATGAGGTTTTTTTTTCCAATGCGAGATATAAGAGTTAGCCAGCTTTGAACTCAAACTCAACTCTCTCGAGAAATTGAAGAAGCGCGATCATCGATCGATGCTTGTAAGTACAAGGAACCTGAAGAGAGGAAACTGGCTAAAACTACGGCCGAGAGAAACAGTATTACAGTAAAGTAAAGAGTAAAACGTTTAAATGTCTTCATAGTGTCAGAGAAATAGCCACAAATGTAGCGGATAAACCTGGTCGTTAAACCACATGCGACTACAAAATAATAAGCTTTTTGTACCGCGCGAACAATTTCAAAACACGTAAATAAACAGTACTTTTAAAAACGTCGTCAAAACGTCCGCTAGAAAAAAAATACGCCAAATTTTCCCGGAGCTTTTTATTTTGTTGAAGTGACACCGTCGATAGTTTGACCATAACAAAATTATCTTACTTTCAAAACCCACTTGAAAACAGCAATCATTTAATACCGCGTGGTGATTTTTTCGGTAAACTCGCTAAAAGCACATTTGATGACACTTTTTTCAGTTTCCGTTTGTAGCGAAATAGTCAAAATTTTCGGCTGAAAGAATAGTTGTTTACATTCTTTGACTAATACTTTCGATAGCTTGACCGTAAATATAGCCGGTTCTCTTGTGCTAACTGAAGCTACAAAAACAGCCGCTCGAAGATCAACAAGTGTTTACGCAGCACTGAGTACAAAATAAATTCACATTCGAAACGAAAACAACTTGTCAACGAGGTCTAAAAACCTTCTCTCAAACCAAGGATGGACTAAGCCATTGATCAGAAATTTAAAACGTAGAATTTTGTACGCTAATAAGCCTAAGTTCTTTCAAGGTATAAAGCATAATCTTACTTACAGCATTGTTTGACGTCTTTTCCAAAGCTTTTCTTCCCGGGTTTTCTTTTGATTCATTTCAGTGTGCCGCGGCCGAAGTAAAAGTGTTCATCATTATGTCTTCAGTAATAAGCTTATGTAGTTTTTGCTACTTGCCGGAGTTCTTACTGAATTACTGACAAACCCGTAAAGGTCTACAAATAACGTTTTCCCAATTAAAATGGAAAAACTACTACCACGAGGGTAAAATATAAAGTTTGTGACAGAATCTTTAGCTTGATTCTTATTCGTTCGCTTGCTCCTGACAGTCCTGACAGTTGACGTTTGAATGGCTTTCTCGAAAATAATTCCTTTTCCTTTTATAAAAGGCTATGCGATTCAAGAAAAATTCATTGCCTGACTCGTGAATTCCACGTTAAATTTCACTTGAAAAACCGATATCGCACTCATCGCTTCGCGATTCGTGCGATATCGGTTTTTCGGCGTGAAATTTAACGTGGAATTCCCTCGTCAGGCAATGAATTTTTCTATAGTATACTAACGCGTAAAAATCTCCTTTATGATCGTATACGTTCTCTTTACGATTTTTTAAAATGCGCGTAAATATATAGCATTTTATAGTCTCTCCGTAATATTTACGTACTATCGTTTCATAAGCGTAAAGACGTCATTTACGAAAGTGTAAAGAAGTTCGTAAAGATGCGTAAAGAAGATCCTTACGGTTTCTGTACGGTATCACTACGGAAGCGTAAATTTAAGATTTCGTGCTGTGAAGGTAAAAAAAGTTAGAAAGGTTTCTTAAAACGGACTATTAAAGTTGGCAGACAATAAATTTGCATAATATTCACCATCCAAACATCGGGATTGAATAATTCGCCAGTTTTAGCCATTTAACCCGTTTAAAAATTTTATTTGTGCATGCTTTTCTGTATTTTCGACTTAGAATGGTGAGATCTAACAATTAAGAACGTTTTCATTTGAAACAATCTGAATTTGCTCAGCGACCTTATTTGCATAATGCGGGTTCATATTCACAGAACCACCAAAAGTTCGAAGTCGCTGTGGGAAAGGAAGATAAAAAGCGCAAAGTATTTTTATATTTCTAGGCTTCCTAAACATCTGCTTAGTAGAATTCAGTAAGAATTTAGCGTGACCTGGTCTGGACTTGTGAAACTGAAAGGCCAGCGAATAGGGTACTTTCGCATGTTTCAAAAAAGCGATTAAACGAGTGCTAATACGATAGTTTTCACAAACCTGTAAATCGAAACATATCAAAACTAACATGCGTTTCACACCTTTGAAGGACCACTTAACCTAGAAATAATAATGATTTTTTGTTGCGTTCGGTGGTTTTCGAGAAGTAAGCTCGTCAACTTAGGCAATTTTCGATTCTTTCCAGGCTCAAATTTAGGCCTTTTGCCGCTTGGATTATTGTGAGCTCTAAAAAAATATTTTATCGTATTTCCAAAAACTAAAGTCGTTTTAATGGGCAAAGTTTGAGGGAAAATGTTTTCCGACCCGAAATAATGCAGTGCACCGCTTTTACAGAGACTGCCTTATACCCTAAAAGGTACCGGAATAACTCTAACGGTAGTCTTTTTAGATTTTAATACCCCTAAGCGGTACCAAACCACGAATTTTAACCCCGAAAAGGTACAACGATCACCTCGGTCACTTTTATATGGAAGTCGTCCCCCCTCGCGGGATTACGACCACTGAGCGACTTTTGGAGACCATTTTAATTTCGCATTTTTTTCTCATCTTTAGCAAAGTCTTGCAGCGACATAAAGAATCTTGATCCTACAGCAAAAAGTGGCACTTACGTCATTGATCCTGATGGCGAAGGTGGCTTTCCTCCTTTATATAACGTCACCTGTGACATGAACAACAAGAATGGAGTTGGCGTGACCGTCATAAGTCACGACAGCGAACATAAAACACTGGTGGATGGATGTCAACCTCCGGGGTGTTATTCGCGTGACATTAATTACACAGGAGCGAGTTTTTTTCCTCAGCTGGCGGGTCTCACCAGAGTTTCGTCACACTGCAAGCAGTTTATCAAGTATCAGTGCCGCGCCTCGCGCCTCCAGAACCAGACGCAAGTATTCGGATGGTGGGTGTCACGTGATGGCAATGATATGAAGTACTGGGGAGGAGCATCACATCACCTAACAGGGGACAGATTTGCGCATGCGGGATGAACAACTCGTGTGCAGACCCCAGTCCTTGGTTGTAACTGTGATAAGAATGATAATGAATGGCGTAAAGACAGCGGTCTCCTCACTGACAAGTCACATCTGCCCGTTAAACAGCTGAGGTTTGGAGATACAGATAAAATAAGAGAGAAGGGCTACCATACACTGGGAAAGTTCAAGTGCTATGGAATAGCCTGATAGAATTATGCCATCACCGTTTGCCATCCAATCTCTTTTTTAGTGCCTTTGTTCCCATTTTCATCACATGGGGCTTTGCTATAACAAAAATGTCTCCTTATTTGAAAAAATAAGGAGACGTTTGACTTGAAAGCAAAGCAAAACAAAATTAAACATAATGAAATAATAATATTCTACGTTTAGTATTTTTAGATTTTTTGTACTTTTATCACGTTAAATAATGACTTTAATTTATTTATTATTTATTATTTAATTATTTTACATTGAGAAGTATACAACAGTATATCTGATTCCAGAAAAAAACCCTTCATGCTTTAGATAGTAAGCGAAGCTATCCATTGCAAGATGTTAATAGCTGTAATAGTTACAGCGTGTTTAGTATTCAGCTTTACTGTTTTTACCAAATCGGTCGGTGTACGGAGAGAGATTAGAACCTGGGGAATTCATTTCTTAAATTTTCCAATTTTACTATCGGTATAGACGTTTACTTATAAGTTGTAAATAATTCACCAGTGCAAGCAGTTTTAATGAATTGTACGCATGTATATATGTGTTTGAATGCAGAGTCCACACAAGGGAGGCCTGGTTACCATTTTTTTTGGCTAGATCTCTTCTCTATATAGTTATCTGATTAAAAAAATGTGAAATTCAGGGTTAGTGCTACTCCACGTACTAGTCTTTTACAGGCCTAAGCTTAAGTGAAATAAATATAATAAATATAATGTGAATAGAATATACATATATTCAAGTGATTAAAGAAGTTACGTCACGGATGGCGCATCTTGAGAAAATTAATTAGCCAATTTTTTCAACTGAGTTTGCCGTTCGCAATCCGTCTTACTATAATCTTCTCCATCCTTTTCTTTTCGGTTTATAATTACTTTTTTGGTGTTTTTCTACCTTAGAGAACTTTTTGAGGTTTCCTTCAATTTGAAAGTAATTGTGTACCATTGGTGGTTTTCATCAACATTACAAAAACTGTTCAGTTGCTTGCATGAACAGCATCAGAAAATTAACAGGTAAATAAACTGGCAGAAAGCAACGTTTTGTCCAAATTATAGCTTTCAAGCGTTTTCTATAACCGAGTTATGTATTGCCAAACTAATTTTCAGAAAATTACAGTATTTAGTATGCCGCCGCTATATGTTTGTGTCCGGCTTCAGAGGGGCACAAATATGGCCGCCATAAAAATTGCACAAGAAGTAGAGTAGATTCTACCGTCAATATCATTAGCTTTCACTTCGAATCTTTTTTGACATCACTTCTAAATTATTATCACGTCTAAAAATTTAAAAATATTAAATATGAAAATATCCGTTTTTTGTGACAGCTCAGAAACACGTTCATCCGGGACATCACAAATTTCAAATAGCTTTATTTCCAAAAGGAATCACTGCATCGATACCAACATTTGCATAGAGATTAATGATTTCCATGTCTAGAAGGTATAAAAAGAATAGCTCTGTAGGATTAACAGTTTAGATTTTAGAATTGTACTGTGATGACGGCAGATGAAAACAAAGAATATGTAACTAACTCGTTGATTTTGGACAGTTTTTCGTTTAAAATTTTCCACTATATTGAATGAATATAAATATAATAGCTTAATGGTTTGAAAAGAGAAAACCGCAAAGTAAATAAAACTAATATAACTGTTGTCATTATGATATTTTCTGGCGCTGTAGTCAGTCAAACTGCATGTAAAAGTAACGAGTGATGTTACTTTCCGACTTAGGAGCCTTTTTCTATTGCTACATTTGGGTAGCTAAAACGTTGCACCATAAATATGTGGACTAATCTAAGTTAGAAGATAAAAATGATTTGAATAAATAAAAAAATAAAAAATAAATAAATAAATAAATAAATACATAAGCTTAATTAGAATAGTTACGTTTCGGAACTTTACGATGGCTTCAGTATTTTAAGAAATATCTCCTCGTGTAAATAGGTCTAAATAATAATTGTTTTCTCTCTGTGTAACAAATGGCAATAAAAGCATTTGTAATGAGTAAAGGTAAAAACTGTTCACTGTTACATATTTTGACTATATAATTAATGAAAGCGGCAGAGTAACGCTCACAAGTTGGGGGCCCGAGTGCCAACGCCCTTGCATGCGCAATGTAAATGTTGATGTTACCGAAACTTTTAAACCTGCATGACTTGGAAAAAAGGGGAATCTATAGGGATATATTGCAGATGACGTGGAAAGAAGAGCTGTTCTGTAATAAATTGAAGGCGGATGGAAATAACAAGACAGAAGCTCGAAAAAACCCTCGGAAAAGCGAATGGAGGGAATGAATCTTCGATAGCGTAGATATCTCTACGCTGGGGATTTTCTTTACGCTTTTCGGCCAAGCCAATCTAGTTTGATGCAGTGAAACTGAAATTATACATCAATATAGAACTCTTTCACAAAATATTTTTGATATTATGGTATATTCAATGACCGTTTCTAAAGAACGTGTCGCGAGGATCTCAGAACTGAAAACAATTCTGAAATATATCGAAGCAATCAAAAGTTATGATGCATTGAATGTTTAATACTTGGCTAGAGTAATGTTATTTAGACTATCAAACCAAACGAACTGAAGGCAAACATAATGAATTTTGTTGCGTTTGCGATGCGTGAAAATTTCTTGAAAAGTTGTAATGCCTTCTAAGGATTATTAAATAAAGTCATGCATGACAGGTGCAAATATTCACCACGTACGTATGCTGGCGAAACACTTATCAACGTTTTTCACCTGGCAGTGCTGCTTTTTTTAAAAAGTAAAAAACATAAAGGTCTGCTGCAATCATATTTTAGTCGAGGGGCTGGTTATGAAACATAGCAAACTTCAACAGGGCTAAAAGTGCCACGATTTTACCGTAAAAATCCGAAAGTAACGACCCCTCGAAAGTAGCGACGCTGCGATCCTATACATATTAATATTTTGTTCAATCAGTAGTCAAATGTATAAGTAATAATCTTCGTGCAGTGTCATAACGTGATCACAGTAAGGCACTTCACAACAAGCGAAGCTATCGGTTGCCATAAAGCATTATTAAATGTTCTTTCATGTTGCGCGGTGTAAAAACAAAACCCGTATAACGATTTTTGTTCCCCGAAAGTAACGACCCCCCACTGAAAAGTAGCGACCCCCCGAAAGTAGCGAGCCCCAAAGGCTTCTAATTCCGAACCTCGTTACTTTCGGAACTTTACGGTAGTATGTTGGAAGGGACACGACCGTTACACAATTTGTTGTTTTATTTGCACTCGCGCAACACTGTTTGAACATCTGAACCGTTAGTTGCTTGGAAACACTTCAAAGCTTATTGTGTATTGTGCACCGTCAAAGCCGCCAAAAAAAGCGAACAAGAAAATTCAATGACTTTTGTAGGGCCTCATAACCGTGCGTTTCCCTATAATAAATATACTGAGTTGGTGTTAAATTTCACTGACACAGTACTGAATACATCACCTGTGTAATGGCAATAATGGTCTGCAATATGTCATATTAAATATAATATGTCAATTAAATAACTGAGTTGATGTCAGTGTTTACGTTATCAAAGCTAAGGTCGAAAGATAATATTTTTCTGTCCGTATCTTGATCAAACTTATAATAACAGCTGACGTTATGTTTTTATTCAAGAGAGTAGTAGCTTCAGAAAAATAGATATATCTTGATTAACCGTACTTGGGAGAGTATCGGCCCTAGGTCTTGAGGGTAAGATCGAGCGCAGCGAGGTCGTACAGAAATGACCGAAGGCCGATATTCTCCTAGTACAGTCCCGAGCAAGCTTGGTAATAAGAGATTTATTACACGACTTTGTGCTTAAACCTAACAAGATATCGGACCGACAAGAAATAAACCGACTGTGGAATAGTCGACCTGTCAAACTGCGGCAAGCACAAACTCTCACTAGCTTGAACTCAGGTAAATTAAGGTCATGGGCCTAAATCTGTTCCATAAAAAAGTGAGGGGGTGGTCTAACTTTTTTAAGCATTTTACATAGCACGGAATAACCTTGGTATATCATTAACAGCAATAAGTTATGGAACCTTAAATGTTGTTAAGGTCGTATATTGTCACGTGACCTGTCAGGGCTATTTTTAGCTCAAAATTCTTTTTAGCAAAACGGCAACACTTTTAAATATTTTCTGAAGGCTGCTGATAGCTTTATGATGTTAAGACTACTAGATACATCATTTCTGTGCTTGGCCATTTTAAGATAATTCGAAATAAAAGTATGAAATACGAAATTACTTTTATAGGGGACTGGGCACTAGTACAAAATGCCGTTTATTTTCAAATTAATGAAAATTTAACAAAGGCCAAGCACACATCTTTTGTTTTTACCATTTTGATCTATCTGGTAGCAGTAAAATAAAATGTCAATTGGTATAAACTGTTGCCATTTTCGTTCAAAGAGGTTTTTCGATTTTTGTGGCCGTAAACAGGTCACGTGACCTAATTTGCATATGTCATCCATGTCAATATGACGAGATTTACAAACTTATTAGTCTGCCAAAGTTTTAGATTGTTAGGATTAAAGCCTCAGAACATAGACCACCCCTTATCTTTTTTAGAGCAAAAATGGGGAGGCCCATGCCTTAATCTTCTTGAGAAATCTGGCTGCAGAGGCTTCTTCAATAATTCTGGATATTAGCTAGTGTAGATACACGGCATTCATGGAAAGCAGGTATATTTTATTTTTGTTTAACTATTAGTCTTAATGCATATATTATTTGTAATTATAGTATTTTTTTTTTCAATTATGCATTTTCAATTAGTATTTTCAATTATGTAATTTAAGTCTATCATTTGTAAGGCCTGATGTTTTTACCGTGTCTAAATAAAGTTACTATTACTATTACTATTACTATTCTGATTGGCTGACTTTAATTATTGGCCCTCTCAACTGTCTTAGTCGTGTAATAATTAGAAATATCAATTATTAACTTTTCAACTTGGATCGAAAGAAAGCAGTTGGAGCTCCTTTGGAATTGATTAACTAGAGATGCTATGCGGACTTCAACCAAACAAATAAAACATTCATTAGCACCTGCTGTGGGTTCAGTTGTTCCTGTCATAAGTGTAAACTATATACTGTGGCTAAGCAGTGTCCCGCCCGAAGCCGAATGGCTTCTTCGAATCATTTTGGGAGTGAAGTTTCTATCCTTTGCGTTTTATTTGGAATCATATTCCCATCGGTTTCTGCTTTTACCGGTAAGTACAATTTCGTAGTGAATTGAAAGACTGTTTATATCTATTAAATATTGACGGTTTTCGAGCGAAGCGGAGACGACGAAAGACCAGTGATCGTAGATCTGAGCATTATGATCAAATTGCGACTTGTTTCGTAACTAGCCAAACATTTTAAGTTCGCTCCGAGGAGCTTCATTGAATTGTTCATCGTTGGGATGGCAAATCCCTCCACACACGTCTGCGGTACCAAAGCTGTCAATTAGCTATTTTCGCTGGAGAAGATATTTTACCGTTTTCACAGTTACTATAAAACAAAGATCTGACTATCGCTGGCCGACCTGCAAGAGCGATTCGCGTAGAAATTGCGCTGTGTTGTGCATCAATGCCGACGAATACAAATATAAACGCAGCTACATTCAGTTGATTAATAAATGCAGTTTTTAAAAAAACTGCCGTTCTCGATCGGTTTTAATTTCCTTTTCTAAGGTAACTTGAAAGTTTACTAGTTTAATATTTCAGAAGAAGTTCTATCTAGATAAATAAATAGGGAGTTTACGCAACCACGAGCCAACGCCACGAAACAACGTAAATTAAAAATGAATGTATATATTAAGGGACTGTGCAATAATTACCGGGAGGGGGGGGGGGGGGGGGGGGGGGAGGTTGGAAAATCAGAGGGGTGGGGCATAAATGGTAATGGTTAATGACATTTATATAGCGCATTTTCTATATAGTATATCCAAATGCGCATAAAGTGAAATCTAAGCAAGGATAGGAGGGGCTCAAAGTAAAATAAGTCACTCAAGAGGAGGGGGGCTTACCATTTTATTTCAAGTACATATTACATTGGCGAATCCAGACCTATTTATAAGGTGGGGGGCCAAAACATTTCCCGGCCCTTTAATTAGGCTGGGGCCCTATGGCTCTGTTAACATTGCTACGGAGGTGATGTTTGTTCCAGACGCGGATGTCCAACAATTAAACATCTAGTAGGAGCTCTTCTTTCTGTGATAAGATTTTAATCCACAGGTGCGTGTAGAGAAAATGCAGGGTACTTGTGTAAAGGTGGTGCGTGTACTGTGTGTGTGCGTGGGGGGAGGAAGTCGTACATAATTTCTGACTGATTACAGGGGGAGGGTGGCAACAACTAAATTTACTCCTTTAGGAGGGGGTATTACCTGATATTTTCCTACATGAAGCCAATTTTCCAACCCCCCAACTTCCTCCCCCCCCCCCCCCCCCCCCCCCCCCCCCCCCCCCCCCCCCCCCCCCCCCCCCCCTCCCCCCCCCCCCCCCCCCCTGATAATTATTGCACAGTCCCTAAGAATCTCGCGTATCTCTAGTTCAATTTGCAGATTGCAATTGTCTATCGGTGTCAGAACTATTCTCAGCTCTGAGCAGCCATAAGAATATGTAAAGGCCCAAATTCGAATTCGATTCGGCTCATGTGAAGTACGGCGTCTGAACTGGGCCTTACTGATTTAAATTCGAAAAATCTACATTAAAATTAAACTCTTTTGATAATACTAATTGGAGAAACAAAAACACCTCGAACGTCGGTTTTAATCCATATACATCCCTCGGGCCTACGGCTTATGGATTAAAACCGACATTCGAGGTGAAACACAAGCTCTATTTATGATATTATAATATTTATCGTTTGCACTCATGGTAACGAGAAAAACTCTGTGTAAGCAAGAAGCAGAGTTTCATATATTATCGCCGCAAGACGCTGCATCGGAAATTAATTTCCTTAATTTGTGTCTTTCACAGGTGACGAAGATCGCATCATCATGTTCAAGGAACCGATACCAAACAAGGTAATGAAGGGTCACGTGATCAAGAGTGAGGAGGTACCTAATGAAGGGAGCTGTCGAGTGTTGTGTTATATGGAGCCAGACTGTGTGTCCATTAATGTGAGACCTACAGGAGGAGGAAACTACAAATGCGAGTTGAATAACGCCACTGATGAAAACCAGCTGACCTTCATTGATGACAGCGTGACGTATCTGGCTATTGAGGTAAACTTGATCATGGTAATTACATGTATATATAACGCAGACTCGTACCCAGTCGCTATTTATATGTTTTTGGATGAGAGAAGATGGATACGAGAGTGGATTGAGGCACGCGGAGGGTTATGGGAAGGGACGAAGGCAAAATAGCGACTATAAACAATTTTGCATGGAAATTTCATTTAGGCATTTTTGTAATTTAACTATTTTTTTTTTCTTTAGCACAATCCTTGTAGTAGTAGCCCATGTTTTAAACGGTGGTACTTGTCAAGCTGGATTCACCAGTAAAGGTTTTCGTTGTATCTGCCGCGCTGGATTCTCAGGAAACAAACTGCTGGAAAGCTGGTATTGTAATAATTATAACTCTTCTTATTACACGACAGGCGTTCGTATATCACGTGATTACTATTTTCCTACACTAAAGTGACAGTACAATATGCCATTTCCGACTTGCCTTTTAATTTGTCTCTGTTTCAAGGTTAGTCGCGATGCATAACTTTTTATGTGAAAATGAGTTTACTTGGACGTTCGTTGTCCTTCACATCACCAAACACAATTCCATATGTAATGTTACGCCAAAATATGTCAGACGCAAACAACCTGCCGATTATGACCCCGTGCGGGGGGGGGGGGGGGTAATTGTCGTAAATTTTGAAAGAACCCCTAAAATGTACCAAAACCTCGTTTTATGGGTGTGGCTCGAATTCATTTTTCACCCCTATAAGGTACCGGAATAACTCTAACGCTAGTCATTTTTAGAATTTAACAACTCAAAGCGGTACCGGTACCAAACCACAAAATGTAACCCCTAAAAGGTACGACGACCACCTCCGTCACTTTTATATGGAAGTCCCCCCCTCCACCTGGGATTACGACCACTGGGCTATTCTTGGAGACCATTTTAATTTCGAATATATTTTTCTCATCAATCAAAAACCTTTATCTTTAGCAAAGTCTTGCAGCGACATAAAGAATCTTGATCCTAAAGGAAAAAGTGGCACTTACGCCATTGATCCTGATGGCGAAGGAGGCCTGCCTCCTTTATATGACGTCACCTGTGACATGAGTGACAAGAATGGAGTTGGCGTGACTGTCATAAGTCACGACAGCGAAAAGCAGAACGCTGGTGAACGGATGTCAACCTCCGGGGTGTTATTCACGCAACATTAATTACACAGGAGCGACTCTTTCGCAGCTGGCGAGTCTCAGCAGAGTTTCGTCAAACTGCGAAACAGTTTATCAAGTATGAGTGCCATGGCTCGCTCTTCCAGTTTAAAAAAGGGAACCAGAACAAAGTAATCGGATGGTGGGTGTCACGTGATGGCAATACTATGAAGTACTGGGGAGGAGCATCACCATCACCTGACAGGGAACAGATTTGCGCATGCGGGATGAACAACTCATGTGTACGTACCAATCTTGGCTGTAACTGTGATAAGAATGACTTTGTATGGCGCGAAGACAGCGGTCTCCTCACTGACAAGTCACATCTTCCAGTTAAACAGCTGAGGTTTGGAGATACTGATCAAATCAGCGAGAAGGGATACCATACATTGGGAAAGTTCAAGTGCTATGGAATAGCATGATTGTAAAGAGTTATGCGTATGCGTCTGCCACCCAGTCTCTTTCTCAGGGCGTCCGTTGCCATGGCCAGCACATAGATCCAAGGGAAAGAGAGTAATTTTCCATTATTACAAAAACGATTCCTTATTTGAATGTAAACATAGTAAAATTAGTTGATCCTGGTTAACTAAGTAACATTACATCTTTAGTAATTTTTCATTTTTTTTAACTTAACATATAATACGCGCGGATATTTTGCGACTTGCGTAGTATTTTTTACAAGCCCCGTCTGGGAGGGGAAAAAAAATAAGAGCAATGAGCAAAATTTCCGTGCGTACTACGTGTTAAACTATCTAGAAGGGATTTTAAGATTATTCCACTGCAAAATGTCCCTGCTATTTTGGCACTCTCTGTATTCGCTCTGTTAAACCGGTCGGCAAACCAGGACACCACAGTGCAGTACGCTCTCATATTTTGCGCGTTCTCTTGAACCTCATATGGTGAGATGACATAATAGTGGAATAATAAGTACTTTTATCAGCTTTTATCAGGTGTAAATTATTATTGGTGTAGACGTTATTATTATCGGCCTGGGTGGGGGGGGGGGGGAGGGGTGGGGAGCAGATAGTGCCTGCTCTGATTTCAAATTTATCCTAATTAAAGGGCATTCAAGCAATTATTTGTGACTTTTCCTAAAAATTATCTGGGAAAATTTTGGTGTGTCAATATCTATTATCATGTGACTTGACGTTTCCATGGCAACCAAGTTTTGACAAGTCGTTTTTAACCCAAATTGGTGTTTTTCAGCTTAATTTACCGCAGTTTTCATGAGATTTTCACGAAGATTTTTACGAAGTGTTTCTTCCAAAATATTTACAGTTTTTAGCATCCTTATATTTTTTTCGACTTTTCCAAATCAAATTTGGAGATTTGCTGACATATCTGAGCAATCTTGAAATCAAAGATGGCGGACCCAAGATGGCGGATTGTTTTAAATCCATGACGTCGTAATTGACAGGATGCTGGTCACTGAAATAAACATTTTGGATGCTTTTCCAAGGTCTTCTTAGCTGTAATATTACAGCGTTTTCAGTATTCAGCTTTGCTGTTTCAACCTTATTTCAAATTGGTCGGTGTTGGAGAGAGATCTAGAACCTGACGACATCATTTTTAAACTTTTTACCAGCCGGTTTGTATAGACGTTTAGCAATAGACGATGATTTTAAGAAAAGAATTCCCCAAACGTGGGTCTCTTCCAATATAATTTTTTGAAATCTATTTGTAATTTTCCAGTACGTACTAGCTGAGCTTTTTTTACTCGCTACTTGATTGGTCAATTGTCGGAGCCTCGATCAGAAGGAAATCAAAATAACGTATTTTACAACATGGGGCGAACTTATTAATATATTTCAAAAAATATCATCGGGCACGGGGAATCCTTCTCTCAGATTATCCTCCGGCTTGACATTTAGTTATACATTGTAAATAATTCACCACAAGTATTTTTTACGAGCTGTGCGGTATATGCGTTTGGTTGCAGAAGTACACATTAGGGAGACCTGTAGACAAACGGTTTAGTCTTCTAGGCCAGTCTTCTACAGGCCAGAGCAAGTGAAATTAATATATAATATGAATGGAATATATAAGCTTACACAAGTAATCAATGTAACTACAGTAATATGTCTAGTATGGAAAAGTTTTTCGTTTCAGAGTGTTGCATATTTTGAGTCCTAATGGTGGTCAAAACACCGGTGTCCTGGTCTTCCAAGTATGGAGATATGAGTTTTTTTTTTCCATCGCCCTCTCTCTCGTGAAAGTGGGTCGAAAAAATATCTGAAATATGTTGATCCAATCAAAAGTTATGGTGTATTGAAGTTTGCATTTTCCGCCATTTTGAGCTATTTTTAGTTTCAGCATTCTTGTGGCATGTTCTTTCAGAAAACTGTCATCAAATGTTCCATAACATTTAAAAAAAAATTGGCACCAACTTTGCGACGTCATTTTCCCGCCAACAATTTCGAAATTTGAAAAACAAAAAACATACGATTTGTTAGAATGTCGAGTTATATATTATTGTAAATTTTAGGTAG
Organism: Desmophyllum pertusum; assembly: GCA_029204205.1. Taxonomy (NCBI): domain Eukaryota; kingdom Metazoa; phylum Cnidaria; class Anthozoa; order Scleractinia; family Caryophylliidae; genus Desmophyllum; species Desmophyllum pertusum. The sequence goes on along the minus strand of MU826826.1, from coordinate 7,498,174 downwards.
CCTGCATCAAAACCTGAAGAATTGAATGAAGGTCGGCGTTTTAGGGTCACTCTGTGCGTGTCGATGCATGACAATTTCTTGAAAAGTTGTAATGCCTTCTAGCAGGAGCATATCAGGGACTGTGCAATAATTACCAGGAGGGGGGGGTTGGAAAACCAGAGGGGGGGGCATAAAGTAAAATCAAAGCAAGGAGAGGGGGGGGGCTCTAGGTAAAATAAGTCACTCAAGAGGGGGGGGGGGGGGCTTAACATTTTATTTAAAGTACATATTACATTGGTGAATCCATACCTATTTATAAGGTGGGGGCCGAAAAATTTTCCGGCCCCTCGGGCCTAGCAAGCCTTCACCGGACCTGAAAATAACACACATGCCCTTTTCCTTCTGCTATAGTTCTGTTGAACATTGTTACGGAGGTGATATTTGTTCCAGACGCAGATGTCCAACAATTAAACATGCAGTAGGAGCTCTTCTTTCTGTTATAAGATTTTAATCCACAGGTGCGTGTAGAGAAAATGTAGCAGCGTACTTGTATAAAGGTGTGTGTATACTGTGAGGGGGGGGTCGTACATAATTTCTGACTGATTAGAGGGGGGGCAATAACTAAATTCACTCCTTTAGGAGGGGGGTATTACCTAATATTTGGCTACATGAAGCCCATTTTCCAACCCCCCCCCCCCCCCCCCCCTCCTGATAATTATTGCACAGTCCCTTACACCGGAGCCTCTATCTGTGCTGATTAATGACAACAGCGTAGTTTTTTTTTTTTTTTTTTTTTTTTTTTTTCAGCGTAGTTACACCTTCGGCTATTTTAAAATCGTTCTCCCGCGAAAAGATTTCCGTGTACGTCCGCGGACAATAATGATAATTCGTAGTAACGACATTCCGCCGTTCTAGTCAGTTCTTATTCCACGTTCCTCTCGTCCATTCTGGTTTATTTTTAATCTTAAACAGGAATGAAAACCTCGTCCTCGTGCTCGCATCGGGCGATTTTCGCGGCAAAAGTAGTTCTAAAAATAGCTCAAGTTGTAACTACGCCGTGTCATAGGCCCAATAAGGGAGATAGAGGCTTCAGGGTGATATGCGCCTGCTTCTAGGAATTATTAAAAAATTATGCATATACATGCAGGTGCAAATATCCACCACGTATGCTGGCGAAACATCAACGCTTTTCACCGGATTTTCTGCTTTCAAAAATAAAAGTAAAAAACATAAAGGTCTGCTGCAATCATATTTCAGTCGAGGGACTGGTTATGAAACCTGGCAAACTTCAACCTAAAAATTTCATGCACGATTTTAGAATGTTGCGTTGGAAGCGCCGGGCTTTATTAAATATAGATTGGTGTTTAATTTCACTAAATACATTACCTGTGTGCATGATGGCACTAATGGTGAATATGTCTGTTTACAGTTGATGGTTTTGTCAGACGATTAATTATCACAGTAATGATTCACGATCATTCTCTTGTAGCTTACCTGTAATTGCTTTTTATCGCGCCGTTTTGCCAGACTGTTTATTCAGGCCGCATAGGTAAACCTAACATGTATTTTTATTTTTAGGAAGTAAAACCTCCGACGGTTGTAAACGGTATTAACTGGGCAAATAGTTTCCAAAGGATTTAAATTTCGACTGAAAATTTCCGCTATTTTTTGCCATATGTTGATCGAACTTATAATGAACACATATACATATATACAGCTGACGTTTTTTAATTCAAGAGAGAGAGTAGTAGTCTCAAGGAAATATTTAGAAATATCAATTCTTAACTTTTCAACTTGGATCAAATCAGTAGAAGCAGTTGGAGTTCCTTTGGCATTGACATTGAAATTAAAATAGGAAGAAGTAGATCATTGATTAACTGTAGATGCTGCGGAGTTAACCAAAAAAATAAAATGTCATTATCATTTCTTTCCACACATAAGATTACATTAGCATTATTTCAACAACACCTGCTGTAGTTTAAGTTGTTCCTGTCGAAAGTGGAAACTATATACTGGACAAACCGTGGAGTGTTTTGCATACGGTATAACTGCGTGGCTAAGCAGTGCCCCGGGCCAGAAGAATGGCTTCTTCGAATCATTTTGAGAGTAAAATTGCGACAGTAGTTTCTACCGTTTGTATTTTATTTGGAATCATATTCCCATTGGTCTCTGCTGTTACAGGTAAATACATGGTAATTGTAATACTTGTATTTATATAGCGCATTTTCCAAAGCTCAAATGCGCTTTACAATATTACAGGTAAGTACGATTTCGTACCAATGTATTGTAAGATCTTAGTCGGCAAGTGAAACGGAAATGAAGGCCAAGTACCGTGATCGCAGATAGCATTATGATCAAAGTGCGACTGACTTGTTTTGTAACTTGCCAAACATTTTAATTTCCTGTCTGAAGAGCTCCTTGTGAATTGTTCGTTGGGATGCAAATCCCTCGACAAGTCTGCGCCGGGGATCAGGGCTGTCAATTAATCATGTTCATTTATTTTGGAGGCCGAGATATTTGACCGCCGTTTTCACAGTTAATATAAAATACTTTGCTCCGACGAAGGGCTAACGTCAGCTTTTAGAAATTCGCTACGGCGAATGATGTTGATAATCAACATAGTGTTTCACTTGCCCGCCGACGCAGCACCACAGTTTCATTAGAAACCAATCACTTTGTACAGTTAATATGAAACACCGATCTGACTATCGCTGGAGAACTGTAAGAACGATTATCGTAGAAATTGCGCTGTGTTGTGCATCCGTTGGATGAATAAATTTTCCTCTTTACAGATCGAGCTGAACTAAGTTTTTTGGACAAATATTATTATAGAAGCTTTCTAGTTACGAAGTTCAGTGTCTAAAAATGCTCTTCTTTTTCTGAAACCGTTTAACCATGCACTTAAATGTTTAAAGAAGAGACACTGAGTCCTAACGACTTCGGTAGTTTTTCGGTAGTAACTGCAATAAAAACGTATGCAACTTTTTCCGTGCATGCTTCAGTCGGTGTCGACAAACTTCGGTTTTTTAGTACAATAATTACCCGTCTAACTTTACCCATTCATAGGCCGTTAACGTTTAACTGCTAAGACTTTGCTGGGACCTAACGTTAGCGTTTTCTGTACTTTTTCCAGTGATTTCCTTCAGGAATCTAACTTCGTGGTTTTCTTGGCAAAATCCTTGCGGATCTTTAAGCGGATCGATTTAAAATTCCTTCAACAAACAAGCACGAGCAGCTGCATACACTAGTTATTTATTTAGATGTTGCGTGTGTAATCTTAAAGGCCCAATATTTTATCCGAATTGCGAAATGATTTCGGCCCGGCTTGTAAGCAAGAAGTTAGCCTGCGGAACAGGCGTTATTTTTTTGCGTTTTTTAGGCGAGCACGAGCCGCGAGCGCGAAGCGCGAAACGAGCGCGGAGCGTGAGTCACGCGCGACGGGAGGGGCGCCGCTCCCGTCGCGCGTGACTCGCGCTCCGAGCTCGCCTCGCGATAGCAAGAAGTAAATGCATCAGCTTCATTATTATATATTACCAAGACTCTACATTGTGAAATTTCCTTTGTATCTATCACAGATGACGAAGATCGGATCATCATGTTCAAGGAACCGATACCAAACAAGGTAATGAAGGGTCACGTGATCAAGACTGAGGAGGTACCTAATGAAGGGAGCTGTCGAGTGTTGTGTTATATGGAGCCGACTGTGTGTCCATTAATGTGAGACCTACAGGAGGAGGAAACTACAAATGCGAGTTGAATAACGACACTGATGAAAACCAGTTGACCTTCATTGATGACAGCGTGACGTATCTGGCTATTGAGGTATACGTAAGCTTGATCGTGTAAAGTCATATTCCGCTTTTAAAATTGGCGAAAATAAAAACCCTGGCGAAGGAAATCGGTCGCCTGCACATACAGGAAATAGATAATGATTAATATGCTCTATTAATTATTCGCTCTATCAAGAAACAAACTAAGTTCGCAACAAGGGCTACGTACGGTAGAACCCCCCTTACGACCACCCCGTTAATACGACCACTAAGAACCCCGTTAATACGACCAGATTTTGCTGGCCTGTTGGTGGTCGGATTAAAGGGGTTCCGAATGTCTGCGAAACAGCTCTGCCTCTATAGGTTTGAGTCGCTTCATGCACGGAACATTTCGACGATCGCGTTTTCTGCAAATCCTCCAAGTTCCTTGGGTGATGCCGGCTTAGATTCAGATGAGAAAATAATAAAAAAAGGTTAGGGGCACTTTTAACTATTTTTCTCTTGTAACAGAATCCTTGTAGTAGCAGCCCATGCTTAAACGGTGGTACTTGTCAAGCTGGATTCACCAGTCGAGGTTTTCGTTGTATCTGTCGCGCTGGATTCCCAGGAACAAACTGCCGTGAAGGTATTGTAATAATTATAATTTTTCTCAACGGAACTTATTAAATTGTTCATCTGCAACGATTGCATGCGTCGTTCCCAATTAATTTGTATACTTGCACTCGTGAAAGCAAGGTTTTTCATCTTAGAATGACAACAGGTGTCGAAACGGAGAACCTAGGAATTTTGGATTAGAGAATTTTTGAAGAAGAAAGAGCAATGTTGACAACTCCACACGCTGTTTGCTGAGTTACGCGTGTTTATTTTGATTTCTGAGCTTGTTACAATACCTCTATGCGCTTGGTTTTAAAAGTCTCCAACCGAGCAAAAAGCATAGCAGACGTCCCAGAAAGTCGTAATGTATCTGACTCGTCCCAAGTCGTCTCTCTTGTCTCCTTTGTTGGGAGTCGCAAGACGCGGGGGATGCTGGAAGGCGGCCGCGCTAAATATTAACAGGAGACAAGAGAGACGACTGGGGACGAGTCAGGTAATGTATGTTTCCATAAGTCGGAAATGATCGCCGGCTGTCATGCGCAGAAATCTGGGACTCGTCGGGAAAATAGAAATCCATCCGATTATTACCCGAGACCATTTTAATTTCAAATTTATTTTCACATCTTTAGCAAAGTCTTGCAGCCACTTAAAGACTGAGCTTAATTCTACAGCAGTTAATGGTACTTACGTCATTGATCCTGATGGCGAAGGAGGCTTGCCTCCTTTGCATGGCGTAACTTGTGACATGAGTGACAAGAATGGAGTTGGCGTGACTGTTATAAGCCACGACAGCGAAATCAGAACTCTGGTAGACGGATGTGATCCTCGAGGGTGTTACTCGCGTGACATTCATTACACAGGAGCGAGTCTTTCTCAGCTGGCGGGTCTCACCAATGTCTCCTCGCACTGTGAGCAGTTTATCAAGTACGAGTGCTCTGGTTCAAAGATGTTCAGTAACGACAGTGACCGTTATCACGCTTGGTGGGTGTCACGTGATTCTGCTAAGATGACGTACTGGGGTGGAGCAGTACACGGCAGTGGTAAGTGCGCATGTGGGATGAACAACTCATGCGCAAACCCCAACCGTGCTTGTAACTGTGATAAGAATGACAAAGTATGGCGTGAAAGACGCATCTGCCAGTTAAACAGCTGAGGTTTGGAGATACAGGTTATAATAATAAAACGCGTCACAATACGACAGGCTACCATACACTGGGAAAGTTCAAGTGCTATGGAATTGCGTGATTGTAAAGAGTTTATACCATCTCGCTTGCCATCAAAAATAATCTCTTTCCCAGTACTTTCATGCCCAAGTGACAAGGGCTCTGGGAACGAGATTATTTTTCCGAGCCTCTGCGTGATTTAAAAAGAAAATCATTTTGCTGCATAATAAAATATTAACATTTCTGATTTCAGAAATTAATAGAAGCCTTGCTTTGCTTAAGTTTAAGACATTTTAAAAGCGATATAAACAGTTTAGCCTTCAGTTGCTGTGTCACGTATCAGTTAACTTTCCAGTTCGAATGTGAACAGATCATATCCCTTTTGCGGGTGCATGGTGACGTATTCGTTTTATTCTATATTGACACATTGCATCACAATGATCAGCAAGGAAAAGTTTCAGAAAACTGTTATTTCACTGATGTGTAAATAAAAACAAATTTGGATAAAAGAGAAAATTTAATGGCCACTGAATATTTCGACTATAGTAGCTATAACTTGTCGGCTTCTACTGGGCCATATCGAGCTGGAATTTAGTGAAAAGTTATAACGGCCAGTCAAAACTTGAATCGAGAATACACATATTTAAGTAGTTAATATGGAAATAACGTTATGAATAAGATTTATGATCCAGAAAAGAGAAAGCGATGTCAATTGAAATCTCGTTTCACAATGGGAATTTGTCAGTTCCGTTTGGAATAATTATTTCAACAGTAAATTCGAAGTAAATCCTTAAACAAGAAGTTCCGGTATAAAAGGGGTCTGGCCTGGCCATTCTCACACCCAGTTGTCAATCAACTACCAAAGCGTAAACACCTGACAAACAACCTGCGCTTTTTCTTCGACCGTTACTGATAAAATTTGTTGCATTTTTTCCGCGAAGAATGTTTGTTAAAACATTAGCAGGTATTTGGGTTTCATGTGATTTTAAAACATGTTTAGTTTACAGGACGCTTCACTCAACAACGTGCCATGACTGCACTACATTTTCATTTCGCACCCGAAAGGAATGAAATGTGGGAGGTGCCATCCCTTTTATAGCGGAACGTCTTGTTAAAAAAAAAGCGTCATTGTAGCTTGTTATTGTCAGCTGTCTTTTTGTAATGTGTTGATATTTAGAGATATTATTTGTATTACATTAGCTGCTTTTAATATTGTAGTATCAGTATTATACATTGTAAGACCTTGTAATAATACTGTAATTATAAAGCTTAATTATAATAGTAGTTTTTGTAATACAGTCGAGCGGCCACCCTCGGGGAAATGGCAAGTGGCTGCTTAATAGGGGTTTTATTTACAGTATTACGGCTGATATTGGGACTTTGATAGCTGGCTGCTTAATCGGGAATAGGTGGCCGCTTAATCGGGGTTCGACTGCAGTATTAACAATAGCAGGTTTTGTAATATTATTATTATTATTATTATTATAGTTTTTATCTTACCAATTGTAATGTAGAAAAAAAACTTTAACAAATATTTTACCAGTTTGTTGGGGTGAATATCGTCTGTTACAAATGTAAAAGCGTCGAAATATTTGAAACAATATATGATTCAGCTAGTTACAAAATTGTCTGTTTTAATTAAATTTATTTTCTTTATAGCGGTTTTCAAACGAGTGTTGAAAGTATCAATCCGCAATTGCTTTGCTTTTGCTTACTATCACTATGCTTTGTGATTGATTTAAAAAACCCGCGCCAACTATTCAACCAATCAGATGCAAGCGCCGGTTATTACATGTATTTGCTTCGAGCTCTCATTATTGGTAAATTGCGATGTTTATACGTTTGTTGCATGTGATTGGCCAGCGTAATTGCTTTGGAGTTTGGTTTCACGACACTCAGTTGAAAACTAGAGTGGAATAATGAAACTGCTTGTACAAACATATTTATTTGATTACTTTCTATTATGTTATTTTAAGCAATACCATGTGATCATGTTTATTGGACAGCTAATAAACTTAGGCTTCGAGCAGTCTCTACTTTCTCTTAGATCGTCCAGCGAACATATGAGGCGAAAAAGGCGAGCATGAAAAATGGCCGCGGAGGGAGAGTAGGGAATACCCCTAGCCTTTCGAAGTATTCATTGCGTGCATGTAATAATAACTTGGTAAATAAGAAGCATTTAATTTTGAATCCACCCTTAACAGGTGACATTGATGCATATCCTAAGGACTGAATGTTACAAACCATAATGCGCCTCTCAAAGTGATTGCACAACGGATCTCATTTATTATAAAGTTGTAAGAGTAAATACCACAACACCGATTTCCTGACTCAGTCTTCTTGCCAAATTTTAAAATTGAGTGAATTCTGCTTTATTCGTTCATGTAGTTGTTCCTCAAGGTATCCGTCGGAGAAAACGGATTTTCGGATATTTGTTTCCGAAATGAAATATTTCGTAGCGTTAAATAGTAATTTCGTATGCCTACTGAAGTACTGATCGTGTTGTTGACGCTATCCCCGGACAATGCAAGTTAAACGTGGACACACGGTGCTTAACCATTTATACCACATACAAGTGCTCTTTACTGCGGCCTCCTTACCATCCTTACATTATGTAGTCACTTACGCTATTTCCTTGAACAACTTCTTACAAACTAAACTGCAGTAACCACATATACACTTTCGGTACCTATTATCAACTTCAAACCTTCCTTATACTAGATGTCCGGCGGGAGAATTGGTTAGATCGAGACAATTTCTCTTTGGTATCACATTTTAAATTCTCATGAATTTTTCTCGTGATTGTGTTTTGATATTGTGAGGAGAAATTTGATGCTAATCAGAGTCAAAGGCTGAAGAGGTAAGTGCTTTGCAGTCGAATTTATCACTAGGAATGTTGTAAAATCTAAATAAATATATACCAGCCATAACAGCTGGGCTTAACAAAGCTTTCTCGGCTGGTATATATTTATTTACTTTTAGTAGAATGGCCAAATGCAAAGTTCATGTTTATTCTCCACATACTGTACACTACCCTGTGTTGACCGTATCCACCATAAATCATACAGTGCAACATTGTAGATAACAATCAAAGTACCTAAAGTACAATGTATATATTATTTATTAATACTTCACAATTATAACTCAGTTACATATCAACAGTGTACCTACAAGCACCACAGGCCACCCAAGCTCACGATCAGATTGTGACTTGCTGATGAGTATTGTGTAAAGAGTAGATTTATCAGGGTTTGTATGGGAATGCAATCCTTATAAATCGAATCTTTGTAACACAATACGCTCATAAGCAAGAGTCACGTTCCTGTTATCTGATCATGAGCTTAGGCTGCCTGTGCAAACACCCAAAAATCTGGTAAATATACAGCACAACAGCAAATCAAAGTACAGCGTTATATCCACGAATACAGCTGATCATGACAAGTGTCACTCAAAAACAATCATTATGATAGATTTTGCTGGTTTTAATGCGGGTTTTAATGTTATAAAGCAGGTCTTGCAGTTTCGCAGCATGTACCACAAGTCTGTCACATTTATAAAAGGCAACATTCTATAGCTAGTTCCTTTTTCTTCTTCTCCACATTCATCGATTCATGTTTAAAGTACAGTATTCAGTATTACTGTACATGCAAAAGTACAGGTTTTGCCTTGTTGTCTTGAATTGTACAATCCACAGCCAGGTTGTTGATACTTGGAGTAACTGCGAACATTGAATACCGTCATTAGTGTATTCATTCTGCCAGTTCCGTGGGATTATATAATTAACAATAACTAGAGACAGAACAGTTTAACTGGACGCCTGTAAAATCGCTTAGTTGTGAGAACTGACAGATCCAAGTCTTGCTCTTCTTTCTGCTTCCATCTGTTTGACATGGCTCCACATCTCTGATGTCAGAGTATTCTGCCCATGACTCAGAGCCATAAGCCGCGACAGCAGCAGCAAGAGATGGAAGTCCTCGGCTGTCATCTTGTTATGATCCTGCTGCCTGCTCTTCACAAAGTCATCCTGAAGAATCTCTTGCATCTCGGAGGACAGTGAGTACTCTGCCAGTCGTGCCACACCCAGGAAGGCTCGCATGTGCTCAATGATAGCAGGAGAAATACTGCTCAGAACTCTCTCCACAGGTTTAGATGCTTCATGGTGCTTGAGTACCACATGGCAATCAGCTGGAAGCAGGGACTTTCCCTCTGACAGAATCAATACCAGTAGGTTGGTGGTAAACTCTGCTTTATAATAATTGAAGTCGTACTCCAGTTTCTGCCACGAGATGACATTTCCCAGTGCTGTCACATTCTTGACACCATTTCCATTCAGCTGTCCAGCTTCCAAAGCCGTCTCATCTACAATAACGTTTGTGCTTTCTGATAACTGGAGCACGCTACTCTTCAGTCGGTTCGCTGTGTAATCTTTCCTTGGGACAAAGTTCAATGTGTTCATGTTGTTAAGTGTCATAGACAGGAAGTGACATTTGGGTACCAGTTGCTCCACAAACTTGTGCATCTCTTGCGGAAATGATTGCGAGGGCGGACACCCACTGACATTCAATGAAAATTTCCCAACAGGCATTATTCCAGTCCAGTTGTACACCGAGGAAACCAAATGGAGAAGCATATACTCTGCTGCTACGCCATCACCATACATAACCTGGGTGAGCAAAGACAACAGCTCACCTCTAACATCGGCCAACTGTTGCATAATGGCTGTGGATGACTCTCCTTTGATGTCATTAGGAACACATGGGTTAGAGTGGGTTAGATGGCGAGATGTTAAGACATGGAGCCGTGGTACGAGTGATGGTGGTGGGTGGTGAACAGCCCGTTCCTCTGGAGTGATCAAGTCATCGGGGCTGGGTCCTAGCGACTCTTGCACATTACCTTCTGTCATATCTTCGTCAGTAAACACAGCAAGACCAGGGTCAACAGACAGCACGCCAATGAACTCAACCATGTCGTTTACTTTGAATGTGCTCTCCTGATCATAGACATGAACAAGACAAGCTGGACCACGTTCATTAGGTAGAGGAAAATTAAGATCAGTGTCCAACGGATAGGATGGAACGTTACTACTGCCTGCTGTTTCACTGGGTCTCACTCTTTTGGCTTCATCATTACAAGCACCATTAGAAGCTTGAAAACCTTAAAGATGAAACAAGAAAATATATTTTAATTAGTAATAATGTGCGGCCATACCTACCCCAAGGAAGGTCATTGAGCCTCTCTATGGGTGCCTGAAGGCTTCGATTTTGTTGCGCTTTTTTAACAAATCGTCGATTTTTTTAAACAAAATTGACGTTTTTTATATCAGTAATTTTCGGCAACATTTCACGCATTGGATATTTTCTATGTTACCACACAATTGGATTTTTTGTTCATGGTAGATGCCACAAGAAAGCGTGGTATAATTTATTTCATATATAATTTGTATATTAAACTACACATATTTTATCCGATGCCTCTTCCATGCCCATGTTGCCTGCATGGTTCGAACAATACATGTTATATTTGTCCAGTTAAGGATTTGGTCAATATCTACTATAATGTGCAAGATATGTAGTCCTGCACATCCGTACAAGCCTTATGTGAACCACCCATCTTCTAATACTGGGATTTGCCCCAATTCTTTACAAAGTTGTTCAATCAGTTAAAATATTAACAATATAATAAACATGAAGCTATTAGCTAAATTCTGATTCTGATCCAGAAGCAAACCACCCCATTTCAGGGTTTTGCTAGAAGCAGGCCTGTGGGCCATGGGTGGCCCAAGGCTCACTTCATGGCCCATGGCCCAGCGGGGCTGTGGGCCTGCTTTTATCAAAACCCCCCATTTCAGACATAAAAAGTCTTTAATCTTGCTTGATCAAATTTGCTTGATCAAATCCAGTGACTTTTTTGGTTATTTCTCTATCCCTCTGTTTTGTTTTACTTTCCCGTATCATAATGGGCCGCGCTTTGTTGATGTCATTGTTTACATCTCAAATCAAGAAATTCAAGGTCATTGGAAATTCTGAGGGGGGGGGGGGGGGGTCTCATAAGCCAAAATGTTTGAGAAAGCATGGAATTTCCAGTGTGTTGGTGTTGGGGGGGGGGGGTCGAACCCAAAAAAACCTTCCATAGGGGGAGGGGAGGGGAGGGGGGGGGGGGGGGGGGGGGTTTGGATATTTTCTGGAACCACACAATAATTATCTATAAGTTTACCATTGTGACGTTAACTAGATCCATCGGTTTGGCAAGGTTGTTTATTCTTAAACATGTTTATTAAAATGTTCAACTTACCATGTTGATCAGTTGATCCTTGATCCATTTCTTCCTCAAGACCTCTCTTCATCCCAGCATGGCTTTTCCTCTGGGATGCTTGTGACTGCAAAGCCGAAGCCCCGTTCCCTCCTGCAAATCTTTTCTTCGCCCATTCAGTTTCACCTGGAAGCGGTACGCAGTAAAACGTTTGCCGCTCTTTGGTCACGTTTCTTGGAGACTCCAGACGAAGCTCCAAATTTTCGGGACAGCTGACCACGTCTTGATACATGCCGCACCGTAAATTCGACGAATTGTCCGCTTTGTTCACGGCTTCATAAACAGCGAGGTAGTATTCCGGGTCGAACATATCCTGTACCATACATCTGAACCTCACAAGACTCTTCGATTTCAGCAAATGACTTGGAACGTCATTCAGCGAAGGAACCCGTTTGAGCGCTTCGCTGTTTTGCAATCGATTTGTAAAGAACTCGCGAACTCTTTCATGATCCGGTTTACCCGCTTCCGTGAATATTCCCTCAGCGACGCTTAACGGATCTGTGAGCCAGTCTTCTATACAAGGCATGACGAACGGTGTAATTTTTTGGCACAACAAATTCTCTGCAAAATTTGCACTAACTGTGAACCCTCGTGGTGGTTTTCCCGGGAAAATTAGAATTATGCGCGCATGACATCAAGTGTTTTATTACTTGCATTTGCATGCAGGCTCAAACAAAGTTATCCGCCATTTTGATTTCTTAGTGAAGAAAACTTCAGGAATTATTGTTCATTTGCCGTAAAAATGTTGGCGGATACTGTCCTTATTCTCTTTATTTCAGTCGCTACTGCTCTTCTATCTGAAGGTAAGTATCTGTTATTGATAAAAAGTCGTGCAATACACTGTTCTTGGAATGTTCTTGAGCTTGTTCAAAATGTTTTATAGAAATTTGCAATAATAATGATTATGAATTGCGTGATAACAATTTTGTATAAGCTTAAATAATTTACGGTCATCAGGCTCATCCTGCTTTATTGCAAAATCGATTTACAGAAAATTGATAATTTCCTTTATTCTTCATAATATTTGAAATGCCTAACCTAAACAATTATTTTAACATGGTACATAAAATGGCCAAGTTTATGGCTCCATCAATTCCAAGCCCGCTCATCCCCCCCCCCCCCCCCCAGGGCATTTGTCGAGCATTTGTCATTTTTTTGTCAGAAGGTTGAAAATGCCCCACGGTGGGGTCAGCTTACATGCACAAAATTGACGGAGCCATTACCTATAGTTATGATAATTACTGGTCTACTTTAGGCATTTAATGTGTATCTTCGTAAATCCAGGTTCACAGCCATCTCCAATTCTCATTCCTTCATATATTTTAACTCTTAAACTCATCATCAATCCCGGCCTGAACAATCGATGAAATCGATAACAACCAATGATAATCGATGCCAATTAATTGATTGCTATCGATAATCGATGACCAATCGATGACTAAGAATTTTGTGGTATCGATTGTTATCGATTATAATTATCAATATCAATCGATTAATTGGCATTGATTATCATCGATTGTTATTGATTTTCATTGATTGTTATCGATTATCATTGATCATCGATTCTATCTCACTGGTAACTTTTAAGGGTTCCTTTCAAAATTTATGTTGATCACCCCCATTCACATTTATATGGGAATCCCTCTGTGGGGGGGGGGGGGGGGGGGGGGAGAGTATGGGGGAGGACCACAGGCAGAAAAGGTTTTCTCCCTCACTCAGGCTAAGCTTGTCATAATTTGTTATCCCTGTTTCAAAGGCATCACCTACTTGCTGGTTTACAGAACAGACAAGTTCAAAAAGTTAACTGCAGAGGTTGAGAAGGACAGTAAAAAATGTAAGTGTACTTTCTGAGATGTTGAGAACATATTTGTGCATAATTATTGACTTATGGAACTTGTAACATGCACAGCTGTAGAGAACAGCTATGAACCTTTGTTGGTGTGATGTAATTTCCATATTTTGCTGGATGTGTAAGAGAGTCCCATGTACCAAATTTATTGGAAATGATAGCCTTATACAGATTTAAAAAAAAACAGAAAAGTACTGATGAATTTATTACTAACTATGAATGATAAACTGTAATTCTCAGTCACACATCAGATTGTCTAATGACTATATTTTACATACAAAAGTTATGTACTTGTGATGAGCAAAGTGAACTGTGTAGTGTTGTGCACTTGTGCATTGCATTTTTGTGGTAACATATATGTATATAAAGTTAGATTTTTAATTTACATCTAGTGGAGAAGAGGAAAGAAAATATATCAGATCTTCCCAGACAAGGGGGTGGTCAAAAGAAGAAAATGGGTGAGCATTCTGCAATAAATAATTAATCAAATTATTGTTCCACTGAATGATAATTAATATTTTATGAGAAATATTCAACTACATGTATGTACGGTACAGTTCATATTTTCAACTTAACAAGTCATGTATTCATCTTTCTTTTGTTAGAAAGAGTCGAAGAGAAGCTTAAAAAATCATAATAGAGACCTTTCCATGGTGAGTGACTTAAGTGCTGGTCATAGCCTGAAGATGTGCATCATCTAATGTTATTCAGTTTTGTTTCTTTATTGCTGGTTTGCAACCATTCCGAGAGATTTAAATGACAAAGACCCTGGCGGCCATGTTGGATGACAGGAACAATAAAGCTAATTATAATTCTTTTGTTAATGGTCATCCAACATGGTGGCGATGATGTCAGTTGCAAACCAAGAATATGTACTGTAGATCTTTGTAGTGCATGGAAGTTTTGTTGTCAATACTCTGATGCCATAATGTTGTGAACTGGTGTTTGGAATCATTTGGGTGATCTTTGGCCATGTTCAGAAATCTTTGATAAGGTCTTTGGCAGTGTTTGGAAGTCTTCATCATGTAATCTTCAATGATCTTTGGAACTTTTTATTTCAACATTTTGCACTTAATATTTTCAACTTTCTGTGCTGTTTGGGTTAAAGGGACACTGTCATGGATTCGAATGCACGAAAACTGCCTCACTTCCTGTCGACCATAAATTATTTGGCCGCCATTCCATAATGACGGTTAGTGAAAATATTTGCATGTATTTTGTTTCTAATCACGATTATGTAAAACAGATAAAGTAATATTATATTACTGTAACAGCGTGCGCTGTTCACATACGTATTTACCGAAACATGATTTGCATACAAAATATTTTTGCAACGACCGTAACGCAACACACTTTTGACAGCCAAGCTTAGATTGATCCATTCGTACATAAGTTTTCAACGGATAACCGTTGCCGTTCGAACGGCTCAATATTTTTTCTCAACGGATAACCGGGTGAAGATTTGAACGGGTAGCGGCAGCAGTCAGTAGCAGCCGTTCGGGTAGTGAACGGCTTTTAGCCTTTCGAACGGAAAGCCGTGTTGTACGTTTTCGTGTGGGAGGTCACAGCTGAGGTCACAGCTGAGGTCACATCTGTTTCGATCACACGTCTCCTCAACAACAAATGTGTCGCGAAGACAGTATCGTATCACTGTATCCTTCGTAACCTGCAACGAATTTCGCTTCAAGCCATGTTTTGAAACTGTTATCTTCAAGAAAAAATGCGTTTTATGTCGGGGTATTGAATATTCTTTTTCGCCCAGAATTACTACGCTTTCCACCGTGTCCGCCGCGCCGCCGCCACTAGTCGACGCCATTTTGGATTTGGCAACTCAAACTTGAAAAAGTCAGCCTAACCTTTTCAAGTTCGACTCGCGAGACTGGCGCATGGGTCCTTGTGACAGTGTCCCTTTAATTGGTTTGCTTTCAATCAATAACAATGCTGAAAGTATTGCACATGTATGCATGTCCAATGTATAAATAATTACATGCAACCTTGTAATCAACATCAATCAGGTCGTGAGTTACAATAAGTACTGTACATACTTGTAAACTATGTAAGTAATGTATGGAGACAAGTTTAGGTATTCACTGTATTTGTACATGTAATTCCCTTGCAGGTTAAGATGAAGTCCATATTTGCTATTGGATTTACCTTCACAGCTCTCATTGGCATGTTTAATTCCATGTAAGTAAATCTAAGAGTACAGTCATTAACCTCCAGTAATTATATATACAGGCAGTCACCACTTACGACCAGAGAAAGTGTTCGCTTAAGAGAGGTGTCCACTTAGCTGTATGGGAGGTTAAAAATGTAGTGTACAGTATATAGCTGGGAACATGACTTTACCGGTTTAGTGTCCACTTACGAGAGCTGTCTGCCTATGAAAGGTGTCTGTTAGCGGAGGTTTGACTGTACTTTCTTCTTTTAATGTACAATGATGTACTGTACATGTATACAGTGTTTGTTATGCTGAAAGGTTTATATGTTGCTCAAAGTTGTTGGTGGAAAACAAAAATAAGATAACTGCAAAATCTACGGTATTAATAATTATTGTGGTCTCTTAAATTTTTTCTGAAATATGTGTACAGTTCTAAAAGGGTTAAAGTGAATAAATAAGCCTATGCTATTTATTTATTTATTAATCATCAATTTATGTGGCTTTATTTTTTAGTTTTGATGGCCGAGTAGTTGCAAAGCTGCCCTTTGTTCCCCACTCATGGCTCCAAGGCTTGTCGCACCGTAATTTAATGGGTACAGATTTCACAGACTGCTCCTTTATCTTTCTCTACATTATGTGCACCATGTCAGTAAGACAGGTTTGTGTGAAATCTTTTGTGCTTTATTGTCACTTATGGGTGGACCTTTTCATGATAAAATTACCTTGCAACTGAAGCACACATGGCACAAATTGAAAATACATTATTATACGGGAAAAAAACTGGAGTCTGATGTCAAATAATTTCTGTAAAAAATTATGTCTGAAATAATCATTCAGTCTCACTTGAGATGTAATCTCAAGATTTCTGGCAAAAGATTGCAGTCATATCAAATTTGAGGAATGTTGTAGATACTCCAAAATTCAAGCAGTCCGCTTTTCATTTTTTTCTAATACATTTATTTTACATGTACATGTATAATCTACAATGTGACAGTATCTTGCAGACAGTAATGTCTCTCAGCTTCCTTTACAGCTTTTATGTGGGTTGCCTTGCATCTAAGTAGCAGCTAAGGACTAAGGAGGCTAGCAAAACCTTGATGATTAAATAATTTTTGCCATCTAAGAGGCTCCACATACAGTATATATGTATGAGATGTGTTTCATGAAGGAGGAAAAAAGTGATAAAGACAATCTTAAAAGCAAACTGTGCTGGTTTTTTTAACTGTTTGAAATGTTTTTCATTCCATAGAATATTCAGAAACTTCTAGGATTTGCTCCATCACGGGCGGCAAGCAAGGTTGGCGGTCTTCTGGCTCCACCACAGGGTGCTAAATAAACCTGACAGGGGAGGTGTTGGTGATTACTGCCTGCAGCCATCTGCTCCCAAGCTGTTCCTGGTGTCAATCTTCAGAAAAATGAACCTAGGCATTTGCTGCAGCACATCAGTGATGCTACAATGGAAGTTTGCCGAACTACTGATGCAGTCAAAGTGGGGGGGGGGGAGGGGGGGGGGGGGGGGGGGGGATGCTTGGACCTTACATTCTTTCCCCTAAATCCACTACTGACTTTGATCTTATGATGTTTTCTTTAGCTTTACAACAGAATAAAAAAAAATTATAAGTCCCATACTGTTGTAAGTTTTGAATAAAATACATGTATTATTATATGATGTCAGACCTTTCTGTTATATTTGTTTGTGCATCTGAGAATTTCACATTTTAGTGTCAAGCCCAATGGAGTCCTTGTCCCCATGAAGGGAATTCCTTATGACACTGGTATGCTGATGTACATATAAATCACCATATGCCAAGCTAATAAATGCTATTAATTTTATTCCACACCAAATAATTTATGGTAAAACCAGTCTGTTTTGAACTACCTGACTTTTCCCCAGTCCTCTCTCCTCCACAGAGGCTCGCTAAATGGGGCCTTAGAGAAATCCACTGAACACGGTGTGTGCAGGCGCAAGTAACAGGCAGATCAACAAAGCGGCTCCGCTCATCCAAACCACTTCCCATTTGCGCCTTCACTCATTGCGTTCAGTGGATATCTCCTAGTGAGCCTCTGCAGAGGAGAGAGCCCCCAGTCATCTCTTACAAGAAAATTATAACACACAGGGGACCCCCGTGTTTTATAATTATTTTGCTCATGAGAGACTACTAGAGACGAGTAAGTGTTAAAATTTTGTAAAGATACACTGAAAACTGATATTCCCCTTCTTTTTCTTATACAGTAGTACAAATATTATTTTATTTTGTCTTGGTTATATAATAAAACTTGAAAGTTTGTTTTTGTTTCCAGTACTTTTTATTAGTTCATTTTGCTGCCACTGTAATAACTTCTTTGTTACTTGGCGAGACTCTTTTCCTTCACAGTGCCTCACTAATTATTGTTGGTAGCCTGTGCATGCGTGGTAGCCTGTGTAGAAAGGGGAGGGATGCGCAGGCTGTTCCCAGGCGTCTGAGCCTGGAATGAGGTTGGAAACTTTGACCCCAGTGCGACACCTTGGGTCAGAGTTCCAACCCCCCGGGGGGGGGGGGGGGGGGGGGGGTACTCCCTTATATAAACTATATAGGTATGTGCGCGAAAGGGTATGGTTTTTGTGAAAACTTTGTGAAATTCTGAAAGGGCCAACGGACAATACAAAGGTACCGGATCCTGGTGGATCTAATCAGCAAATTTAAAAATGAAAATACAACAAAGAAAGGCTGACTGTACGGTTAGGATAAATGTGAATATACATGTTTTTTCAAATATTTCGTCAGGCACGGCCCTGACTTCTTCAGAGAACTAACTCCAAGAAATAACAATTCCTCCAATTTTTGAGCCTTTTTTTGGTCAGAAATAGGGTATAGATTTTGACCCTTT
The DNA here is from genome assembly GCA_029204205.1 of Desmophyllum pertusum. Lineage (NCBI taxonomy): Eukaryota > Metazoa > Cnidaria > Anthozoa > Scleractinia > Caryophylliidae > Desmophyllum > Desmophyllum pertusum. The sequence continues at coordinate 7,479,481 of MU826826.1, read as the reverse complement.
TGGTCTGAAATAGAGTATGTTTTGTGCACTCTGGCCTGGAATTTGGTTTGGCTTTTAGACAAAACTATTTTTGCCATTATAAACATCAGGGAATTTGAAGCCCTTCTCAAAAGTTTGCGCAAATGGAACCCATTCCTGGGTAGCTGAAGTCCTGTATTAGACACGTATTAAATTTTATATGTCTGAAATAGGGTATCGATTTTTGGATCGAGTCTAAAAGTATTTTGGTCTGAAATAGGGTAAGGGTTTCAAGAAACAGGCCGCAACACCCCCACCAAAAATTTCAAGGGGGGCTAGGTTCCAACGGAGAATCCCTAATACACCATCTCAAATCCTTTCTCACCCGTTCTCAGTGTTTAGAAACTGTTTACGTAATGCAACACGACTGATGCGTCACGCCCAGAGTAGCACACATTAATTTTGCGTTTCTAAACTGAACGAACTCAGACAAACTGGCGAGGTAATGTCCAACTTTCTTTTGGTTCGTCACGCAATATATATATCTGGTCATCTCTGGAATCTCGTCCAAAAGTCATGTGTTGAAGAGTTACGAGGTAAGGACTCGAAAACACTGCTGTGCATGTACTCAAACTTTTCTTGTTTTAGGTTTTGCTTTCTCGGAGCTGTTTCATTTACATCTACATCTATTCTACATATACAACTTGCAAAATCCTATCAAGGACATTTCGCAAGTGCAATGCAATAAAAATAAAATAAAAAGTGTTACAAAGTAAAATATATTAAATTCCCCATGGTGGGGACAAGCAAGCCGTTCAAATTCCCACGGTCAAGCCAAAAAAGAAGGCAAACGCCCCAACCGGAACCCCTGACTCATACTTCTCAAGTGCAAACTTGAGAAGTGATAAAATTCAAGCTATGCACTGACTGAGAAATTATAAGCTTAAGCATTAAAATATTATTATGTTTATGGCCAGTGGACGGACGTAAAACGGACAAAAATACCTTTAAAAATATTCACAAGCATTTTCTAGCCCTTGTTGGACTAGCCATTTATTCCACAAGTTAATATTTCACGACCCCACAAGCTTGTAGCTTTGAATTTTTTTATTGCATACATACATACAACCTTTATTTATCACACAACAAACTCTATAGATCTTCGTTCTTGCCAATAAAATCAGCGAACGATTCCGTCGGAGTTGTCCAAAGCCACGTGGCTGTCAAATTCCCCAGGGGGGCCGAGATAAAATTGCTAATGCTCCCCCCACCCCGGGATTACAGCATGTGCAAATGCATTCTCGTCCACACAGCCCTTTCGCATCTCTTAGCCGGCGGGGCCTAGGCACGATTCGTTCTCGTGCCTAGGCCCCGCCGGCTAAGAGATGCGAAAGGGCTGTGGGGACGAGAATGGTGCAAATGGGCCGGGAGGGGTTGGGCACTGCTGGAATTGCAACCTCGATTCCAGGCTCTCTCCCCTTTTCCTCCCTTGCCGTTACAATCTCGTACCCAGAGTCCACGGTCTCCTCGGTCAGCGGGTCGTCGCCAGGTGAAACTCTGGGGGAATGGAATTTTTACACCAGAAATCTGGTATTCCGGTTGTTGTGCGCATGCTTAGCTCTAAAACGGAAGTCAACATTCTCGACCCCAAAGCCTTCGCTTTCTTGACTTCGAGTCAGAACTCGTTTGGTGTGGAGGCACATTGGACTCAATCGTCTTTTTAAACGAAATTTGGATTATTCAAATGATTCTTCGAAGAAGACAGCTCGACGACGAAATGTTATTGTGACAGGGCGATAGGAAAGCAAAAAAATGGCGGCTGATTCCGGTAAGTTTACTGTCCTTTATGATAGGTCAAGGGGAAGGAGAGCGATTTTATAAAATCAGCTAAAATCTTTAGAATTATAATTTATCGCATTGTATTTCTGTGTATTTTTTGTAACTATGAGAACTTGTCAGACTTGTGAGTGAGCTCACTGAAATGAGACATATGACCTCCGTTTTTTGCTTTCTTGGGGACCATTTAAGCTTAAGAGGCAGTCCGTGTAAAAACCGACCGGTCAATTTTCGGCGGAAAATGAATTTCTTTCATTTTCTCCACAGAAGTCAAACGTCATGTGTAAAGTACAAAAATCGTATTTGTTTGGCTTCGTTTGCTTTAAACACTTGCGTTAGGCCGTTTGTCCCGAAGCGACCATAGATTATGCAAATTAGTCGTTCGGAACATCGATTTTGACCTTAAACTCGAAGTACCGTATAGTAATGCAGATTTAACACAGCGAGCTAATATTTACGTCGAAATTTATATCAGTAATGACGTTTGTTTTAAGTGTGAAATTAACTTGTTCCACTCGTATAAAATTAGTTATGATTTTTTTTCGTACACCCGCCTGTCGGTGACACACGCGCCATTGGCGAAGTGTCTCCATGTAAAATGTAATTTCTCAAAAGTGGCACCTGATCTAAAATCAATTCACTAATATTTTATCAGACCAAGGTCTGGTCTACAAATATCTGAAATAAAATTTGTGGGCACTCTTCATATAGTATTAGAAAATATTGCATCAAATTCACAAAAAAATAGCAAATTTCATTACCATTCGGTCATTTAAAAGTTGGTTTCATTTTCTTAAATTGCATCTAAAAACATTTCAAACCAACCAAAGATTAAAAAAAGGACCATATGATAGTTTCGAAAATTAAAACTTTTATAAAACTAACCTGAATTATCCCACCAGGGGGGCTAGCAGCGAGGCCTGGACCTAGTATATATGATTGCCACATTTTTAGAAATTTGGCCGAGCGGAGACTAAGTACTGGTTTGTTTAAAATAAACATGGCGGACGATGGCTGACATAACGTGCGTTTGTGTTCGTTCAGAAAATATTTGGCGATTCCACGTCCAAACATCTATGGGAACGATTCGGTCGCTGTTTAACTGAACTTTGGTCATTGTGGGACACCTTGGATGAAAATTCCACAGCAAACTCCCGTAGGTACGTTCTCGAATGATTGACAGATTTCTTTACATTGCGGAAAAGCGGCAAGATCAAAGGGCGCTGCCTGCCCCCCCTGGGGGGCTAGCAGCGAGGCCTGGGACCTAGTATATATGATTGCACATTTTAGAAATTTGGCCGAGTGAGACTAAGTACTGGTTTGTTTAAAATAAACATGGCGGACGATGGCTGACATAACGTGCGTTTGTGTTCGTTCAGAAATATTTTGGCGATTCCACGTCCAAACATCTATGGGAACGATTCGGTCGCTGTTTAACTGAACTTTGGTCATTGTGGGACACCTTGGATGAAAATTCCACAGCAAACTCCCGTAGGTACGTTTCTCGAATGATTGACAGATTTCTTTACTTGTGCGATCATGTATTGCGGAAAAGCGGCAAGATCAAAGGGGCGCTGCCTGCCCCCCCTGATCCCCACAGTCTTTAAACTTGATGTCGTCTTTCCGAACTTCATTACCGATGCCGAACAGCCATTCATGTTTGTTCATGTAGTGTTGTCACGCAACGCTGCAGAGAGCATTCGGTTTACTGTCCACCAAAGGCCCATAGCATGACTTATATGTACAGATGTGACAACAATATCCACTTATTTGTCGCTAAATAATAAAGTTAAATGAACAAGGTTTTAGTCTTATGTACATGCCGTACTGCCTTCCAGCGAGCACTTCGAGTGTAAAGCGTTTTCTTTCAGTACACTTGCATTAAACAACAAAAACAGTCTCACGTGTATCCTTGTCTATGATCGAGTCGAGGGCGTCTACAAAACTTCGCAACCATTCAACCAGTATATAAAGGGGACGAAACATGTTGTTGATCTGAACGTATGAATTAAACTCGATATTAAAAATATCTGATTATTGATGTCCATTTCAAAAACCGCTGACCACATTTAGTGCACATTTGCGGGGACGGAGCGGGGACGCATCCTGGACGCAAAATGAGGTTTTTAAAAGCAATTACATCCTTTTACAAACGCTGAAAGTTTGGTCAACGAGGTCTTTTTTTCTGTCCTTTGAATGAACGGATATATCGAAAAATTTCAAAATCGCTTTCAGCATGCTGACGTTAAACGTGGCTACTTTGTCCTCTTTCACATAGTCACAAAGGCAAAACATGCCCATATATGATGGGATGTTGTAGACTGAGTCTCTCTTCAATTGCGTTGAGAACCTCATTCCCCTCTTGCTCTTTTTCTTCTTCTAATAAGTCCTCCGCGGAAATTTCTTCGCCACCGGGTCTCCTTCTTTTTGCTGCCAGGCGAGAAAAAACCCTTGCACTTGACTCTTGGAAAGCCACTCCTCCCTCTCAAACAGTCTAATGTTCTCCTCATTCCTTGCAGTACGCATGTCCACAGCAACTTGCGCTGGATCTGCTTTCAGACCTGATCTCTCACCGAGGTGAATTTGGTTGTCAGATAATCTTTTACTTTTGCACTGAATCTTGACGATCCCCCTCGTGTCTTGTGCAAAGCCCAACCCACGGTAAGAAGTTCGGAAGCAAGTCCTTCACCCGTTTGATTTACGACTGGATCACTTTCTGTACATGTTTCGAATGTGTCCACGGTTGAAAATTTTTCCGCCCACTCTCTCCTGAGTTTGTCGTATGTGGTTTCAGAAGACTTCTTCCTATCATGATCTCCAACATCCAGATGGATTTCCAAATCACTGAACTTCTTGAACACCTTACGGCAACCAGGTTCAGAACATTCAAACAAGGCATCAGGCTCAGATACTGCAGACTTACAGTAACGACTGCATCGAAAAGGGAAAAAATCCTTTTGAACTGAAAAGACCAGTCCGGTCCCTGGTGGTTATTATAGAGCTGATCATAGAGGATGAGTTTCCCTGGGCCTATTTCAAACGCCTTCCAAACACGCACACCTCTTTCTTCATACGTGAAATTGTGATACTTGCTAAAAACCGTCGATTTTGGTCACCTGAAGGTTTTCTTGATCAACACTGATTGAGCATACGCAGGCTGTTGTACCTTTCACAGGACGTTCCGACAGGGCAACGTACATATCACTTGCCGATAATACGTCATGGCCTTCATGACAGTACCTTCGAATGGTAGACTTCATTGGACAGAGTATTCTATCACAGACATCTTTGCCGTACTGCGGTTCCGAAAAGTCAAACCGACAGATCTCTACACCAGTTCTTTCTGCGATATCTGTAACAGCTGCTGCAAGGTTGTTGTTGTGGTAGCACCCCGCTTCATCGGATCTAAGGAAGGCCTTTGTTACATTCGGTTTTTGGGTCTTGATAACACCCAATACATTTTCAAGAATGGAGCAAACTGCAAACCAGTCTTGCTGGCAAGAGCCATCTATGAGATGGGCATACGACTGTAACTCTGTACCTTCACCGTCCACGTCACGCGATACAACAGTGGAAATGTGCCAGCTGATTCCACGCTTTCCGAACCAATCAGACTGTTTTTCCCTGAATTTCATTTGTAGGAACTTCATAGCCCAGTCCATCACAATAAGTACGCAGCTTCCATCCGCTAACGATTTCAGAGCATCTTGCTTAGCGGTGTCTTGATGACGGAACGTAGAATGTGTGCTTTCCACTGAAGAATGGCTGCCTTCGCTTGCTCAAAGTCGTACACGAGATCTTCTTGATGTTCTTTGCTGTACAAATTAGCTGATGAAGAGTGAATTTTAGTCTTAATGTCTCCTAGGACAGACTTCAGGGCAATCACAATCGACACAGGTTGCATTTGTGCAAGTGGGAGCATTTTTTGCTGGAAATCTGAGTCGCACTCATCGGAGAGGGCGAACTTGCGACAGTGATCTGGGCACGTCGATTCATCGTCTTTGCAGTGAACGCGATATTTGGTTTTTAAGTAGCGTTTTCCATGCTTAAGTCTACGCCTTGCATCACTGCACCACAGCTTACCCACCCCTGCATTCTCTAATTCGTCCACAATTCGCCCAACTGTCTGAAAACCGGAAGCTCCGTCCGCGGCAGTGTTATCTAGACCTTGGAGAGATTTGCGCTGTGATGCTTCTCTCACTTCGAGTATCTTAAATAAGGTAGACTGACTCAATGGCTCAAACTGCTCCTCGTGACAGAACTCTACGTACTGACTGATCATTGTTGATCTCGTTACAGTGCGCACTACGTTGGCATTTCTATTGTTTCTCCACTATCGAGTTTCAGGAGTCTGTTACCATAAGCAACGTCTTGATAAAAGTAGGGGCGATTTACAAACTCAACGAAATGTTCTACCTTTAGCATGTCAAGTCGCACTCGATGCCTGACTTCCTTGACTTGGGGAGCTCCTGGATTGTGCATCTTTGCGTGAGCTCTTGCACGCTTGATCTGCCAAGATGAGAGTTTTTCGTACGGCCTCATGAATTTTCTTCAGGGTTTCGATTGAAAACCTATAAGCATATAAGCTCAAAATCTGAGTTTTCACGTTCTTTGAATTCGCACTCTTAAACGCACTCATGAGCATTTTAAGATCATCAGACACTGGCGATGATCCTCTTTCGCAGTTATTGCGTCAAATAGTTTGTCAGCGTTTTCTGGAGCTATGACTTTACAAACAAGCATACAGTCCTCCTTAGCTTTTTCCACGCACTGGGTCTGTTTCTTTTTTACTGCTCGTCTCCAAGGAGTCTTGAGCTGGTAAGCAAGTGGGTTGTATTTCTCTCCTGGTATCTGATTTGCAATGTCATTCATCGCAGAGTTGTATACACAAAGAACATTTTCAGATGAGATCCCAGGAGAACACTCGGGCGCCCTTTCCTGGGGTCCACAATGAGCCATCGTTGTACGGCGTCGCTAGTTGCCTAAAGGGAGTGGTCGTACCTGCTTCAGCAATAGTTTAATACGGCCTTTTCCTTAGCAGTCCTATAAAAATAAATACTTGTTATGAATACCATAATGCAAATAAAAATAATAATACACTCAAATATAATTAAATTCTTCTCCGGCTTATTCAAGGACGGACCTTGAAACTCAGATTGGCAAGAGCTATCTTCGCCTAACTGCTCAGGGCGTAGCCAGCTTCCTTCATTTTCAATCTTTTCTTTGTGCTTCTTTCGACATGTCGTGCATATAGCTAAGAAAAAATAAAAAAAAACGCAAAGAAAAATTACGCAATGTAATTTAATTAAAAGTACAAAAGTAAAAACCATTTGAAAACAACCCTAAGTTTTACGATTAAAGGTTAAGGAAATCACGTTTGGTTTCTTTTCTGTCATTCATGTTTTCTTACTTGTGTAGATTCGCGTTTTACAGATTGGAAGAGAGGAGTGAAATACTTACGTGATCCTACTCCTGCGTTCTTGCCAAACAAGTTGTTAATTTCCTTCGCCTTCTGAAAGTTGATTACATGTCTGTCAGTGATTACTTCGCTTTCCGGTATGTCCTGGGTACTGACATGATCTTAGTGGGCGCCAAAATTTCCCGAGGCCTTGCCTGTGTTTAGGACAAATTTTCATTTTTGCAATATGGCTTTCATCCAACCCAAAAAGTCCGCTCTTGCTAAAATTAGATCTCTCTCGCTCAGGTCTTCGTTTGATAAATGACAACTTGCCAGGTGCACTGAGGTATCATTATTGCACTCCGTCAAAGGAATATAGTCATCTCTTCCTCTACTGGGGCCACACTGTCCGTTCACAAGTGAATAGAAAGAACAAATTACCGACATACTTGTAATTTCTGAACGAAGCACGTGGGAGTAAACTATGAATGTTGCATTTTTTTCAATGTCACGCGCGAGTCCTTTCACTGAAGGTCAGCGGTCATTCGAATCAGGCGGTGCTTCAAAATGCCCTTCAGTTAACAGTTTCTGTTTGTATCTTGACGATGAAACTTCCAGATGACAAAATGCTAGCCTTTTTGCAGTATCTGCTGCTCAGCTTTTTCGGAACATCCATATAAGGATTTACGAAGGAGTGGACTTTACTACACTGGAACGGTTTATCATTTCAAGAGGACTGCAATTCAGCACACGATATGCACAGGATTACCGAACAAAAAAAGCACCTAAAACAACCTTATTATTCCAGAACTAAACGTTGTTATTTCGCATGAAATACCATCAGGCTACTGTTGATAAACGGGCAAAGATTTAATGTTCTTCGGTGCTTCGGTGATCATGATACCGTGATGTTCTGGGTGTTGCGTGACATCGACCCATGGTGGGAAAAATGGTGTCCAGTTGGAAGACTTTTTACATAATTCAGGTTAGTTTTATAAATGTTTTACGTTCTGAAACTGTTATATGGTACTTTCTTTTAATCTATGGTTGGTTTGAAATGTTTTTTAGATGCAATTTAAGAAAATGAAACCAGCTTTTAAATGACCGAATGGTAATGAAATTTGCTATTTTTGTGAATTTGATGCAATATTTTCTAATACTATATGAAGAGTGCCCACAAATTTTATTTCAGATATTTGTAGACCAGACCTTGGTCTGATAAAATATTAGTGAATTGATTTTAGATCAGGTGCCACTTTGAGAAATTACATTTTACATGGAGACACTTCGCCAATGGCGCGTGTGTCCACGACAGGCGGGTGTACGAAAAAAATATCATAACTAATTTTATACGAAGTGGAACAAGTTAATTTCACACTTAAAACAAACGTCATTACTGATATAAATTTCGACGTAAATATTAGCTCGCTGTGTTAAATCTGCATTACTATACGGTACTTCGAGTTTAAGGTCAAAATCGATGTTTCCGAACGACTAATTTGGCATAATCTATGGTCGCTTCGGGACAAACGGCCTAACGCAAGTGTTAAAGCAAACGAAGCCAAACAAATACGATTTTTGTACTTTACACATGATGTTTGACTTCTGTGGAGAAAATGAAAGAAATTCATTTTCGCCGAAAATTGACCGGTCGGTTTTTACACGGACTGCCTCTTAAGTCTACTCTTTGACATTGAGCTACATTGTACATCAGTTCATATTTTAACTGCTGAGGAATGCCTTGCCTGATAAATTGATAGTTCAATCAGGCTAGGATCGCTACTGTATATTATTATACCGGTAGATGAGGGCAAATAAATGCATTGCTGTTATCCTGGTGCATGAGCCATGTTAATTTGCTTATTTGTTGTTTCTATTTTAGAGATGTAAACAGAAAAATTCCCATCATGGAGGCTAACTTGGGAGACCCAGTTGAATCAAACCATTATGTAAGAACAATTCAAAGAAAAGCAGTCCTGGCCATGTGTGGCAAGAAACTTCCATGAAAAAATGTGAACATGAGGTTACATTGTTTGAAATTAAATCATATATGAACAGAAATTTGTGTTGCAGTTTGTCATGTACAGTCTATCGTCAAATCCAATTTTATTAATATCTTGTGAGAAGTGCTGTTTTAGAACAAACCACAGCACAGGTATAACTGGCAAAATACAACTCATATGTTCACCAGGAACCCCGAACGGAGTGGTGGGAGTACTTCCTTATCTGGCCTTGAGGGGGATGTGTGGCTCAACCGGGTATGCCAATGGTTTTCAGGGTTTTTTGTCTTGAACAGGCGATTTCATCACTTTTTGTCTTAAACAGGGTTTTCTTTATGGTAGCACTTTACAAGACCATCAATGAAAAGGCCTTCAGTGCTTGATGCATACTAAGAATTAATGTAAACAGCTTAGTGACTGCATAATAATTAAAATATCAGTAAATCGGATGTACAGATTACGTCCTGATTTTCATCAACTTTTCCTACTATTTACTTGCCTAAAATGCCTTGTTAAGCCAAGATTGTCGACGAACATAAACTTTAAGATGCATGTGTCATAAGCTTGATACAATATTTGCATCAGATCTGTATGGGATTTACAATGGCTCGCCTTCGGCTCGTGATTGTAAATGCCCATATACAGATCTGCCGCTCATATCACTACTGGGATTTTGACATATGACAAACATGTGACAAACATGTGAAAAACATATGACAAACATGTGAGTTTTAGTATGTTATTTGTATGTTATTCATATGTTTGTCATATGTTTGTCATATGTTTGTCCGTTTTTCAAACATATGAAAACGATCGTTTCATATGTTTTGTAACATATGAATGACATATGATAAACATATGAATATACTTGTCAAGTCAAACATATGACACATATGACAAACATATGACTCATATGTTTTGAGAAAGAAACATATGAAACATATGACTGAGAAAGAAAAAATCACAAAACATATGAAAACGATCGTTTCATATGTTTGTCATATGTTTGAAAACATATGACAAACATATGACTCATATGTTTTGAGAAAGAAAACATATGAAACATATGACTGATATGCTTTGAGGAAGAAAAAATCACAAACATATGAAAACGATCGTTTCATATGTTTGTCATATGTTTGAAAACATATGACTCATATGTTTTGAGAAAGAAAAACATATGCCTGTTACTAGTATATGAAACATATGACTCATATGTTTTGAGAAAGAAAACATATGACTGTTATATGAAACATATGACTCATATGTTTTGAAAAAGACAAAATCACAAACATATGAAAACGTTTAAACATATGACTCATATGTATGAACATGACTCACAAACATATGAAAATGGTTGTTGTATCAAGAACATATGAGTCATGTTTTGGATAGAGAACATACTAAAATATGAAAACCACTGTTTCGTGATACATATATGTTTTAAAACATACGAAAATGCGGACGAATAACTTTCGGACGAAAAAAATGTCCCATTATTTTACTGTCCGAACAAAAAACATGTGATGAGCTGTTTTACACGACCGGGCGATCACCGGGCAATAAATAAACACGGCCGCAAATAAAGCGAAAATGTCAACAACTCCAAAAAATCCAGTATGACTATAGGCTAATTAGTACTTATCGAGAAACACAGTAAACGCAAGTTCAGCTTATTACATGTAATAGGAAAAAACCCGTCTATTTACGGTTAATAACCTTAAAAGACTGGTGTGTGGACATCTACATTCCAACACTTCGCGAAATGAGCAACTGTTGTTCATTTCATTGCGAATCGAAGAAAACATTTGTCTAAAACTTTGCTTAATTATATGCCCAAAACAAGCCTGAAAAACTGTATACTATTAATATCAAATTGTATTATGGCAATTGTAATTTGCTGAATAAATCTTCACAAATAGAATTCAAAACAGCTAAATTTTATTCACCTGAGACGAGTTGTGAATCGAAGCTTGATGCCATGTGAAAATCCAGAAATCTTGCATGCATTGGTGAAAGATTAAAAACAAAGAGTCCAATAAACGAACAGGTAGAAGTACAATGCAGCTTTGTTAATTCCCTCATTGCATATTTGACATTCTGCCACTTCTGCTTTCCAGTCTACAGACAAACTTTATGCTGTCTCCCAGTACTAGTGTGTCTCCTGTGAAGTAAAGCGGCCGTTTCAACCATTATTTTGAAGCGAATCAAAGATTAAAATTAAAACCTGCTTCAGGTCCTGCATTTGTCAGACAAGACCTGGATTAAGACTGCAAACTCAGCTTATAATTACATATATAAAGTCATAAACCTTACCATGGATCAAAAGAAATACTCAGTGGCTTGAGAAAACTTTGAAAATCACAGGAAATAAGCCTGTTGCCTCCTCTAGCCCAGCTGCTGATTGCTGATTGGTTCATCTCACTCCGGTAGCCGCGTTTTTGCCGCTTTTTTTTCACACTCGGTTGACTCGGTTCCAGTCTCTGTTGGGTAAAATTGCAACTGACCACAAAGCTGAAGGCTCAGGTATTTGATTGTGGCAGCCATTTTGACTTTTACAGCGTTTGACACGATCAAATTTAGTTTTAGAAAGATAAGTTTATGGCTGTTTATACATTTCAGTTTTAGAAAGAGACGTTTAATGCATTTCGATTTTAGAAAGAGAAGTTTGTACAGCATTTCAAGAAAGAAAATACTGTGGGAATTGATGTAAAGTCATTTTGAAGTCATCAACAACTGACATCACTTGATGAATGATCATCATGGCATGAGGTATTCAGGTAGTTAGCAGTAGTTTGTAGATATGTAGGAGTCAGTCTCAGCTGGGAAATTATCTTAAGCTGATCTGTTATGTCAAATGAGCAGAGCCAGATGAAAATACACACAACAGGGAATTGATTATGAAGTGAAACCTAATAAAGTTGTTTTGAATAGTGATAGACTTTAATATAAGCTTAAATATTTGTGTCTAGTTGCAAGAGTGTAGTATAAACAAGCTACAATGTATATTCCTATAGATAGTTTCCCTTTCTTTCATATTTCAACTATCAATTTTAAAAACTTCAAAGCAATGTTATTGAAATCACTGCAATAAAATAACAACCGCTTTTATTTTACATGCATTTGTCCGTGACCACTTGAGAACCATCCTCTGTTTGAGCTAGATTAACCTGTCTAATGCACTCTCTTAATCTGTGATTACTACTAGTTTTACATGCATGTTCTTAATAATTATTATTATTATGAAGCATAGCGTTTGTCATATTGCACTTTCATTTTAGTCCACGTTTCCTGTTCTGGGCAAAGCAATGATTTTCACTGCTTGCAAATTTCCTGGGACTCTTAATTTCAGTGTCATATGTGTCACATGTTCTATCATACATTTGCATTCTACATTTAAACTAGTAGTTACCCTTTTGTAAGTGAAATGCTGCCGTAATTTCCAAAAAATTGCAATTTAATTTATCAGAAAGAGAATATAAATATTCCTCTAAATCAGAGACATGAGCATATTTCATAACAACTGACAACACTGCTATTAGGATCGGGAATGCCTACAGAGTTTCTGGCACGAGAATTAAACACATAAAAAGCAGTATCTATACTTTTTTAATATCTTTATTATGGCCATAACATATGACATAACCTTGCAATACTATTTTAAAGCATAGTCAACTTTGTGGAATGTACTACATGTATATTGGATTCATCAAGGCTGAATGAAGATCAAAGACTGTACGGTGTCTCTAATTCACACTTGCTTCCAATGGCAAATTGTTGACCGACAATGTCTCTGCATCATGAATGTGCCTACCTGCAAAAGCACTCAGATACATGTTGTCTCCTGTGACAAGATACAATCTATTCGTTCCGAACTCCACAGTTGAACAGGCAAGAGTCTCGCACACAACAGCGCCGACAAGCTCATCAAACCCCGGGGGGGTACTTCCTATAATGGACTATATTGTCTCCTGTGACAAGATACAATCTATTCGTTCCGAACTCCACAGTTGAACAGGCAAGAGTCTCGCACACAACAGCGCCGACAAGCTCATCAAACCCCGGGGGGTACTTCCTATAATGGACTATACAGGGAGGTTCCGCCCGAAAGGGGTACCTTTTCAGACTGGAGGTATATAAAAGGGTAGGGATTTCACGAGTTGGAGTATAGAAAAGGGTAGGAAAAACTGTCATTTAGGTATGATACTTAGCCAACGAGGGTGGCCTTGCCGTAGGCCGAGTTGGCTAAAATTAGGCGACATTCCGCAAGATTGAGCAGGATAATTGTTTTATTATGCAACAAACTGATAACACAACTAAAAAAATACTCTTCCACTTTTATTTCAATAACTGACTTGAACATTTTACCACGCGCATACAAAATTACGTATATCGCAGGATATCTGTTGAGTGCGGCCGACAGATATTGAGTGCATCATGACCATATTTGGACAGTGTTACAATTTGTTGAATAATAAGGTGAGATATTTAACATGTGCCACATGTTTTTCATATGTTTGCATTCCCACTGAAAACGTACGTCATATGTGTCACATGTTCTATCATATGTTTGCATTCTGCATGGCAAGATATGTAACATGTGTCACATGTTTTTCATATGTTTGCATTCCCACTGAAAACGTAAGTCATATGTGTCACATGTTCTATCATATGTTTGCCTTCTGCATGGCAAGATATGTAACATGTGTCACATGTTTTTCATATGTTTGCATTCCCACTGAAAACGTACGTCATATGTGTCACATGTTCTATCATATGTTTGCCTTCTGCATGGCAAGATATGTAACATGTGTCACATGTTTTCATGTTTGCATTCCCACTGAAAACGTACGTCATATGTGTCACATGTTCTATCATATGTTTGCATTCTGTATGGCAAGATATGTAACATGTGTCACATGTTTTTCATATGTTTGCATTCCCACTGAAAGCGTATGTCATATGTGTCACATGTTCTATCATATGTTTGCATTCTGCATGGCAAGATATGTAACATGTGTCACATGTTTTTCATATGTTTGCATTCCCACTGAAAGCGTATGTCATATGTGTCACATGTTCTATCATATGTTTGGCAACAAGGGTCACATGTTTCATATGTTTTTTTCATATGTGTCACATGTTTGTCACATGTTTGACAGAAAAATACACTTTTGTGGAAAATTTTTGTATTTTCAAAGTGTACATATTTCATATGTTTCTGTCATATGTCATATGTTTTTCATATGTTTTTCATATGTTTTTCATATGTTTGTCATATGTTTGTCATATGTTACTCCCCTAGTAGTGTATTGTATCTATCACTAATTGCCAATGCTGCATTAAAATAAGAAGCAGTTTATCACTATTCTATTCTTGTCTTTAAACTAATTAAGAGTATGATTAGACAGGTCTCAAAAATCGGAATTCTGTCTTTAACAAAGGTCAGGATTTAAGTGGCCGCACCTCCCTACCCGAGCATCTGTTGAGTACCTCTCCCAGGCACTTTTCATGCTTGCAGTCTAAATTAACTGTTAACAGTTAGGTTAAAGTTTGTATATAAACCAACTGGCTTATCAGGCCAGTGCTAAACTCTGGTTTCCATATATATAGCATGCAGCAACTAGGAGTATCACTACTTCTCTGGATGGGATGTTAGTCCTTTGCAGGTACCCACCACCTACCCATTATGTTTCTCAGGGTGCCCATTAATACACTGATCGTGGGTGGAGAGAGAGAGAGCACTGTGACAGTCAAGTGTCTTGTCCAAGAACACAACGGACGTTTTATTAAGAACATAATTTCTCATTACTTTGATTTCCATAAATTTTTATTCTTTGTTCACTCCTGGGAATCACAACAGGGAGTTGAGTAATTCTTTCCATTTTTTGTTATGAATTTCTAACGTTTTATTCTCCTTGGCTATTAAAAACTCTAATTTGTAAGTAAATTTAATCCTGGCTTTAAGCAACGAAAGGGATGGTTTTATGTTGAGACATCGGCATTGATAGATCACTTGCTTACAAAGGATGATAATATGATTTAATAGTAGGAAATCCTTCCGAAAAAACCCAAATGTTATATTAGAAGCATTTAAATTATGAAGGTTAATAAAATAATCTTTCAGCCACTTCGTTACTGAAAGCCAAAAGCTGCAAGTAGTTTCGCAGTAAATAAATAGATGCTCGAGGGATTCGTCAGACTTTCCACAAAAAAGTGCATGTAGGTGAGGTTACAATACCCATTTTGTAAAGTGCTTTATTAGTGTAAACAATTATATTTAAAAATTTATACTGGAATTCTCTGGTTTTAGAGTCAATGGTTACGCTTCTCGGAAGTAGATAAATTACTCCATGTTGTTCAAAACTAGATTTTAATCATATATAATATGTAGTAAATAACTTATATACAGTTACTTCCTTTTTTTGTAGATACGCTGTATGTGTACTGTTTAGTATATTTTTCTTGTATCGTATTGTTTTTTTCCTATATATTTTTCATTGTTCTGTACGTAGTATTACTGTATTGAGTAGTTTTTTTTTTATGTGAAATGTAACTATGTTTGTATATTTTGTGAATAAAGTGTGAAATCATTAAAAAAAAATAAAAAAAAAAATAAACAACAACAACAACAACAACAGGGAGTTGAGGGAGTAAATGCTTTGAGGTGTTTTTTACAAAGGATCCACCTCTTAAAATCCATTTCAGTGCGTTGTTTTGTATTTATATTTGGTATTTGCACGTTGAATAAATAAATATATATGCATGTAATGAGTTGACTTCAAGGACTAAAAGGCAGGAAGCCTTCAAACTTATTTAATTTCTAAAACTTCAATTCATCCACTATGGCCATCCCCATAAAATGTTTTGGTCGGACGATGGGAAACAAAACATTTATGGGGATGGCCTATGGAAGATTTTAAATTATGGAAATTTAGATTAGCTCTGTATATATGTCACACAATAAATCACCATAGCACAAAAAGTTATAAATATTTATTTAGTGAAATTCCACCCAAGTACGTTTCCTTTGCTGTCTCCTGACACGATTAGTAAACGAGTAAGTGCCACGCGTATTTGACACCGAACTTTGAGCACAAAATTCGGCAAGAAGACAAGTGGCGCTTAGGGCGCTTTCTGTCTAGCATATTCATGCACATTCGACGAGCAATTGGCTGAAATTTCAGGCAAATTCCACTGCACAATTTCCTACAAACTTGCCATTTCTGATGTACACTTTGCAGACTGTATGGCAAATGGCGTCAATATAGCGATTGATTTCTTTATAAAAATACAACTTGAGAACTAAAACAATTTACCTCCAGAATATAGAATATCACTTTCAGGTTGATTTCCTTTATGTTGACCGGCAAATATGTTTTAAAATGGCTAAGGCGAACACATAATTGGCGTTGAAAATACGCGCATCTTGCCACCAAACAGCCGCCATCTTGAAAACATACACAAAATAATGCATTGCGATCACTTCCATTCTCTTTCATTGTTATACAAACAGCCAATCAAAAATTCGACATTAATTCCATTCCCCAGAGTTTCACCTGGCGACGACCCGCTGACCGAGGAGACCGTGGACTCTGGGTACGAGATTGTTGCCGTTAGGAAAAGGAGAGAGAGCCTGGAATCGAGGTTGCTGGAATTGACTGAGATTATGCCGACTTGAAGCGCTCTGCCGATTCCACAGTTATTAGAGGGGGACATTGGGGTTTGCGGTGTTGCGGTGTTGCTCAGTTTTTTATGCGGTATTTCGGTGAATAAAATCCCACATTGCGGTATTGCGGTGATCTCAAATCCTGCGGTGTGCGTTGTTTGTGTTTTTAAACCTCCGGTGTACGGTGAAACGAAATTATTTGCGGTGTTACGGTTTCTTGTTGGACCCTTGTACAATAATCGTCGACACGTCCAGAACTAAATTTATAGCTTCTATATCTTCGTTAACCCGTGTTTATTTATTAAAAGCACGTACCTTTGTTAAACCTGTTAATTTGTAACACAGTATAGTCAAATACTACTGTCCAGTTAACATTTTATGCTTCAGCAGCCAGTCGCAAGCCGTCTTCATTTATAAGTAACTTAATATATTGCGGTGTCGGTGTTTCGTCAACTTTTCGTGCGGTGATGCGGTGTTTTTCGATTTTTTTTTGCGGTGCTGCGGTATTCAGATCCCCCAATGTCCCCCTCTTATTATTATTATCTCGGGTGGTAAGTTAATTGTTCCAGTCCATGATGGTCCTTGGCCAGAAAGCTATATTTGTATCCATCGCATGAAGCTTGCACATGGATGAATTTTCGTACTTTTCGTACTCCATTTTAACACAACTCTTGCTCCGACATTGCTGTCTTGAGCTCGTCGGTCTTTTGACGGCATTGGTGACATGTTGTGCCGTTCTCAGCATCATAATTCTTGTCTGCTACCCGCTCTGCTACCAAGATCAAGTCTTCCTCCGTGATTTCGACGGGTAACTTTGGTGGGCACTTTGGTGTGCGTCGCTTTCGTTTCGGTGAGCCGTTGCGAAACCCTTTAAACCGCGTGTTCTTTTACTTTAGCGTGGGCTGCCTGTGGCCAGATGAACTTTGCTCGAAGGCAACAACTCGTAAAGACACTATGATTATTCGGCACAATTCCATGAGCAGATCAATTAGCGAGGAAATAATTGATATACAGAGCTTTCCATATTGGTGTAAACCAACGTTTGTGGTCGAGCCGTGCCGATATGCAATTCAGCTGTTTATCGTGGACCGGGGATCACTTCAGTGTACGTTCAGCTGACTTCTTCTGTGTTGTGGATTGATTGCTCTTTTCTCTTGGTCCCAGCAAATAGTAAGTTAATATTCCTTGTTTGTAGAAGTAATTGAACAAACTAGCAATAACTGCATGCTTATTTTGGTTACGGCTGTTACGAATCTCCTGAAAGCTTAGCGAGCGATTAGATGGGGATAAGCTTAATTAATAATTTGCGGAAAATTGATTTGTGTTTTGTTTTAGAACGAGATCGAGACACTTTACTGTAGTTATTCAATGAGATACAAATAGGTATGAAGGTGTCGGTGAATTTTATCCCGCACCTTGGAGCAATTCGAGATATTCCAACATTGTCAGGGAGTTTGTTAAGTGTTGTAATACAGGGTCCAAATATTTGTAACAGGGACCAAAATGGCGGCTTGGCCCCGACGTCAGAACGAGGTCATCTCGGGATCACTTACTTGTTCCCGTAAACAAAAATATGGCTGCATCGCCTTCATGTTGTGATCCCTAATTAGCATTTTAGAAATGCAAATCAAGACAGAAGAGCCACACAAGGCGGTTAAATTTTCAACAAAGCTGACAAACCTCCTTTCACAGATGGCTGATCACAACTACAATGTTGCGACATCGCATGGCAATCTCTCAAAAGGAGACTATCAAACCACCGGAAATCATTTATCGTTTACGTCACTCCCGTCACTTGTATGCTATTATAAATTACATAAATTTTACGACTTTTATACAATAAATTGTGGCAGAATGGTAGTTTTCTGTATACAGTGTAGGGAACCCACACTCTAATTTGTAAATGCATACATATTAATAAACTGTATTAATGTAAAAATAAACTGGCCTGTTGTCTTCTTGAATCTATTACAGAGCCAAGTGGGGTGGATTTTTGTCCTGAGATGTATTTTGCGCCACGAGACAATGTATTTTTTGATATTCGTTGCGTTGCTTTGACCGTTACAGAATTTCACAATGCTGTTACTATCTGTATATATCGCGTTTCACCGTTGTCTGTCTATGTTGTCACGCGGTTCTCATTATCGTCTCGCGTTTCATTGTTGGCTATTAATTTATTAACAGTCAGTAGCGGGAGCCAAGTCGCAATTGAACCTTTGAAAATCATATGTGGAATTGTAGGCATGCATTTTCTGTGATACCTGACTCTTTGCAGGAACCGCATTCAGCACACCACAGAGATGGAGATTTTTTATCAGATTTATCCCACGGCATATTCTACTTGAGATGTTGGGGCTCTTGGGAGCATCTGCGCTGTTCTTATTGTGGCACTGGGAGCGTCCGCACCATTCATATTGTGGCTCTTGGAAGCGTCCACGCCGTTCACATTGTGGCTCTTGGAAGTGCCCGCACCGTTTTTGTGGCTCTTGGAAGCGCTGTTGCGAATGCCAAAAGTCACAGGCCGTTCTTCGTAAACTTCACAATTTATTCTTCAACTTGATTACAGTATTCTCGTCTCTTCTCTTGTAGCTTGTCTTCTCTCGTCTCGATCTCGCTCTAAGTGAGTTTTTTGTACCGCGCGCGGCACTCCCTAAAACCCTAGACAACGCTGCTTGATTTGATTGTCTGAAAGCACTTCTATTGTCTGCTTCAATGTGCCTTGTTGACAACAGAAAATGGCTTCCCATCTTGCCAATCAGCTGGCAATCAACTAATTGAAACTGTCAAACCTGTATACTTGAGTCATGGAAAACTAAAATACTAAATGTCACAATACAGCTAAAACTATCACGACAGTGTCCACGCCATTCACATTGGGACTCTTGTGAGTGTCCGCGCCATTCATATTGTGGCTCTTGCATGGGAGCGTCCACATCGTTCATATTGTGGCTCTTGGGAGTGTCTGCGCCATTCACATAGTGGTTTTGGGAACGTCCGCGCCATTCATTGGCTTGGGTGCATGTGCGCCACTCATATTGTTGCGCTTGGGAGCATCCATGCCATTCATATTGTGGCTCTTTGGAGAGTCTGTGCTGTTCACCACAAGTGCTCCTGGGTGCGTCCCCATCAACTCTGGCAGCTTTACCCAGTTTAGGCTGTTTGGCTGGCTTACACTCCATATCATTCATGCAAATTGACATTGTAGCTTCTTTTCATTTGGTTCATCCTCTCCCCGATCCGTCCAGCATATGGATTTCTCTTTTTAGGTACTGGCAAACTCTTGAAGTCAATTTTCGTTTGCTTCTTCCCACGTTTCCTCTTTTTAGCTGCATTATGCATTGACTTTTGAGGAGGAGCTTCAAGAATGACACCATTTTCCTTCGGGCTGTCTTTTGAAGAAGAGTGAGGTATTCTTCAAGCTTTACCCTCACTTGGTCAAGGATTTCTCCATTTTCCCAGGTCTCTACTACATCTTAATGCAAATCATTCACGGCAGGTACATGTATTTCTTCTCAACATGCACTTGACTTTGGGAGGTAGAGGGGCCTCCCCAGGAAATGTTTGAAATTTTGAAGCCAAATGGGTGCATTTTAGACTAATTTTACCAGTCTTTTGCCCAGTATGGCTCCATGATTTAGCTGCTATAATACTCCATTTATTTGTTTTATTTTTTAACCATAAAAATACCTCAAAAAACATTACAATACGTCTTTTCTCTTTTCATTAGCAAGCTAATGCAGCTAAGAAAGTATTAAATTGCAAAAAATATTTTCTTCCATAACGTATACATCCTCTTCCTGCTTTCCCAAATGGAGGGCTGCCTTTTTCCTGTTCTGTAGGTGAATTGAATTGGACGTCCCAGATATTATTTTAGAAATTGACACAAATGATTATGAAGGAACAACAAAAGGCCTACCTTGAGATACCAGATTGACACTCAAACCAGTAGGGGAAAAACCTGTTCCAGATGCTAATAACAAGGTGGTCGCATCCCTCAACAAGCCAGGCATGACTGCTGAAGCCGAACCACTTGATGTCCCTTGCGAAACACTCCTTTCTGCTCGAAGGGCCGCCTGAACCGTCTGAGTGACCAATGCTTGATTTTGGGAACATTTGCTGGATAGATGGAGGAGAAACTGTCCCTGACAGCGACAGAACTGCAAGCACAGCGGCGGTCGATACCACGATTCCCGACGTAGGAATCGCGGACGCTCCAGAATCTGGCACGCTAACAGGTAAACCCTCTGATGAAAGAGCTATGAATTCAGCAGACTCCATACTGTTGAAAGTTTGGCGAGGCATAAAAACGGCAAAGCAAGAATAAAAACACATCTGACACAAGCACAAGCCACGCCAAATTGCCCAACCACACACAGCTGGAACGTTAAGCACGTGAAACCCCTGCAAAAAAACCCAAACATCCACCCCAGTGCGCATGACCACAGTGATAGAGTGGGCCACTGACCAGCATTGGTTTGATTTTAACTTAGCCAAATTAAATTTTAGCCGCATTAAAAATACTCCCTACATCTATGTACATCTACTTTGACTGATAAAGCAGTATAAACTGCATTGCATCAGTGTAAAAATCAATGAAAACAATATTATTAAAATATATATAATTATGGTACAATGAAAAATAAATTAGCATAATAATAATGAATTATAATTATAATGGTACAATTTAAAATATAAATTAGGGTAATAATTTTACTGTTGGGATAATTTTAAAACAAATACACATACAAATGAAGCATTAGTGTCAGTATTTATAATTTATTTTGAATCCTGAAAGCAGGCTGGAATACAATCATGATAAAAATGAATGCACTTATTTTTGCATTTTTTTCTCTCTTGACTATTCTAATACTTTATTTGGGTGAGATGTAGAAGTACACTATGGTGCTGTGGCATGTTGACACACATTATATCTTCTATACCCTTCAACAATAACTTCTCTTCATCTTCATCCATTTCAATTGGTCTCTGGGCACCAATTCGTCATGACAAGCAATGATTCAGCATGCCTTTTGGCCGCTCTTATCTTTTCAACAGCAGCTTTATCTGCTTTTTTCTATTTCCCAAGCTTACTTTTCTTGAAATAGTTCTCTTGACTCTTCGAATTCTTTTACCCTCTTTATTTTGGTGAGAGGTGTGACACCTGGGACATAATAAATGATTGGTACCTTATTATATAAAAAAAAAATCAAAATTTGTAATTATTTAAGTATGTTTACTTTTAAACGGGGGCAGGGTACGTATGAAAAAAGAATTACAATGACAAAACAACTTTAATAATCAACTTTAATGGAAGGAACTTTTTGCTAATATTTCTTTCCTTTCCCTTTCTGCCAATCTCTAATTAACTCCCCATTGCAACTACTGTATGGCATTTAGGGTCTTACAGTACAAGTGTTAGTAGTAGTAGTAGTGGTGGAACTGACTTACATGTGCAAGGAGAAAAAGTGAAAAGCATAGCCTGCCTGCCTCTTATAATGATTTTTACTGTGTTAGCATCCCCTTCTGTATCTACAAACGTTCTTCATCCTTTTTGTGTTCTTTCTCCAACCAATGGTTTAGTTGTTGCTTTTTGTATATTCGAACATGATGCAAATTGAAAATTGTGAAGTTCATACACTATAAGAGGTAACTTCTGCTTGAAATCCCAGAATTTTTCACTTGTGGGAACATTATTTATGGTTTCACTCACCCTCAATAGCAGACTTGAGGGGTACTGAAGATTGAGGAGTCATTTGTGTTGATACTAATAATTGGTACATTGATTTGAGAAGCCATGCGCCGGAGTGAGAGCATACTTTTCATATACAGTAAGAGGTACTTAATTATCTGCTTGAAATCCCAGAATTTTTCTCAAGTGGGAAAATTATTCTTGCTTATGCTCATCGTCAGTAGCAGTTTTGAGATGATGATTGATGGGTCATTTGTGTTGATCTCAACAGTTGGGACATTGACTCAGTTGAGAAGCCAGGCGCCAGAGTGAGAGCATAATTTTAATAATATTGTACAATAAGAGGTAATTAACGTCTGCTTGAAATCCCAGAATTTTTCACTAGTGGGAAAATTATTCTTGGTTATGCTCATCGTCAGCAGTTTGATGGGTCATTTGTGTTGATCCTAACAGTTGGGACATTGACTTGAGAGGCCAGGAGCCAGAGTGAAGGCATACTTTTCATACTATTGTACAATAAGAGGTAACTTCTGTTTGAAATCCCAGAATTTTTCACTAGTGGGAAAATTATTCTATTATTCAACTTGATTATGCTCATCGTCGGTAGCGGTTTTGAGATAAAGATTGATTGAATTGAATTGAATAACTTTATTTAAGTGTCAATGGTATTTAGCTAAAAAAACTAATTGGGGACACTACATTATATAGAGCATTCAAGATAAAAATATATATAAATATATAAAAATATACAAAGATTATAGTTTTATGGGTATAATAATGGGTAAGATATGTACTAAACTAATCATGCGCACAGCAATACTAAAATTAAATTAAAGTTAAATATTAGCTTTTCAGAATGTACTAGAACCTAGATAATATAAGAATTCTTCCTGAGTCAGAAATTGAGAAAATTCTCAATTACATAAATTACAGTTTTTACAGTCATCCGCCATTAGTAAGGAAATATCTTTTTTCTTAATACTGTCTGTGAAACTTTTGATTGTTTGTTTGTTCCGGTCACTGTGATTTAATTTGCTCCAAAGGTAGGGTCCGAAGTAGCGATACTAACTTCGAACATCAAACTCCAACTGGTTTCCACTGGTCACTTTACTGCACCACGTACGGTACCAAGGCGTGTCCGCGGCTTAAGCCAGCCATCTTTTGAGGTGGGGTTCGCCACTTGGATATGGAAACACGTCTTGAAGGCATTGACCAGAGTGTTAGCTACCTGGAGATTTCCTGGTACTGTACACTTAGAGGCTCCACTAGGGCATTAGGACCACAGGCTGGGCCACTGGAGCTCTGTTTGTTACTGAGTTCGGTGGTACCAGCACTGGATATTTCCGGCGACTTTGACAAAGCCAGAGGTACAAGTCTCTGGAGTATGCAGCTTGGTATCAGTTCCCGGCTGAAGCAGGTCAGCAAACTTGGGAACTTGTGCCAGTACATTGGTTCCAAGGAGTCCAGGTACCTCTTGTCTCCACTGAACAGTGGTAGGGGTGTCTTTTAGGACTACTATAGGTTTTGAGCCACGCTTCTCGTCCTCCACAACATGGCTCACTGCCGTGGAGTTCTCCCGTTTAACGTCGGTGGCCCGGGGAAGTCATTCTGCTGACTGTTCAGTTGCGACCACTGCTGGCTGGAAGACATCAGTTGGGTGAAGTCCACAGCGTCGGCGTTGGACTGGCTGATGATAACCCGTTCGGCATCCAGGATCCAGTCCTTGATGAGAAGGTCATTTCTGCTGCCAGCAACCTTCCTAAGTCTGCATTCCCGGGGTATCTTGACGGTGATCTGACCAGGAGACGCACTACTGCAGGAGTTGCCAGTTCCAGGTTGCAGCTGCATTTGGACTTCTAGTGCTGCTAACTTTTCGGTCAGCGTCTGGAGTTGTTCTCCAGTCGTCATTCCTAGATTGTTAGTTTGTTCCCGTTTTTAAACTCTACTTAAAATCAACTCGAATCCCACTTCTGACAACAAATTATAAGACGACCAATCAGTCGACGTACGAAAATATATATTCGAGCCAAGATTTACGAGTTTTAAACCTCTTTATTAACGATAGAAAAAAACATTGTGAAAATACACTAAAAATGACCATGTCACAATTAGATGCCACTCTCCCTGCACGGTGGTGCAAAGGCCATGAAAAATGAAGGAAAAACGCTTTGTTATGATATTTCAGGACAGTAGAACAATAAAATAATAAAAGGAAACTATGTATCTAGTATCTTTCGTCTTGGATGTTAAGGTCATGAGGTTCAAGTGTTCTGGCTTTTGAGATTAAAAAAGCTTCCCTGGCCTTACGTATTGAGTCCCGTTTGGAAAACATTTTTTTCAATGGGGATTAATTGCATGTCATTGGCAGTGTGATTAGGAGAGGAGAGAAAGTGTTGGGCGGCTATTTGGTGTTAGAATTATCATGGTACGGTGGTGTTCATTAAATCTGTCTTTTAAGCGTCATTTATTTTTTTATTAATTTTTTTTTTTAATTTATTCTAGTAAACCAATAATAATTGTTGAGACTATACATGTACAATGGATAATACAAAATTAGAATACATGTGGGATCTGAAACAATAAAACTAAATTGGTAGCAATAAAAACTGCTAAAAAGACTAAAATCATGTCCTTCACAACTGCATTCCAAAGACATTTCTTAACCTTGACTGTGCTTGGGTGCATTTTGTTATGTTGGATCCGAATGAGACTGTTTCTCTTTAAAGGGACGCTGTCACGGATTCGCATGCGCGAAAACTGCTCACTTCCGGTCGACCATAAATCGTTTGGCCGCCAATCACTACATCCATCGTAACCTGCTACAAATTTCGATTCAAGCCACGTTTTGAAAATGTTTTCTTCAAGATAAATGCGTTTATGGCATTTCCACCACTCTTTCCTGGCTCTTGTCGGGGTATTGAATCGGATTTTTTCCGCCCAGAATTTCTACGTTTACCACCGTGTCCGTCGACGCCATTTTGGATTTGGCAACTCAAACTTGAAAAATTCAGCCCAACCTTTTCAAGTTCGACTCGCGAGACTGGTGCATGCGCCCTTGTGACAGTGTCCCTTTAACAGTACAATAAAGGAGATGATGCTTTCTAATAATTGTTCCTTCTTCACCATTCTCTGTGCTGCATCATTGAAGGCCTTCAAATTCTTCTTCTTCTTCTTTTTCTTCGTGGTGATACTGCGTGGAACACCTGTAGCAGGCGATGAGAATTGTTAAGTTCGTTTAAAAACTGCAGTACCTTTGTTGGTAGTTTCACATTGTCATATACGTTTAGGACGTATCTCTAAAGGAAGGGGTACACATTCATACATTCCTTCGGATACTCTACATGTATATTGCAACTGTATTAACACAATAAAAGAAGGGTGCTCTATGGGAGATCCTGCTTCCCACTGATGAAGACTTTGTTCAGGGAGCGTACCTCTTCTTAAAATATGATGAAAGGTGGCATTCCCTTCTTTGTGCTTTGTGCCAAGGCATTTGCATCATCGCAATTCTGCAGGAGATTATACGGAAACGATGATGTACATGGAAGCTCAAATTTTACTTTATAAATGACATAGTTTAGGTCGTATCATTAAATTCACCACATAAACATGGATAAACAATCAGTTAATTTGCCTCTTTTTAAAGTTAGGAAAATTAAGTAGTACACACAAAATTGGAAAAATACAATAATAATAAATTATTGTATTCCCTCACCTTTCAAGTCGCCTTCGTTGACGACGAACAATTTCTGTTCAAGTTTTACTCTTGAAGGGTGAGTAATATTGAGCGCCGCCCAGTGTTTCAAAATAGTGAAATCTGGAGGGAGTTCTCCTCCACGATATGTCACCAGAAACAGCGGATGGAGGGTTTAAGAGTTTTTTGTGGTTGTGAATGTAATCTTGATCACACAAATCGTGAAGGACGTATCCTCCATCTCACTCTTCTCTTCTCTTCCCATTCAGAGCTGTTGGTCTGAATAGTTGGATACACGCATGGCCCAAGTTCATCTCGTTGTAACCGTGTCTGCAGTGGAACACTTTGTCCCGGAAGATTTGTAAACATGCAAATAATATATTGTAAAGTGAAGGAACAGATCGTCAAATTCTTCGTTGGTGCCCAATGTGCTCGTATATGGAAAACATTGTCGCCGTAGAATACCCTCATTGTTGTTGGCTGTGTTGTTACAACCGAACACAACGTAGCGTCGGGCATATTAGAGCGACCTTCCTTGTGGAAAATCCTGCTCTCCACAGTGAAGACTTTGGCCAGGGAGTGTAATTCCCTTCTTTGAACCTTGTGCCAAGGTATTGGCATCATCGCAATTCTGTAAGAAACAATACGGAAACGATAATGTAAGCTCAAATTTTACCTTATAAATGACATAGATTAAGTGGTGTCATTAAATTCATTAAAAGAAGCACATAAACATGGATATACAAATATATCGGTACAGTATATCGTCCGATTCTTCCTGCAATTCTGATCTTGTCTGACAAGTTCCTCCACTGGCAAGTTCATCGGCCTTCTTTCTCCGTACATGATCGTGGATCACTGAATACACACTTTCATTTACGACACTCAAAACGCCATGAACGGATTGTGAATCGAACTGCTGGTTCGAATTCTTTAATAGTCTCTCCACGATCATCCGCTCTTGTGTTATCTTTCCAGGATGGAAGTTGGATAAGAACTTCATCCATGCAACCGAAAAGGCAGCTTTCCTGTAAGTTTGAAGATTGCTCTTAAATGCTTCCACTGCCAGGGTAGGAAACGTGCGACAAAACCCACTCACCAACAATTGAAAATTTTGCATTTCGGCATCGCATAATAAATGTTCCACAAAAAGCTTATGATCGCCTTTGATGCGTGGATTGCTCAACAAAGTTGACCGGAGCTGCTCTTCTACATACATACACGTTATTGAGCATCTCTGAAAAGGGCTTTTCAGCATCAATATCAAAATACAAAAAAATAATAATAATAAAATAGAAAACTAGAAAAACTATTTACAATATCATTTACAATACTTATTTTACATCACTCTACTTTCTTGACTTCTTCTGATGAGAATATCTAGGTTGTAAGTTCTTCCATCTCGTTGGCATTCAACGATGTATCTGTTTTTCGCTTCTTTCCCAGCCGCGCGGTCTTCGTAGCGGTGGACGCATTACCCTTCGTTGTTTTGTTTTGTTTTGCTGGCACTTTTCCTTTAGAAGATTTCGAGACACTTTGCTCCTCGCTACTGCTTTCGGAAGATGTATTCGGATGAAGAGACATCGTAATAATCTGAATTTTCACTGTCTAATAAAATGCTTTTATTGAAAATAATAAATATGTTTATGTATAATGATTGAAGATTAATGATGTCAATTAAATAAAGTTAATAATAGTTACATATAATTGTTGAAATAGTAACAAGTATTAGACATGTAATGAATGTGTTTGAAAATGTACATTTATATTCTACATCATAGTTTGGAAAGTAGTTGTAAAGTTGCGTTATAATAATATGTAAAAAAAGAAATGAAGGATTAATTATTTAACAAATCAGATATATGAAATATATGTATATTGAATTAAAATAGTGAATGTAATAGGTAATGACTTTAATATTAATTTGTCCATTTTTCAAATAAATATTTTGAAACAGTTTTGGATAATTTTACACTTCGAAAATTCCTTGTGGTACAAAACCATTTGTTTCCCATGCTCGTTTAATAGCATTTGTAATGCTTCGATGGGTAGGTAAATGGTATCTTTGTCTGTACTCAGCTAGAGTACATAGAGGAGTCACTTTAACAAAAACAGAAACTGCATTTGCAGTTCTTGCTATTCTTAATTTCCTTACTTTTCCTAACCCATCTTCTTCTTATGAATTTATTGCATCAATAAATTCACTTTCTGCAATACCTTCTTGTAGTGCCTTGTTTAAATGATCTAAATGTTAAAACTACCCCAGGGAAAAGTTAATGCATGATGTTTTCACAGTACTCATAGTAGGTTGTCTTCGCTCTTCGTCAAACACCGGTGTTACTAATTCCATCAGAAACTAAAATATTAAAAAGATATATTGTCAATTATTAAACGTAGAATTCCGATATTAACGCCCCCCTGAAAGTAACTCATTTCCGAAAGTAACGTTAATGTTTTATACTACTATTAAGACCCAAAAATAACGGAGGCCCCGAAAATAACGATCCTCCCGAAAGTAGTGGGCACCCTTTGTTACCAGACCAAAACAGTAAAATTGATTGTGTTAATGTAATCCAGTATGGAAAACTTTGCATGCAGATCGAGATACCGGTATATAAGCTGTATGTGCCATCAGAGTGCTCAGCCGGATTGAAATGTCAGTCGTAAAACGTTAGGTTTAGTGTTCGCTCGTTAAACAAGGTCGATCAAAAATACGGACTGTTTTGCAGTCTGCTCAGAGGTAATTCTTGTCTTAGGCAAACAGACACATTTTCCTGTTTTTCTCAATCCCCGCTCATCAATGTAAGTTGTTTCGACCCTATTTCGCAGATTTCAGTATAAAATATCAAGTGTAACTTTTCAACAGCAGTAATTTAATTTCAACTAGTGTCACTCCAATTCTATTTCACTCCCAACCAGCTCATCGATTGACCATCAAACGGCAAGCTAACTTTTTTTGTTTGTTTCAGACTTGTTTTAAGCCTTTTGAGAACCTTAACCAACTAAAAGGGCAGCATTAATAGCTACCTATTATAGGTATACTGAATAGTTTACATTTTTACCTTTGAAGAACCTTTCAAACTAGCCTGCGTAGCAGGCGTTGAGTATTTTACTCAGCGGCTACTTTCAAACGCGAAGACACCAGACAATATTCGTATTCTCACGGTTTTACTGGAACTAGCTTGCAACCGAGACTCATGCGGGGGAATATCATTAAAAATATTTGCATTTGAAAAACTTTCCCCGCATGAGCCTCGATTGCAAGCTAGTTCCAGTCCAACCGTGGTAGTGGTAGGTGTTATCTTCTAAAGCTTCAAATCTCTGCATTTTGAAAGTCGATTCCGCTGAAACTTAATAGGGATATTGGCGGATGATAGAATTACATCATGATTGTCGTTTTACTGGCAGATCGCAATTTACGGTGATATTTTAAAATACTAACTTTAGAATTGCGGAAAAGCAATTTTTGTGTCCAAGCTTTCAGCTTGAGAAGCGTTCTAAAGTAAATGATTGTATTACCTAGTGCTAAATCATAACCTCTTTTGTGATGTGACAGAAGCAGATTTTGCAATTTTAAGACTCGTTGAAAGTTATTGGCTTCCAAAGGATTAAAAGTGTGAAAATTAGACTGAAACGTTCTATCTTCTTTTTGAAAGGCTTTTTTGCAATTCCGCTTCAGTCACATCACAATACAGTACACTAAGTTTACCTCCCTCGTGTATCAATTCCTGAAATTCTATATCCGCGACGAAAGCTTGGACACAAAATTGCAGGTTTTGCCCCTTCCGAAGACTAACCGAGTCAACACAGTTGTGAATCTAATTATGATAATTCGGGACATTGAATTGCACGTGCCGCAAACCTAAGAACAATAACTGTCTAATTACCAATACGCCGAAAACAAAATTTTTTGAATCGATTGTAAATAACGTTATAAAAACACCTTCTCGTGAATATTTCGCGTACTGTCGGCATCAGTCGTCACTGTTCGTGCATACATAATGAGAGCAAGGTCCTGCGCGACCTTAAAGACGCCCATCCAATTATGTATCAACAAAAAGTCACAGGAGTCTCAGTGGAAGTACTGAATAAATATTAATTTAGCTGTTTCGAATTTAAATCTGTCAAACGCTGAGACTACTTATCAACAGACGTTTCTACCTGTACTCTATATTGATTCGCATTGATGATTTATATTATGTTAGTTTATCCGCAGGCAATTCAGATTTAGTATTATCGTGAATAGCGGAATGTCGGCACTTAAAACTGTGACGTCACCGGCTACAAAAACGGAAACTGATTTAGCCCCAAGCTCTTATTTACCAGCACTTATACGATATGGGAGACGTCTGCGCTACTTATACAATATATTGCGCATATCACAAACCACGCAACAAACAACATGAAACGTCTTAGCGAGGTTTAACTTCTGTAGAAGCGCTGTTACGTAATCTTTTCTGGCCTCCCTATAAAGAACACCAACCCAGGAAAATGAAATCAAGCAACGACGAACCACTGATACTTCTATCGAAGAACAACGCAAGAACTTTACTTGCACGAAATGCAGTTGATGCAGCGATGTCAGAGAAACAGTGTCGACTGCTCCAGACAGAACAAAAGGCAGAGGAAAGATCATTTCGTAAGAAAAGGGAACGCATTTTACAACGGCATTCGAGGATTGTTCAAAGTGAAAGGCCCTTGTTTTCCTCGGTTTCGTTGTCTGATAACCGGTCAAACCCTTCCCCAAGCAGTGAAACGTCCTCGTCTTTGAGACGTTGTCGTTCCATGATATCACTACCAGATATTCATGTTGCTCAGAGGAAAACAACAAAGAATGCCAAGAAATACAGTGACACGACTATCCGGTGGCAAGCGAAGACAACTGGAGAAGGTTTATGCACGGAGACTTGTGACATCGATGACTGGAAAGAGTTGCGAAAGTGTAGATATTTGCGCAATTGTTCTACGAAGAAAGAATCATTAGATGGGCTCACACTATTCCCAGACCATTTATCAAGGTCAAAATGAAGATAATTGTAACGTTTAAGTAGCATATAAAAATTATAGCTAACGCAAGAGCGTCTGTATGTATGTCTTTTGCAAGGGGTTATTAACGATTCATTTGATAACAGTGTTCTAATTCCTGAATATTCCACCTATTCGGTACTGAAACATTGCAGTAGTACAATATGTGAACTTGTTTTCTCATTTTTGTAAATATATTTCCATTTGTTTAGAATGATATTACAAACAAGTGAAAAATTAATACATAAAACCGAATATTTAAACGAAGTCTAAATCCACTCAGTATAATTAGGTCAGTTTAAGTAGCTTTATTTATTTATTTAGTCTGTGATATACACCTTCTAAACAGGGTTTACTGTAAATGACGCTAACACATTTAGGTTGGCCAGCCGGTTTACAGTCGGGTTAGGTTTTGTTAAACCCTGTCTAAACCCTGTTTAATTATTTGGCCCTTATTAAGTGTTTTACTTGTCCGCCGACGCAGCACAACAAATAAAAACTTAGAAACTAATCACTTTGTTTATTTGAAGATTCTATTAAACGCAATTCATCATTTTCTTTGCACTTGTGTCTTTTTTATTCTGACTGTTTTACTATATCTTAATACCTTGTAGCTACATTTGTATTAAAGGGCAGTATCACCGGGATTTGGTGTCATTTCAAAAACCAAAATACGGTTTTGTATCAACAGAATCCTAAAAATAATGGTCCAATTTTGTCATAAATTACCACCCCAGTGCACTAAACTGTCAATAAGTGTCTCTGGCCATAGATGGACTGGGTCGGAATGGATTGCAACTTGAAAAATGTTAGACTAATGTTTTTCAAGTTCTCGCATTTTCGTTTCCAAAATGCACTAGAACAGATCATAATTTTTTCCTCTTTCAAGAATTCGGTTGATGTATTTTCTTGATGTTCTAGAATTATTTTGTATATAAAAAAGGTATTGAAGCACAGTTTTGACCGAAACAGGTCAAGATCCCCGTGATATTTTCCCATTAAGAACCACAAGCTTCTAATACATTATTGTTATTTATTTTTACCGTCGTAAATTAAAGGACCTACGTCACCGATGGCGCACCTTGAAAATTAGCCATTTTTCAAGTTCGCCGTTCGCAATCCGTCTTAAATTTTCTCCATCCTCAACCATCCTTGTCCCTGTTTGGTTTATTATCACCTCATTGGTGTTTTTCTACCTTAGTAAACTATTATTTTGAGGCTTTCTTCAATTTGAAGGTGATTTTGCACTTCGCAAAAATGATTTAAAATATCGTGACATATATGCTCCTTTTGTTATTTATTATAGGCACGTGACGTCACTATTCAAAGATGAAATTAAGTTGTTTTATTGGAATAAAACCGCAAAGGGGTTTAGTTGAAAACATAATTGCGCAAAGCAATTTTAATGGCGATCATTAGTATTTTCCATTGTTAAATGTTAAGTATTAATCACTAATTTTTATGAAACCACACTGAATGATATTAGCTGCACGACCTCCAACGTAGCAAGCATAGTTGCCGCACTCTCTAAAGACCACAATTATCCTTGTTGCTTTTCATGCCGCATGTCAAGGATGCTTTTGGCGGAAGAAGAGAGACCCTGGGAACGAGGATGTGTCAAGGCAAGGTTTCAGTTTCGTCAGAGCGTCCGCATTGTTTATCCAATGTTTGTAAAATCAAATTTCGTATAGAAACGACGACTGAATAGATGTATTGGTGGTTTTCATCAACATTACAAAAACTGTTTGCTTGCATGAACAACATCAGAAAATTAACAGGTAAAAGAACTGGCAGAAAGAAACGTTTTGTCCAAATTATAGCTTTGTAGCGTTTTTCATAACCGAGTTATAGCCAAAATAATTTTCAGAAAATTACAGTGTTTAGTATGCAGCCGCCATGTTGGTGCCCATCTCTGGGGCACCAACATGGCCGCCATAAAATTGCACAAGAATTAGAGTATATTCTACCGTCAATATCATTAGCTTTCACTTCAAATCTGTTTAGACACCTCTTCTAAATTATTATCACGTCTGAAAATTTAAAAATGATATAAAATATCCGTTTTTTGTGACAGTTCATTAACACGTTCATCCGGGACATCACAAATTTCAAATAGCTTTATTTCCAAAAGGAATCACTGGATCGATACCAAACTTTGCATAGAGATTAATGATTTCCATGTCTAGAAGATATAAAAAGAATAGTTTTGTAGGATTAACAGTTTAGATTTTAGAATTTTGATGACGTCAGATGAAAACAAAGAATAGATAGATATTAGATAACTTTATTTTTACTAGCAACTCGGGTTGGTGAGGCTGGTTAAACCCAGCTCTAGCAATGTAATGCTAATTTGCCGAGAGAGAAAAAAATAATACAAGAGAATTAAAATAAGAAATACAGTCGAACCCATATTAAGCGGTCACCCTCGGGGAAATGGAAAGTGGCTGCTTAATAGGGGTTTTATTTACAGTCTTACGGACTTTGATAGCTGGCCGCTTAATAGGGGTTTGACTGTAATTCCAAAACCTAATTATTTATGAAAACGGGAAGCGAATTAAGAGCCATTTTCCGAGAATTCCGAGAATCGAAAGACACTCACGAAAAATGTTTTCATGTTTGGCCAAAACATTCCTTTGGGTGTACTAAATTAAGGGCGAAATTTAAAAAGTTCGAAAAATGCATATAATTACGGTTTTCGGCTCTTTGAGACGGTACAAATCCTCATGCTTTTTTGGGAAGACGGCGAAGGCGTAAAAAAGATCCTATATAAACGAAACTTTAGTACACCCAAAGGAATGTTTTGGCCAAATAAAAAAAATCGAATTTTCGTGAGTGTCTTTCGATTCTCGTAATTCCCGGAAAATGGCTCTTAAAACTCTTTTTTTTTCCGCTTCCCGTGTTTCCTACGAGTTCCTGTTTCAATAATGTGCGGAAGCACATTGGGGAGAACTGGGTACAATATAGAGCGTTTTCACTCAGTCCTGTGGCAATTAAATGACAAAGGCCGTGGCAGCCATCATGTTGGTGTCCCCAACAAAAGAAGTTAATAAAAATTATTTTGTACCGGGACACCAATATGGCGGCTATGACGTCAAGTGAAAACACTCTATAGAGGAACCAGCACAGGAAACGGAGAAACAACAACATCCCGTATCGACTGTGGGGTCATAATCAGTGTTACGACTTCTGGTGAATTGCTGAAACATTACAGAAGTACCGAGGTGTAAAGCCTTTCTCAATTTCCATTTGCTTAGAGTGATATTACAAAACAAGTGAAAAGTAGACTATTAGACACTAATTCTATCGTTTTCTTTGGTTGATTTTCAGTTTACCTTATAACTATTAGGACCACAAGTTGCTTATATTTTACTGTTATTTATTTTACCGTCGTGAAATAAAGTTGTTATTTCACGCTTTTCTTGATCACATGTCGTCACTAATCAGAGATGAATTGGAATGTTGTTTTAGTTGATGACTTTAATTGAAATAAAAACGCCAACCAGTGATAGTTACTCTTGACCGATTTGTATCTTCCATTGTTAAATGTATCAATCACTCATTTGTTTTAGTTATTTTTTTCAAAAAAAAAAATACTTCCTAGTCGGCGCGATGGATGATGTTATCATGTGTATGGAGATGTGTCCTTGTTTATAAAACCACAATGATATTAGCGGCATGACCTGCTTGGCAGACCTCCAGTGTAGCTCTCTTGCCGCAATCTATTAAAACACCACAATGTCCTCAGTTGCAGCTTTTCATGCCGCATATTTTTGTACTTCGTTTGTGGAGAATAAGGGCCTCCACAGACTAGAGAGATATTTGTCGACAACTATTTAGTTGTTGATCATAAAAAAGTTGTCGATAACAAAAAAGCTAGTGTGTGAAGCTAGTTATCGATAACTAAGGCCCTTAGTTATCGACAACTAGCTTCACACACTGGCTTTTTTGTTATCGACAACTTTTTATGATCGAAAACTAAATAGTTATCGATAACAATTGGCCTAGTCTGTGGAGGCCCTAAGGTTTGTTCATTCCCACAACCCGACAGTGAAAATGGAAAGCGAACTTCCATTGTCGCTTCCCGTGTTACCCCCGACTTCCCAGTTAATTTTTTTCAAAACTGATTAGCGGAAACATATTAGAGACGGAAAGCCATCTTAGAGAGGAAACTCGTCTTAAGACGGAAAACTCGTTTGATATGAATCCGGTGAAGGACGAGTTTCCCGGAAAATGAGGACGGGTTCTTTGTTTGCTACTCACTGGAAAAAGACTGGAACTAGAAATTCAGCATAGAAATGTAACCTGGCCTCATACTCGTCCTAGTCTCCCACTGGCTCTTAGTCATTTACCCGCCTCATTTTACCGTCCTTAAATTCATATCATACGGAATTCCGTCTGAGACGAGTTTCCCGTCTTCTAATACGAATTCGCTAATTGGGGCGAGGAACCAGCACAGGAAACAATCGAAGGCTCTATCAACTGTTGTGGATAAACTACTTCAGCCCATCACCCGGGAAGGAAAAATTAGCTAAAATATACAACAGATTACTGGAGAGGAGGAGGAGGTGTGTTTTCCGTAAAAAATACAATAAACCTATTGTTAACACTTGGCCGGGACACATGACCTTCGTAAATTCATTTTGTACGTGCCTCGTGTGACGTCACGCAGCTAAATCGGGCAAAGCAGCATTCGCGTGGTTGGATCAAGGATTTTTTGATACAAACAAGGAATTAGGGCCTCCACAGACTAGAGAGATAGTTGTCGACAGCTATTTAGTTGTCGATCATAAAAAAGGTGTCGATAACAAAAAAGCCAGTGTGTGAAGCTACGTAGTTGTCGTGATAATAAAAACAACAGACTTCAGCATTTATGAAAATACTCCTCACTCGTATTATGGCATTAAAACGTTTTGCATCATATCAGGAGTTTATTTATAAACATTTTTGGAATTTAAATTTGTTTATGTCCTGTTATGTTTCCTAGAAGAGACCAGAATAGAAAACTATTTGCAATACGGACGCGCGGGATCGGGTGTTCTTGACGTCATAGCTCCAAAGGGCACGTACGTACCTACCCAAGCTTGAAACAAATAAATTACTCGTGCACCGTAAATTATGGCATCAAACGGAAAGCAGTTTGACAGACGCCTTAAGGAAAAAGTATTGTCGCTTCAAATTATTCTCAGTCTGTAACAAAACAGCTCTCGGCATCTGCGGAGTTAATTATTTTCAGCGAAGATGTCCGCTTTCAATGCTTGTCCTGAAGTAGTTTTGTCCAAGAACCGTGCGAAATATCTACTTACAAGAAATGCCGGTGAGAACATATTATTTAAGAAGAAATCTCTTCTGATAGACAAAGCTAAATCGAAGGAAGAGAAAGCCTTTGGAAGAGAAAGGGAGCGGCTATTACAACGCCGTCATTCAATAATGCAAGAGATCAGTCAAACACTACAGCCCAGTGAAAGGGTGAACGTTCTCAAAAGGATTTCACGAACTGAAGCCGAGTCGGATAAGTGGGAGGTACAGAGTGATACACCATGCTACACCAAACAGCGAAGAAAACTAGGAATATGCTTGAACAACTCGCCGTTATGTTCATCTAGGGATTCTGCGTTGTTTACGGAGACTTCGTCCAATCAAAGCAGATGTACACGAGCCATATCGGAACCGAACTGTTCAAGAATTTCGCGATCTTGGAGTTGTGTTCTTCCTCCGATTTCACTAAGTCAACGTACAAATTCTGCAAGAAAGTAGAGAAGAGACTATTGTATAGCTGACGGAAGCTGCGGACAAGACAAGATTGACTTCTCGAGCTCACATTAGAATGATTTATATAGTTAAGTGACTATAGAGGCTTGAATCATGAATCAAAATCATGGTAATGTTGTATGAGAAAAAGATGATAGATTAGGACGATATTTAAAAGGTGATCAACCGACGTGATATATATAAAAGATATCGAAAGCAATCAATTGCCAGTTAGCACTGATGTAATTTACAACGAACGTTTGTTTGTAAGTGGGAAATAATGACTTTTGTTGACCCAAGCCGAAACGGCGTTTCGCTTTCAGTTAAAATGAAATATTTGACGTCACGGGCTCGCCGTCTTTCAAGGGCGCGCGTGTTTGTAAACATTAAAAGTTAACTTGAGCTGGATAGAGTTTAAAATTGTTTATTTATAGAACGTATTATATATATACTCCAGAAAGTTTTAGAAAATGTTTTGAAAATCTCTCATGAAAACATTCATTGTGTCAAGTTAATTGATCACGCGATATTACAAAGTAATATATATTCTGCCAAATCAGAAGGCTCATATGAGTAGAAGATTAAACGATTATACAATAAGTGTCTGCATTCTTTTAATTCTGAAATTGCTTTGCAATGGATGCATGCGTTCGAACAAAGCACGCGAACAAAGCGTATCAGACCGAGAACCCCACAGAATCGCCCACCCTTCCCACAGGCTGTACTGACTGAGTGGGAGTGCCGGACGGGAAATAATCTGAAATAATTTTACGGCGGAACTATCTGCGACATTCCGAATTCTTCTCGGTTTCCTATCGATTGTGTGGGGAGTGACGTCATATCGCCCCTGAAACCAAGGTTTCTCGCTCCTGTTTAATTTATAGACTTTATATCCTGCGTTTTGTTGGTGCACGGTGACAAAATATGCGAGCACAGGCATTCCATCCTCTGTTTGAGTGGTGTCTTTATAGCTTGTTATTGAGATACCGTATAGAGACTTATTATGGCGGTTGGTGAGATTTGGTTCACTAGTGCAGATTTAAGAATCATATTGATCTGTATGGTTAAATATAAAGTTTAAAATAAACGTTAATTAAGTTATGTGTGGTGGTTTTTCGTCATCCCGGGCTGTGCAAGGCGTCTTTTACCCGGCGTATCACATTGAACGTTCGGAAATCGAACTCAATCAAACTTATTCGACGTTCGATTGAGTTCGATTTAGTTCGGTCATCGAACGAAATCGAACTCGCACAAAAAAAATTGCGAATCGAACAAATCGAACGTTCGGTTTTCGAGCTCTTGATTACAAATACATAATAGATTCAGGCTCCATCTGCCCTTTGGGTCATTTACAGGACTGAGTTGCCTGTCACAGTGTGCTAATGAGACCAGGGATGACCATAAAAGAAAGAAATATAAAAAAAACAAAATCGAACAAAATCGAACGATGACATTCGATTTGGTTCGAAAATCGAACTCACAAAAAAATACGTGTTCGATTTCGTTCGATAACCGAACAAAATCGAATTTAATCGTTCGATTAAGTTCGATTAAAATTTCGTTCGATTTCGTTCGATGTGTAGGCCGGGCTTTTAGCGAAGGGAGTGAGAATCCTCCCTCCGTCCCATTCCTCTCGCGGCTTCGCCATTCACACTGATTTTGCCATTGCGCGCCAACAAAACCGTCAGCTTCGCAGGCTATTTGGTTTATTGCACTTTTTTTTGCGGCAGTGATGCTTTTCTAATTAAATTCTCTTTACCTTGCCTGGCCTCCTACTCAGACATTCTTTTGTCTCGTCGCGTAATCGTTTCTGCCACGGGACTGAACATATTTAACAATTACTCCACGAAATCGAGTCGTACATGAACTCCAATCAGATTGTCCAAAATTGCAATATCCTGTGCATGTGGTGAGTATATTACAAGACAAATTATTAGACGCGCGCGCGGGGAATGATGGAAGGGAGCACCACTATTTTGGAGACTAGACGCCTACTAACAGCCCCCCCGGGGAGGACTTCCATATAAAAGTGAAGGGGTGATCGTCGTATCTTTCAGGGGTTGCAATTATTGGTTTGGTACCGCTTAGAGGTGTTAAAATGACTACCGTTAGAGTTTTTTCGGTACCTTTTAGGGTATTAACTATTAAGCCGGGGAAAATATGACAGGAACTAGTTACCTATTAGGGGTAAAATGAATTCGAGCCACACCCACAAAATGAGATTTTAGTATCTTTTAGGGTTCTTTTCAGAATTTCCGACGATCATACCCGTCACTTTTATATGAGATTCCCCCCACCCCCGGGCTAACAGTCCGCTTTCACCCGCCATCATTCGCTATGGGCTACCCAAATGCCGGACTACCTCAATGGACTACCTAACTACTAGACAAAAACTAGAACTGATTTTAGGGGTACTTTTTGGGTACACTCTTTTCTTTTTATAAGAACGTCTAATTTTCGAGCTGAGGCTGAACCAAAACCGAATGTTGTTATTTTTTGGACGATTTCAGCCTGAAAACGTTTTTAACATGTTTATAAGTTACATGGTATATCTGTCCGAATTTGGCTAAACGTACCCGCTCGGAGCAAGGTTTTGTGTGCCACCTCAAGCCTATGGTGTCGGCAAAATTTCAGGGGAGGGGAGGGGCTGACTGTTTTGGACACATGTGCTAGGTGGGCCAGTCCAAGGACTGTCCGACCCAGGGAGTCCAGGATCAGGGGGTGAATTGCTCCCTGGCTAGGGGAGGGGAGATAGTCAATGTTAGGTGACCAAGGATTGGAGGCCCTCCGGGGCCTCCAATCCACCACTTCCACCGACCACTGGCGTTCGAGAATTTTGAAGGGGGGCACCGTCCAGGACAGCTTCGCCAGGTAGACCGGTCCATGATCTAACAGCCCCAGGGATTAGAGGGTCAGGGGTTGCATTGTTGCCTGGCCAGGGGAGGGGCTAGGGGTGCATTTTGTCGCCGAATCTCAAATGACCCTTACTTGGCTTCTTATGACTTGCATTGTGTTTGTGTGGCTTGCCCTGTTTCGCTGCCTAGCTGAGCTGCTTTGGGCCAGGGTTGGGCTAGCTAAGCCTCCAGCAATGTGCAGACCTGCCTGGGTCTGTCATTTCCCCGCCAGGGGAGGCTAGGGAGACCGGAAACTGTTTGGTGGGTCTGGCCAAGCTCTCGGGTATGTTTTGTTGAATCAGGACAGATATAATTTCACAAAAAAAAGATTCGAACGTGAAACCCAGGAAACTCTGAAGGAAACCTGTCACAGCCTAAGCGGTTTTTATACATGTTAATTTGACATATCATGTTGTTACTATATTTAGTATAAAACATTGCATTCAAGTATTTTGAGCTCATTTGAACTGCGTATTCACTGAGACATTTGAAATGTTACATTTTGTTAATGTTTTGAAAAGATACTGGAATATTGTATTTAGAGCTCGATGCAAGAAACAAGTGAATAAAAATGTTCTTAGCTATTAGTCTCAACCTGGCTATGTTCTTAGCGTGTTCTTAAAACAAAGAGTGTAGTCCAGTTTTATGTAGTTCATTTGGGTAGTCAATTGGGGTAGTCCACGGACTGGGGTCAGAGTTTTGTCATCATCCTCAAAATTGCTATCAAACTGAAGTCATTATGAGACAGTTCAGTTGCTCAAAGTGAAGTCATCTGTCGGCAATGATTGAACCGCTGACCGAGTATTCTCTCCGCGCCAAGCAACGACCAAATTCAAAGCGACCTGAAAGCGTCGACGAAAGGGTCAATATAAATTTATAGATATTTCAACAGTTTTTTGAGATAATATGGTTCGAAGTGTGCCTGACAAATCGCCAAAGGATAAAAGAAAGTCTGCATCTCCACAGAAACGTAATACGTCTTCGTCAGAAGTAATTTACAGTAATCCGAAAAGGCCGGGATCGACTGCCAGCTCTCCAAAAAGAAGTAAGCAGCTGAAGTGTTCTGATATGTCTGTTTAGATTGTAGTGAAAGCTTAGATATAGATATTATTGTGTTCTGAGTTCTGATGTCTGTTAGTTTCAATGAAAGCTTAGATATGCATGTAAGTTAAGCTTTTATTAATCGTTTCAATCACAACATGGAAATTATCCCGCCGGATTAGCTCAATTTCTCAAACATCCCGATATAAACTCGAACCAAAAGTCGTTTCCCTTGGATTAGTTTCAATGTAATTTTACCCCCGATATTTCGAACTCCCGATGTCTCGATCCAATTTTAGTTTTCCTTGGAGGTTCGAGAAATCGGGTTTCCAAGTAATTTACTGTAAAATACAAACAAACAATAGCCTACTTTTAGCGCAGATTAAAAATCCGGGGTTTCCAATCGAACGGAATCGAACTCCAATCGT
This sequence comes from Desmophyllum pertusum, assembly GCA_029204205.1. Classification (NCBI taxonomy): domain Eukaryota; kingdom Metazoa; phylum Cnidaria; class Anthozoa; order Scleractinia; family Caryophylliidae; genus Desmophyllum; species Desmophyllum pertusum. The sequence goes on along the minus strand of MU826826.1, from coordinate 7,438,101 downwards.
TCGATTTTGCGTTCGATTTTGTTCGATTTGTTCAATAAACGAACTCACACAAAATGAGATGTTTGATTAACGCAATCGAACAGTAATCGTTCGATTGGTGTTCGATTTTGTTCATATATTTATTTTCATCTTATATTTTGATGGAAAGTTCCAATTGAAAGTGCAAACAAGAATACCGTAAATCCTTGAATAAGCGCCTCCCCTCGAATAAGCACCCCCCTCCCCTCCCCCTCTGTTTTTTTTTCTGGGTGAGAACTGAGACAGCAAAGGTTGAGTATTGTCTTGGTCATGTTTATCACCCGTCATCGGTAATTCAGAATCAAAGTTGAACTACTTTTGACTACTGTACAGACAGATTTGCACATGTTTGTGAACATGTTCGGCGAACTGAAAATAATATTACGAATGCCCAGGGTGCCGCTATGAGAACTATGCAAACAGTTTTGTATATTGATACTCAGGTTATGTTGTTGTTTACGCGCAAATGTTATATTACAAAAATAAATGACCGTTTGACCAAGATTTGTGAAAAATAAAATAAGCTCATTGGTTGGACCACTAAGATGTAAGGAAAATTGGTCCTGGGGGGGTGGGGGGGTGGTAGGGGGACAAGAGGGGACTTCCCTGTGAAAGAGCCCAGGGTTTATTATTTCCTTGGTTTTATGTACATGTACCTACATGTATTTATTCATTCAATTCAATAACTGGTGATTTTCTTCTTAGAAAAGAGAAGATTTCGACCAGGAACCAGAGCTCTGATGGAGATTAGACATTACCAAAAGACAACTCATCTTTTACTTAGAAAAGCTCCTTTCATGAGAGTGGTAAGTTTGATTTTTTTTAAATTATTGGTGAATGGAAACAGAGAATGTTTGAGCCAATCTGTTTTTGAAATTACCATGCCTTTCAATAACACTAGAACTCTGAAGTTCAAAAGCCAACTTACATGTATGACTGCGTTTTTCACTGCCGTCAATCATGATTATGATGAACCAACAAACCCAGAAAAAAGAAGCAAACAAAAAATCTTCCATTCACAACCCACAAAATGTGTTCTTTTGAACCCGTTGAAGTGAACATCTGTTTCCTGATATTCTGCTCTGAAAAACTTGTTAGTTTTTTATTGTCAAATTTTTCATTGTTTTTTACAGTAAGTACTGTGAATTGTTTTATTTGTATTTTAGGTAATTAACAGTTATTCTTCGAGGACGCGCCGGATATGAGCTGATATATATAACCAACGAGTCGCTTCGCCGAGTTGGTTATAATCAGCTCATATCTGGCAAGTCCGAGAAGAATAACTGTTTTAGTAAATTTTCAAACACTCAAATAACCGGAAGATGCAAACAAATATATATTTCCACCCCAAGAAAAATACATGCTTCCAAATGTACAACAAATGGCCCAACAAATGGCCCAACAAATGCAACTGAACGAGCACTGAAGAAAGCCTGAAACAACTTTGTTTACGGGAAGTCCCGAACTGAAACCAATACAAATCTGCACAAATTTAAACTGAATGAAAACCTGTCGACACTAAAATTTTAAGCTTAATCTATTCAGTATTGTTACCTTGTATTTCGAAGAGGCTTGTCAATTCCAGCTGGTGTAAGCTTTCAAAATCAGCACAATAAATATATCGGGAACGAGAAAGCATAAATATCGCAGTTGATCGTACGTCAAGCGTTGGTGATGGTACAATCGAGGACCGCTTCACAGTGAAATTATCTTCGAACATCACTCTTTTTCTCTCCATCCATGTAGATATTGACGTTTTCCTTTGCTTTTTACTTCAGTGAACGTGATTTTAACTGGCTCAGTTTCCCTGGTTTCAACACAATTAATCAGTCTGTAGTCGTGCACGATTTGCTCGCCGTAAACAACCCGTTCAGCCGTTCATTCAACTTGAAAAATGAATATAATGTTCAGCTCCACAATTATTTCTGACCTTCCCATTTTAAGCTAAACCATTTGCACAATTTTCCAGAATATACGAAACTTTAGAAGACACAGAGCGAAGTTTAAAATTCTGTTTTGCTCTGTTTTCATTCAACTTGCAAACGGACACCGCGCCAGCAGTTTTTGCCGCCGTTTTCATACAAATCATGCTTCATTTAGATTGAACTGAAAAATCACTCAGTCGATTTATACATTTTTAAAAAGTAATACCGAAGTTTAACCTAAAGCTAGTGATGTTTTTAATCAAACAATTATTCTATTCGCCCTTGTTGGATATACAAGTACAAGAAATTCATCATTTTTCCATATTTGGTCAACTTAAGGATAATGGCTCAGATCCATAGAGGAGGGAACCAATCAGAGAGCTAGAAAATCATTATCCAGAGGTACAAATTTACTAATACTACATATACGGTAATGATATAATCTTGTTTTGTTTTGTAGGTGAGAGAAATAGCTGACAAGTTTTACCATCACGAAGAATTAAGGTGGCAAGTACCAGCATTAATGGCTCTCCAGGAGGTTAGAAATAAAGTAGTGTTACTTAATTATGGTTACAGTGTCATTTTTAAAGGGCATTCAAGGCTGCATATAGCACCCTACAGTTATAGGATCTATGACAATAGTAAATGGCACATGTACATTGTGTAAAATTGTAGTTTGTACATGGAAGCATTAGCCGTAGAGGGAGGGAAAATAAAACTGTTATCATTTAATTGATTCTTTTATTTCTTCTACTAACAAATAGTTTCAACTCCTGTTGGGAGAACTCATATTTTTTTTTTCTGAATAGCGTGTGTGTCACTGACTGATTGAAACATCTTTCTCAATTTGTTTTCAGGCAGCGGAAGCATTTCTTGTTAGACTTTTTGAGGATGCGTACCATTCTACTTTTTATTTTTACCATTCTATATATTATTTTATATCCTCCACAATATTTTCTTGTTGTGTCTTGTCAGGGTCTTGTGTACATGTCTTGCATTGCAGTATAGTGTTCAGTTTTGAACTACATGTAACAGTCCTACATTGTAATTGCCAGTCATTGTACATACCCTGGGTGCCAGAGGCTTTTTCTTTTGTTTACCGCTGTGAGTGGCAACCCACAAGCTAAGTGTGATGCATAATTATAAAACCATAGTGGCAATTGGAATGAAGTTGCCCCCCCCCCCCCCCCCCCCCCATTCCCACCCCCAACAATTCCCCATTCCACACGGTTATAAATATTTGGTACCAACTGAAGTGTAGCTCGCTAATAATATTATGCTAAGGAATCTGGAGGCCAATAGACCGATTGAAAACACACTTTTCTACTACTAAATTTATTTATTTATTTGTTTAATATGTTCTTATGTATACTTGGATGTATGTTTATTTATTTAAATATTTTATTTTTATTTATTTTAAGTCACAAATTTGCAATAGGTTGAATGACTGTTGTTCCCGTTGTCTTTGTTTGTTTTTTGTTTTTTTGTTTTTACAGTAATATATGTGCCATCCATGCCAAACGAGTGACTGTCATGCCCAGGGACATGCAGCTAGCCAGACGAATCCGTGGACGACATGATGGTCTTGGTTGATGAAGGAAAATAAACTTTTGGCCACTTTATTACTTAGCTTGGAAAAGCAAATATACACTTTATAGATGAAGCTTAAGTTATTTTTACACATTCATGTACAAACATTTAGAAGTTACAGTAGAACCCCACTAACTCCCCGCTATCTCGAACTCAAACCAATTCCCCTTGCCCTAATTGTTTTTCAGTCATTTACTATTGCCCTTTCCGAGGTCGCGCGGGAAGTTGGGTCGAGTTTCTGAACGTGCGGAATTATGGGGCTGTTTTGGGGGACGCCATTGTTGACATTTCTGTAATATAATGTAATATAACAATAGCGTCCCCCAAAACAGCCCCATAATTCCACACGTTCGGAAACTCGACCCAACTTCCCGCGCTACCTCGGAAAGGGCAATTGGCTAACTCGAAACCCGGCTATCTCAAACTATTTTTTGTTTCCCTTGGGAGTTCGAGTTAGTGGGGTTCAACTGTATATCATATCATATCATATCATATCATATCAGAATTGAACATTTCTGTACAACTGTAATTATTTTTATTACAAGTATTGTGTACCAGTTAGCAGTAAATAATTGTTCATCCTCTTTTGTTGAATTTGTTTTCAAGTAACAGAGCAAGGCTTTAATTTGCCGTTGCTCTTAAAATAAAATTGACTCTGAATGATGGGAAAGAGATGTACATTTCGACACATCAATTTATTTTTTATTTAATGAATACTACAGACCACATTTTTAATTGTACAATTCTTTGTGGAAAGTTAACTAAGCTATTGCTTTGAATTGCATTAAATATTCGTAGTTTTCCGACTTTTTACAATTAGTTAGAACTGTTTATAAAAAGCTACTTTCTTGTGAACATTATATATACTTGATTTGTACAAATAAAATTTAACTTTATACATGTAGCTTGTCAACAATGAACATGCTTAAAACGACGTTGTAAATGTATTTCGCGGCGACCGGGTAAGACCTGGGTAAGAGGCGCGAACGATGTCTTCTACCTTAGCGCCCACCTTCTAATAAGCGCACCCCAAATAAACGTGTTTTATAGAGTCAAGCATTCTCCCAAGCATTCTCCCTAGCATTCTCCCTGGTCTTTTCCGAATGATAATTTTTTGAAATATATTTATAATAATTTTATTATGAGCTATTTAAAGCAGGCTACCTGATTGGTCAGTTTGATGACGGAGCCTCATTCTAAATGAGGACGGCGAGCATCTTCGATTTTTAAAATGAATCTTAGGTCGTGTTCTATTGGGACAAACCGTTACAACCGCAACCTGTTTAGGTTGAAACGGTCGAGGCTCCCAATAGAACACTTTTCCAACCATTTTCGGTTGAAACGGAAAACCATTTCAACCTAGTTTCGGTTCTGTTGAAAAAGGTGATCAACCAAACCAACCGAAAACATTTGATCCCAATACAATAGAACACGACCTTGACGGACGGGAATTGACGTCATGTATCCGGGACCTGAGTAGACACCAGAGAAATCAGATGACGTCACGTATATCCGGGTCCTGACTGAGTAGCGGCGCCGATACCGGCGACCCTGCACCTGTGGTTGTCAAGGAAGGCGCTGCTGGCTACTCCTTTTAATTGAATGACATTCCGTTCAGATACAATACCTTGTTATACCTTGTATTTAGAAAAAACCGGGCAAGAGAGGGTACCAATCTATATGTGCATGGTACCTGATTCATCCAGCTGGTACCCTAAACTCGGATAGAAAACAAAGACATTCTCCTGACAGTACAAGCCAAGGTACAACACATCTCTGCTCTCTGCTATTTTTACCGATGCCGAGACTGGCTTCCAGAACAAGTGCTGCACGGGCTAGCGGACTGCGAATACGGCCGCCTTCCATCGGAAGGCGGCTGTATTCGCAGGCTTTGCACCGGGGCTCACGGAAAATAGCTATTGAGCACGATAGTCAACTGAACACCTAGCTGGCAGTCTGAAGGCTAAATGAGCTGGCAAATATGATGTTTTTCAACGATTTTTAAGTCAGATGAGATTAAAAAAACTTAATACATGCCCGAGTCTATTTACTGAACTCACACGCAAAAGTCGCGAAAAGCTAGGAATACGCGTGAGAAACACTAACGGAAAACCACAAGGCACGGCAATAAACGAGTGATAACAGGGCCGTAGCTAGAATTTTTTGAATGGGGGGGCAATGAAGCGAGTGCCGAAGGCGCGAGCCGCTAGGGGGGTCTTGGGGCATGCCCCCTCAGAAAATTTTGAAATCTAGAGGCTCGGAAATGCTATTTTGAGCATTTTCCATGAGATATTTTGTCAAAAAATCAATCTCGATTCAGTGTAAAATGACAGGTATTTTTAGTGCTTACAGCAATATTTCCGAGGTTTTGTTACCTTGATACATACCGTATATCGGCCTTAGTACACTAAACATTTTATTAGTCTATTTCGTGTGTAAACGATGTCTCCAGTTGGATTTCCGCTCCAAAATATATTTCTCAATCAATCGTAAATGTTCAAATTAGTATGGTACCGGGCAGTCAAAATATAACTACTTACTTAGTTACCTAAGAAGTAAGAAGTTTCCGCCTCTTCGTTCCCCATCATCTTGATTAATATGCCGAGCAAAATCTGGGGAGATGGAGTACCAAGCCTTTGAAATGTTCAATCTTGTTTTTGAAAGACCCTCGGCATATATTTTTATCCAGAAGGCGGCTGTTTGAACGCGAAAAAACATACGCAGTTTTCGTTTTTCAGAAAGCATTACCCATTCTTGGGGGGCAACTGCCCCCCTTGCCCCCCCGCTAGCTACGGCCCTGGATAATAATAGTTAAAATTGTAGGGGCTGAAATTAGCCATTTCCGTTAGAAACACTACAGTTTAGAGGCTACGATGATAAAATTAGCTAGCAGTTTCCGCGTTCTATAAATACATGTAATGTCGAAAATGTTCCTCGTAACGTTTTGTTTACTCTAGGCGAGTTTGGTCGCTTTCACTTGTGTTTTATATATCCGCAATTCGCATATATGATATATTCCTTTTAATATAAAATTACACTTGCAATATAACCATGGAAAGATCTAGCCTGGGTATCAGGATTTTCAAGCGGGAGCTAGGCCTGACTCAGGCTCGCTCGACCGTGTCGACACCTGGAACCCAGGCTCACGATACGACTGCTCGGTGGCAAAATATACGTATTTCAGTTTATAATCGGAAAGCAAACAAAAATGATGATGAACAGCCCATGTTAAATTTCATATACCACATCGCATGTTGTCCATGTGTTATGTGTGGATTATCTTATCTTTATTCTGATGCCTTAATAAAAATATTCGCCGTATATGGTCAAACAGTCCAATTCGGTTTATAACAACCTGCCGCGCGGGTAATGAGGAAGTAAACTATAATGAATACTGGATAAATTAAATAATTAGCTATTGTTCATGGGTTTAATTAGTTCTGCGGTTAATTTGAACAAGAACAAAAAGAAACTGGAGGCGTCGTTTCCCTTCATATCATAAATTTCTTACCTATATATCCGTGGATGCCTTTTTATCTACTTTTCACCTAAAACAGATCATAATTAAACGTAAATTAAAATCAAGTCACATCTTCAGGTATGTATTCAAACCAATCACTTTTAGGCCGGATCGACATTGTCCGGCCTTTGTCCCAGATTTTGCACCAAAACGTCGTTCAACTACTGAGAGTGTAGTGACGTGTTTACATGTAATTCTCTTGTTTTTTAAGTTTACGCCTACACAACACAATACAGTACAAGCTTTGCTTGCTTACAAATATCTATTTTTGCAATTGTGGCCGTAGATGGAAACACAAGTTCACGTCAATATCCAATATTTGGACTTTTAAAGCAAAATCTCGTGAGAGATATAAAGCCTCTGTCATATTTTCCAGGCCGCGTGTGATGTAGGCACAAATTGTGACCCCATTCACGTGCCCGCTTCCGGTCAATCCCAAACTTCCTCCTTTCCTCTCCTCCCCCGGCCAGAGTGACGCAAGCGCAATCCAATCGGAAGTGGCACATATACAATCATGGCGGCCGGGTGAACCATTTGCAGTTTACTTTCTGACTTCGGATTTTGCACACGAAATGGGCTCTAGATTAAGGTACGAGCTTATATCATGGTCTTTTGGGAGTGAGGCTTGATAATGATCGATGCTTTGTTTTGCAGACCATCTCCTGAGAGGATATTTGAGTGCTTTGTTGAAGTCGCTGCCCCAACAGATAACGAAGGTACTTTTCACTCTGAACGTACAGGAATTCGATTCTGTGCGGTAAATCGAGCCGAGCAAACTCCATGCTTTCAGTTGAAGTTTTATCTGGTAATATCTTTTACCTTAGTTTATCGAGCAAAACGCGTAAAGGCCATAACATCCGTGAAAATTAACTTATTAAGCTTATCTCATGGTATATATATTAACGCTTAAATTGAAATTATTTTGAAATTGCGTTCTTATGACCTATGTTGTCATACATGTATGACCTTCAGTATATTTCCCTCTTACCGTAAATTTCTGCTCAATCTACCTGAAGTGTCATTATTTCTAAATAACCGTGTATAAAGGATTCGATATTAAAGATGCATGAATAAATTTAGCTATTCTTTCCAGAAATAAAACAGGTTGTGACATCGATCATGTTTGTTTCGTCAATTTGAATGAAAAAGCGAATTAATTAAAGGTCTTCTTTGTATAAATTTGATCCTCAAATCCGCAATAATAATGTGTTAAAATACAAAATGTACATTATCTTGATGTTATTACAAATGTTGAAATATTTTCTGGAGTGCTCACTGGTTCCAAACTCGTTTGATTTGTTTCGTTTCCTTGTGTCACATTAGCTTATATTTCTCTTTACTTGCGTTAGCTTGCATTACAGTTACAAAATTATAATCATGCATGTTTTGTTTGGTAATCTGATTTTCCACCGTTGATGGGAAAATACTCCCAATGGGCTGGGCTAAGTAAGTAAGTAAGGGCTCCTTTAGAAATGTCATGTGTTTAATTGTTTATTGTTTGTTTACAAGTTTCTTCATTTCCTTTGAATTTTGTCAGAAACCCCCATATGAATATTTCTAATTTTGTTAGTAAAGGAATAAAGAGTACAGGTCTGTACATTCATGAACCTCTTCTGTGATAGGCAATAACTATTTAATATTATTACTACAATACCATTAATAACCATTTAAATATCCCAAGCTTTAAGGGGCACTGTCACGGATTCGCATGCGCGAAAACTGCTCACTTCCTGTCGACCATAAATTATTTGGCCGCCATTCCATAATGACGGTTAGTGAAAATATTTGCATGTATTTTGTTTCTAATCACGATTATGTAAAACAGATAAAGTCATAATATTACTGTAACAGCGTGCGCTGTTCGCAGACGTATTTCCGAAACATGATTTGCATACAAAATATTTTTGCAACGGCCGTAACGCAACGCACTTTTGACAGCCAAGCTTAGATTTATCCATTTGTACAGAAGTTTTCAACGGATAACCGTTGCCGTTGGAACGGCCGCTCAATATTTTTTCTCAACGGATTACCTGGCTTAGCTTCGAACGGGTGAAGATTTTTTTCTGAACGGGTAGCAGCAGCCGTTGGAACGGCTGAAGATTTTTTTCGAACGGGTAGCGGCAGCAGTTCGAACATTTTTTTCGAACGGGTAGTAGCAGCCGTTCGGCTTGCTAACCGTTCGGGTAGTGAACGGCTTTTAGCCTTTTGAACGGAAAGCCGTGTTGTACGTTATCGCGTGAGAGGTCACAGCTGAGGTCACATCTGTTTCGATCACTCGTCTCCTCGACAACAAATGTGTCGCGAAGACAGTATCTTATCACTGTATCCTTCGTAACCTGCAACGAATTTCGCTTCAAGCCATGTTTTGAAACTGTTATCTTCAAGATAAATGCGTTTATGGGGTTTTGTCCACGCTCTCTTGGCTCTTGTCGGGGTATTGAATATTCTTTTTCGCCCAGAATTACTACGCTTTCCACCGTGCCGCCGCCACCACTAGTCGACGCCATTTTGGATGTGGCAACTCAAACTTGAAAAAGTTAGCCTAACCTTTTCAAGTTCGACTCGTGAGACTGGCGCATGCGTCCTTGTGACAGTGCCCCTTTAATGATAGAAGCTCTTGTAAGCGCTTGATCGCTCACAAGAATCCATTCTCGTAAGCGACCAGCTCTAGTTACATGTATGACCACTTTATCGAATTGTGGTCGCTTACGAGAGCTTTGACTGTACAATGAATTGTAAATTTAAATAAAATATAATTGGTACATTTAACTACCCTTAGCTAGTGACTGACATTTGAGAGATAAGTGTATTAAATAGCTGTCCAGTTGTTACATTAAATTTTGATAATATTCAAATGTTTTAGTGAAAGATGCCGCATAAAGTATAAATAATAATTTATTAAAATAAATCTAGACTGGGTCATTGTTTAGTTTATTCCGGTTAGGACTGAAGATCGGGAAAGCTCTTCAGGGCAGTAGAATTAACTACATGTAGTTAATCTGACCAGAATGTGGAGATTACTCCTCTTTCTCCCTTACATATTGCAGGTACATGTACATAACTAGATATATTGTACAACTAAACAGTGAATAAAGAAACAATCCATAAGCAACATTGATCAATGTAATTACACATATATATGGTTAATGTTCTTTATTCAGCAGTCACTTAGTTGTTAAATTCTATTGATTTCTTTTCCAGGCCCAGAAATAAAGTTTATTCATCCTACAGACTTTGATGAAAAAGTAGGTATCTGATGAGAACTTATATTTAGTTAATTCATATAATGAGAGTCTATCCCATACATGTATGTCTGTCCGCGAGGGCTCTCAGTGGTATAGTAACCTTTGAGTATCACACACACACTGGTGGACTATTAATACTTACAAAATATGTTATCATCAGTTGATACATGTATGAAAAGCTAAGTTTCAAAACAATACTGGCTTAATTACAAAGAGTGTTGAACATTTCATTGCAAATAATAAACAGGCGATACATGAATTCACAATGTTGTAATAACTGAAGGTGGGACAACAGTTGCTAATAACCACTCCACGTACCCCCTCCACCTCCCCCCCCCCCCCCAAAAAAAAACTCCCCCAGTAAGCTTGGCAATTTCTAAAAGGAGAAAGTACTTGTGGCTAGGTGAATAATGTTTTTATTTAGTAAAAGTGTTTCATTACTGTCATGTCGATGAGGCAGTGTGCAAATGTACTTCACTGACTGAGAGTTCTAAAGTATGTATAGTAACTTATTAGTATGACTTGTAGAGCTCTACAACTTCTAACATGATTCTCATCTTTTTAGCAAGCATTGAAGGCAATACCTCAATTTTGTTATCCTTGTGTCACAAGCTCGTAAGTAAACTTTGTATGGTAACATTAGTAAAGTTTCAGTCACTAGACGTATAAACTATAAAATTCAGACTGGACTGTTCATTTTTAGTTGACCAAGTAAAGACTTAAAACTTCATAATCATGCAGATTCAGACTATCCAATAACTAAAATATTATTAAATTAAAATATTATTAATATTATTGGTAGTCATTTCATCTCATGAAGAAGAAAATAATATTAGTACTTAGTTAAATTATTTGAATTACAATGTATACATGTAATATATTGCATTATCTTATTATAATAATTTTTATTTATACGTTCCATGGTTAAAAGTGTATTTGATCTTTCACTTTCAAGTGCCCCAGTTTACCTTAGTTATGTTATAATAATTATTTTAATTTGTGCTGCACTACATAATTTACATTTTTATTCCTTTCTCACAGGGAAGCTGTCCAACATTACACTTTTGTTCTCACTGATATTGAAGGGAAATACAGATTTGGTTTTTGCCGTTATTCCCCTGATGTCAAGACTTGCCTCTGCATTCTTAGGTATGTGTTTGCCCATGGAAGAGCCTTTTCCTAATTAACAATTAGATGGCAAGCTTGAGGTTTCTTTCGGCTGGCTCCTCACCAACTATCAAAGTCGATAGAAACTGAGAGCGAGCTGTCTATTAAATTGTTTTTAGCATAACCCAGTGGCTGCATGATCAATTAAATAGATTTATTGATTTATTGACGGTTTTGTTTAATATTTTTTGGTTGTAATAATGCATGAAAAACTGTGCATGCACTCCGACAGCCATCTATCGAATGTTATAGTTCACCACTAAATTTTCTTTGATTCTGATTGGCTTACATCGAACACGTGACGTGATAGTGTTCATCCGCGGAGATACACTGTCAGGTAATAGTGCCCGTCGGGCAAAAAACCCTGGATCGATAGTGCCCGCCTGAGCGAAAAACAACCGTTTTGTACAGTTTTGAGCTAAACAGTTGAAAGAATAAATTTAAAAATAGCGAGAAATTACTCTCTATCAATTCTTTCATAACATATGGGCATGCACGAAGTTTGTAACGAAATATTTAATGGCAAATTCCTGTAAATGTACAACAAATGCGAATGAAAGAGCACTAAAGATCGGTAAACCGACACAAATTCGTCCAAAAAATGACAGCCTGTTTACACCACAAGTTTAAGCTTAGCCTATTCGGCATTGTTACCTTGTATTTCCAAGAGGCTTGTCAATTCCAGCTTGAATCAGCACAATAAATATCGGTTACGAAGCTTAAACACGGCAGTTCGTCAAGCGTTTGCCCGCAGTGAAACCTTCGACTCCGTTCAGTTGTCCGTTTGACTTGTAAAATGAATATAATGTTCAGCTCCACAATTATTTCAGATCTTCCCATTTTGTGCTAAATCATTTGCACAATTTTCCAGAATATATGAAACTTTAGAAGAGATTGAGCGAAGAAATAATCCGAAGAAAACTTTTTGTCCTGCTTTCTTTTGATTCAACTCACTTGGGGGAACCCGCGCCAGGTTTTGCCGCCGTTTTTCATACAAATCATACTTCATTTAGATGGAACTGAAAAATCACTCAGTCGATTTATAACTTTTGAAAAAGTAATACCGAAGTTTAACCTAAAGTTTTGTACGTATTTACGAGACAAAAGTTGAAATGCAAAACTATTTTTGAAGCTCCAAGCGTCGCAGTGTGTTAGAAATCGAAATAAATAAATTCATATCGTTTTCAGTTTTAGGCCGCCGCACGGAAAATTTAGTGGTGAACAATAACGACAATAGAGTGTTTTTGTCTCGGAACTATCGGTCTGATAGTTGCCCTTGGAAATTTTATGTTCTAAAAAACTAGCATATAAGCCCTCGAACTTCGTTCTCGGGCTAATATTTGTTTTTTAGAACATAAAATTTATGCGGGCAACTATCAGCCGATAGTTCCTCGACAGAAACACTCTATTGTTATAATAGTACATGTAGGTGCCTGTGTAGCCAATCAGATTGCGAGTTTGCCAATTGTCAGCCGCTGGGTTATGCTAATACCAGATATGGTACCTGTCCATTTCCTTTTCAAATATCTGTAGTCTATTTATTTTGTTGTTTCCGTAAATCTTTCAGTCCAGTAATAATGTACGTATGCACTTGGTACAGTATTTCAAGCTTTTAGCATCATCATGATGATTAATTACTAACTAGTGATATTCCCTTGTCTTTTTATCATAAATTGTAATAAAAATTGTAGAAATCTTTCAATATATTAATGATGTCTGTTTGATGATGCTGTGCCAAATATTATTAATAATCACTGATGTATTTTATACATGTAGTATAACATGCTATTATTTCTGATTTCAGCTATTTGCCATGGTTTAAGATTTTTTATGAGCTTTTGAACCGGATTTCAGACATAAAAAGAGCACATGCGGTGAATAAACAATTATTTTTATTATTCATAATTTTTAATTTGTTTGCAACTTTGAGACACTTTCTAAAGACAAAATAGGCAATTATTGCAATTATTATTACACAGATAAGTGTATCCTACATGTACCTTGGATGTATCAGGGGGGGGTACTCCCCCAAAATACCTGATACGGGTATGTGCGACCCAACGGGGTTGTGATTTTGGGACTCCTCAGTCCTGATCTAGAACGGGGTAGATCATATGGGGATGGGGATCATCTCATTCAGTAAGTGCATTGTTCATATATTAAGAACCGTTTCTGTTTTTGGTTGTAGGTGAATGCAGTTCTTCCTATATTGAATCACCTTTTAAGCCAGGCACCTCCACCATCAGGCTCTAATTTAACCATCACAGTGGATGAAGGCAAAAGAGTAAGTTAAGGGACTGGAGATTGTGATGCATGGGATGAGTACAATAAATTCATTCTGTCTTGTTAAATACAAGTGACAATCAAGAATTGGTACAACTGTGTGACTGAGAGGTTTAGTAAGATGAGACAGCCCTGAGCTCAAAGTCATACAGACCAAACACAACGATTCTATGCCGAGTGGCTGAGCTATTAAAGAGTTTCAATCTGCTACGACTGAATTGGACCAACACCCTAATCTCAGCTGGCTAAAAGCTTGTCTGTACAAGGGTAGACAATCTCTTACCTGAGTCATGCGGAGGGGAGGAACCCAAACCCCCACCTTTTTTTGCAGAAAGTGAGGCGTAAACGGTGGGGGGAAAAAACAATTCACTACAGGTACTTTTTCAGTCCACTACTATAGCCCTCCACCTTTTTACTCAGGTCCCCCACCTTGTATTAAATTCTCCAAAATTATCTGCCACTGAATATACACCAATCTAGCTGGTAAACTTTGTTATTAAATTAAAGTCTACTAACCCACATTAACTACTCACTGATATTCCCTACAATATGGGGATTCAAACGACTTGATTGATTGATTTGATCAAAGTAAGATAATTAATTAATAATATTTCAGACTATTGTATGAGCTACATGTATTACTAACGGTATCTAGACTACTACATATAAGCTATAAGCATTCACAGCCCAATTACCTTTTTTTGCGATGGAAAACATATTTCTAATTAGCTGTTTTTATTACATTTTTTTAGGACTTTTCCTTTGTTGTACCAGACACTACCAAGCTGCCAGCATACCAGAAGATGTAAGTATTCACGACAGATAAATAAAACTCTTAATTCTACATTACTTTGAAACTGCTGGAACGATTATTCTCTTGATTGCTTTGTTATTAATTATAATTAAATTTATACTTTTTGAACAAAGTTTGCCTCCTGAAGAATAATCTGTCAGCCTTCTCAAAATGTTTTGAAAGAGTAGATTGTAGGAGTAGCTACAAATATTGTAATCATTACATACTTATTGCGTAGTACATAATATTATAAATATTCTTGATCAGTCATTGTTCCAGAGGAGATGGCTGATTGAGCCTACAGCCTGCTACAGGTTTTGAGAAGGCTGATCTCTTCAGTTTATATTAATTAATCATTTCCTAACTAGTAATCATTGTCAAGTGTACTCAATAGTACTTTGGTGGATAATCTTGGGTAGGGCACCCCTCCCCTCCCCCTTGAGCACATATGGATTTGCCACTGTACTGTACATGTACATAGTTTAACAAGTGCTTTGTATAAAATCATATGTACTCATCTGTTTAAAGTTATTTAAAGGACAGCTACAGTTCTAATACTAACGTGTTGGACACTAATTAAAAAACATGATCATGGCAACAAGCAAATGTTGCTCCAATTGGTGATAATGAACATGTGTTATTTCTGTTACACAGAGGAATCTAACTGATTACTTTGCTGCTGTGAATCCATCAAACATGATATTTATTTTTGCCAGGTAAGGAAGTCCTATAAATTTGAATTGAAATTGATTTTTTTAATGCTATTTTTTGATGAAGGATATTATATGCACAACCTGGTTAGTTTTTGTAATCATAATATAAAAATAATTTTATGTTCCTGGACCTGTTCTGAGCTTTGGATTAATCCAGGTTGTATTCTGTTTTTCAGTATGTTCTTCGAGAGGAGAATAATAGTGACATCCAAGAAGCTAAATTTGGTAAATTTATATTATTCATTTGTTGTTTCTTCTTTTCTTTTTACTTTTACATGTAGTTTAATATGTAGAACTTGTAATAATTATTGAGATGATGATTTAACTTTCAAATTGCTTCTTACATGTACATCCTGAACGCACATGCCGGATTTGAATCATACATGAGCTGATCAATGCGTATAATTTAAGTGTTTTCATGAAAGTAGACTCAACAATTTTTTTATTAAATTCTTTATTATTATTTTTTCAGCTGACTGCATGTACATATGGAGCAGCATCTCTGTTGTACCCAATGCACTGGTAGGTTTCATTACTTTCAGTCCTTAGTTCAAATATTCAGTTAATTATTAAATATAATAATTTGAATAATAATTATTATAAATGTAATCTGTGAGAGAAGGGAAGGGTGGGGGGGGAGGGGGGGGGGGGTAGTGGTTAACATAGGATTTCTAATTTAGTTTTTTTTAATGCATATAAAAACATGCATTTAATATGCATAATAAACCGGGAAAACACTCAAACTCAGTGTCCTGTATTAGGAGTAATACCTTGTGTTATATCAAAGAGGTTACTTGTTCATTATTTGTTCACAATATTTGCAGCTATAGTGTTCAAATTATTATTTTTGTATGTCATCTTTAGGCAACACATGTTTGTTCCCATTGTGCCGCGACGTCTCTTAGACTACTGCTGGTAAGTAACAGTACAATAATTATCTAGTGTCAAAGGCACACAGTGCATGCCTGTACAAAGGGCTCGATCAACATAGCCTTTTGCACACATTGCATGCCCATGATGCTAGATAATGAATAGCATCATAGGTATGCAATGCGTGCAAAGGTACATAGCCTTATACACAAATAGCATGCTTATGATACTAGATATAAATGTAAGAATAACTGTTTGCAATCATTGCATTATGAAATCTATATGAAGCAAGAGGTTTTCTAGCCTGTTCCAGGCTCTCAGTACTAAGAAGCAAAATAATCATTTATTACTACTAATAAAAAATATTTTGGTAATTAATTTAAATTATTAAAAAATAAACAAACAAACAAACAACTTGAATAGTTATCTTTCCCTGCTTGTTTATTTTTTCTTGTGAGTGCGTCTATTTCACCTGTTCTATCACAATCCAAGAGGCTGGGAGGGTTGAATTTGAAGTTGGACATCATATGATAACTGTATACATGTACTGTATGACTAATTGTCTATTGTCTGTTGTCTGTTTTCAAACTGGTGTTAGTAGTTATAGCATTGAACATTGTATAGGCCTTTTATGTTCTACTTCCTCTGAGTGACTAGTGTATAATAAAATATATAATGAAGTTAATTTAGTAGTTAGGGGTCTGGGTATTGGGAAGGAGGCCCTCTAGCTCTCACATGACTTATTGGGTCAGGCAGATCACGTGCTCATTCTTTGCAGCTCGGCTTCAAGTCAAGACGTGTTTCTATCAGAGGAGGAAAGACATTAATCTATATATTACATGTACATGTAAATGATAATAACATTTTTATGAAATGTTTCTTTTCTTTCCATGATAGTGCACCAATGCCTTTTTTGGTGGGAGTCCATGCTTCATTAATGCCAGTAAGTACCGACTGAAATGAATCATATTCATTACTTATAGTTACATTAATTTAATCACTTGAGACATTACATGTATCCCCTAGTTTATTATTTCCTTTATACTCAATCGTTACTTGTAGAAGAAATGACATACTGTATGCTCTGTGTTTGTATTTTGTTAGGAAGTGCGTAAAATGCCACTGGATGAAGTTGTGATTTTTGATGCTGATACAAATACAATGGAGAGTCCATTTGACGATGTGGCACAGTTCCCCCCTGATGCAGTAAGTTGACAAAAATCAAAGTTGTGCATTTGCCATTAGCTTGATAAATTTGTTATGATTTTTAGTTGTTAAACATATTGACCGTTGAGCATTTCAGTTGATAAGCTTGTACGGCTGTTGGTTTACAGTACCTACAGAACACCTCCTGAGGCAGAGCACCGGGCTATTATGTGTTCCTTGTGTAATTGACACAATACATTCATCAAACGTGGCCTGGAATGCAATGATCAATGACCCTTGAATCAAAGTCATGCTAATACGCTGAGCAGAAAATCAATACCAAAAAGACCACCTCTTGTTTGGTAATCGTACAAAGTTTCGTTAGGTTAGGTTCTACCCGAGTCGAGAAAATGTAAGTTGAAAACTGGAAAATTTAGAGACGTTTGTATGACTGGGGGTCTCTAAATTGTCCAGTTTTCAACTTACATTTTCTCGACTCAGGTAGAACCTAACTTAACGAAACGTCGTACAATTACCAAACAAGAGGTGGTCTTTCAGGTGCTGGTATTGATTTCCCGCTCAGTTTAATTTTAATCATTTTGAATTTGCGGCGGCCATTTTGGAGAAAGGTCTATTGTGTTTTCAAGTTAGTTTATGACAGTTGTACAGTAAACTTGTTGATCTTCCATTTCAGGTGTCGACTCTTAAGAGCACCCTTAAGAAACCTGTTTATCCAATTGACGACAATGTTTCCAGAGCATTTTTATGTGCCATGGTGTCACTTATAGGAGGTTACAGAGATGCTCTGCGACTCAAACCTGTAAGTACATAGTATTCATTTTACTTCAAGTTAATTTTTGTTTATTATCCTTCCCTCGTTGAACAGTCGAAAACGAGATTGGGAACAGGAAAGGTGTACATGCAGATGCCAAAATGTATTTACTGTAATCCCCATCCCAGCTTCGCGAGGACCTGCACTTGAGTCACGTATTACTAGTTAGGGTACTTCAAGTTAATTTAATTTATTACTGTAACTAGAAATTAAGCAAATTAAGTTTTCAGTATCACAGATGGCTCGATTGCATGAGAAAAGTACAACCAATTGAAAGGTGTCAAAACCTAAACAACAATTAACGAGAACTGAAAATATGTTCAATTTGTGCTTGTCAGTCCTAATTATTTAGCTGTAAACATGTACTAAACATGGATTTTAAACTTACTTAGGGCGAGAAGATCTTCTTTGACAGAGACATGTAAGTGCTTTATGTTTATTTATTTAATACAGTCAAACCTGTAATCCTTTATTTAGCGGTCAGAGTGAAGTCCCGTTCTTTTTTGCGTGTTTATGGACCTCGACTTCGTCTCGGTCCATAAACACGCAAAAAAGAAGGAGGTCAATATCCCGCCATCTTGACCTCACGCTTGGTCAATAACCCATATATATTATCGGCATTATTGAAGTAAAATTGCCATTTCTGTTTGTCATCGTAGATTTGTCCAGTCGAAATCAAATAGTACAAGACAGTTATTGGAATTCATTCTTCAACTACAGCTCTTTGAACAGGTAATGATTCAACCTTTCATTTGCTAGTTTCTTCTTCAATCAGCCACTTTAATAAGTTCTAACCGAACTTATTAATCCGGGCTCCTTTGAACTTACCACAACATGCAGTGTAAACGAGTTTTCGTTATTATTTACAGTTCATAGCAGAAAGGCTGGACTTGTTAAACGAAGGAAGAGGATTTAACGATGCCTTTGAGGAACAAATCGGTCTACAGGCTGAATGTAAGTAGATTTAAAATGACTCAGACAAGTGCCTTGTGTTTTTATTTAATTGCTTTCTTTTCTGGTCGACCAATTAAAGGAGCTATGTCACGATATTTCAAGTCATTTTTGCGAAGTGCAAAATCACCTTGAAATTAAAAAAAACAACTCAAAATAATAGTTTACCAAGGTAGAAAAACAGCAGAGAGGTAATAATAAACCAAACAGGAACAAGGATGGTTGGGGATGGAGAAGATTAAGACGGATTGCGAATGGCGAACTTGAAAAAAAAGTTGCGCCATCCGTGACGTAGCTCCTTTTAACTTCCGCTGGTCTATCAAGCGTTTTCTCAGTAATGACTTTGGAAACTTATTTGTGTTGCTATGGTTATGCAATATTGGTGAGCGTTGTAATTGGCTCATAAAACTCGTGTAATGTGCCCTTAAACCAATCAGAAAGAAGATGGTATCTCATCAGCCAATCAGGTGCAAAGCTAAAACCAGGCGTAATTTGCCTTATGTAACTTTTCCCGCGCTGTCCGGTAACGCCGTACGTTTTGCCGCTGTGCTAATTAGCTCTGTAATTTCAGTTTTTCTGCAAACGCAAACGGATTTTCGCCTATTCTGTCACGCCGCCTAAATTCACAACACTGAGGCGAAAGTCCGTCTGCGTTCATGAGCAAAGTATAATTTCCTTTCATGTTTCTCCTGTGCAGATAAGGGCAGCTGGAAGTCACAATATCAGCTTTGGATGGTAAGACATTTATTTTAAAATAACTGATCTGTTGTCTTCACTTCGTGCACAATGGCGGGAACATAACATAACAGAAACAATTGCTGATAATTTATAAAACGCTAAAACTTTAAATTGATTGCTGAACAGGAATTTGTCGCGATCGAGGTTATCCAATAGTTCGGTAACGTTTCGGGTGGGTCGTGGTTTTACCACCTTCTTCAGGTCATAAGTCACAGTTTCAAAAATTATGTTATAAATTTAACCCAATTCAAACTCAAAACAACCGGGCCCCAATATTTCTATGATGCCTCAAACTGTCTTTGGCATTTATAGTGTTAAACTAGTTCATACTACATAATAAATGATCGTATTTTCTTTAATGTAAACCATTGTGTTTTATTTGCAGAAATCTGGTGGAGCATTCTTTGACAAGGTGAACTAAAAAAAAATCTCAAGAGTGATCAAAATTTAATTTTCCATCTACTATTAACACATAATCAAGTGTATAGGTCATGAGAATTGATCGCCAAAAAGAAATGCAAAGACAAAGGGCTAAGTGCCTAACGCTCGAAACGTCAGCTTCTAGAAATTCGCTACGGCGGTTAATTTACCTTTATCAACTTCGATAATCAACTAAGTGTTTTACTTACCCGCCGACGCAGCACCACAGTTTCATTAGAAGCTACAGTCAACTCTCTCTTAACGGACACCTCTGTAAGACGGACACCTGGTGTTGGTCCCTGTGCGCCGTTTTTCAGTCATTTTACTGCAACTAAACTCTCTATAAGCCTGACACCTCTCTAAGACAGACAGTTGGTGCCAGTCCCGATGGTGTCCGCCTTAGAGAGAGTTGACTGTAATCACTTAGTACTTATAATAGTCTCCTTGACGATCCAAACAACGGCTGCGACGGGAACTTTACTTGCAATATTCACCAGGAAGTTACAGTCAACTCTCTCTAAAGCGGACACTCTCGGGACCAGCTCCAGCTGTCCGCCTTAGAGAGGTATCCGCCTTATAAAGGGACTTGACACTAGAAACCCGTGACGTCAGAACTGAAACGAGATCTTTATTACGGCAAGTTACAATTGCATATTTACAGTCCCTTTCAAAGCTGATCAGTAAAACTACTTTACAGTTTGATTCACGCAAAGTGAGCGGTTAGTCCACCAGAAGGTCAATTTGAAATAATAGCCCGCATATAATCTATTGATTGTGCAAAAAAAATGCACTTCTAGTGTCCGTTTTGAGAGGTATTTTTCACCAGAATTTTGCTAAAAAAGTGTCCGCTGTCCACCTTGGAGAGGTGTCCGCCTTAAAGAGAGTTTAGTTACAGACAAACAAGTGAAATTCGGCCGGGACCGGCCATTTATGTCCGTCTTAGAGAGGTGTCCGTCTTACAGTGGTGTCCGCTTAGGGAGATTTGACTGTATTGCGTGAAAATTAGGTTGGTTTATTTTGAGAGGGAACCTGAACATTATGTACAAGCTGTTATAGCTTAGCTTGATGTGATGCAAGCGAGTAGACTTTTTAGAAAATTATTGTAAAATTATAATAATACTTTGGAATGTATTTCTTTTGCCCAGACGGAAGAAATGGTGAAGAAAAAGTACAAGAGTGGTTTGAAAACGATGAAAAGTGGAATCAAGTCCGTCAAAGCTGATTTGGTGGATAAGCTGAAAGGAAAGGTATTACAAGACGTTTGCATGTTTGTTTATTGTTGTCGGTCGATCTCTTGACTCTTGTATTTTGGTTGGAACGGAAGCCCTCCATGTCTAAGGTCGTGTTATATTGGGAGAAACCGTTTTCAGCTGGTTGGGTTTGGAGGAGGGTTACCCTATCTGCTTGCTAGGGTAACCCTCCTAGCAGGGCCAACGTTTTGTTTGGTTAAGTAAAAGCTTGAGGTAGGGTCACCCTCCTAGGGGGGGTCAAGTTTAGCGGCATCAGGTTACTGTCACATTACCGCCATAATAAAATGGTTCCGGTTGCCTCGGATTTAATTGGCGAGATAGCCCTGGGGATAACCCTTTGCATGTAAAGGGGGGCTAACACGTGTAATTCACCTTTGTTTGTAGGAAGAGGAGGAATTTGATCAAAAGAGATCAAACACTAACCCAGACGTCAAGCAGTTTGCAATGTACAAACTGTCACCGTTTAACAAGAGAAGAACTATTTCACCCTCTGAGGTAAGAAATACGATTAAACGCAAATAAAATATGATTAAACACGATTGTCACGCTATTTTTTGCTATTCTTCCCAGTATTATTTTTTTACCAGCTCTAAACTCAAATATATGAATGAAATATAGCCACGATAATAACTGTTATTTTATTATTATTTTTTTAGTTCGCGAAACTCAAAATGGAAAGTGGCGCGAAAGAGCGTCCGGCCAGACCTCCTCCTCCTCGGCCCAATCCTTACAGCGCATCTGCCAGGCGTCCTCGCACTTCCGCCATGTCAACAGCGGAAGGAAAATCGTCCCCTAAGCTGCTGACACGGCGCAGTGCCCCTCATCTAGCGATAGAGCCCTACGTGGGCGAACTCATCTCATTAGGTGATAAACAAAACACTTCAAGCGAGAATGATAGTGATCAAGGTTCAACAGATTCCAAGGTAAGCACAGGGTTACCAATCCCAATTACAAGCACAGGAAAAGCATGCCAATAGAGCGGTTTTCAATTGAGTGTCGTAAAACCAAAACTAAAGAAATTACAATGGTCAATCACAACAATGGTAAACAACAGAATGAACCAATGGGAACTGGAAGCAAATACATTGTACACGTAACCGGCGCCAAGCGCGGGAAAACGCTTGTGACCAAGTCATCATTGGTTTTGCATCTGATTGGTTGAGTTGGTGGCGCGAGTTTTTTAAAACAATCTCAGAGCGTAATAAAGCAAAACCAAAGCAATTCAGTGATTACTTTCGACACTCTAACAGCATCGTACCAAGCATAGGCAATGTCTGTGTCGGAACGTCATTGGTTAATACTGCTAGCACTTGTCCAGGTGTCCTTGAATGGTGTGCTAGTCCATCGCAGGTTGCCACCCCGGGGGAGGGGAAACTCTCATATAAAAGTGCCATGGGGGTGATTGTCCGAAATTTAGAAAAGATCCCGGATCCTGTTTTGTGGGTGTGGTTCAAATTAATTTTCACCCTTAAGAGGTACCAATTCTGAAACAAAACTAGTTTCTTTCCAATGTTTTTTTTCGGCTTAATGCCCGAAAAGGTACCGGTTTGAACTCTGTGATCATTTTATACTTAAACACCGTAAGAGGCACCAAGTCATGAACTTTAACCCCTAAAATGTACCGACGATTCGTCCCTTTTATGCGGGAGTACACCCGAGGTTACCACCCGTGCGTGTTTTTAGGTTTTCCAACAATTTGCCAAAACCTTTATTATATCACTTTTTAGGAGGCAGATGTATTTCTCCTGCTCTGCATGAAATTTGAGGGAATTGTTTGTCTTGAATTCCTAAAAGATTCCGGTCAGAAATTAGTACGGGAAATCCTTAAGACTCGTTATAAATGTAGTGATGAATTTAATTGTCTGCACTCTGGGTTTCACCGCCGAGTTTGAACCATTTAAATTTTAACAGTGATTCAGACAGCACGAATCGGCCGTGCCATGTATTACTTCATTTAAAAGAAATCTGCTTTGTATTACAGGTAGTAGCTCCGTTAGATGCATCTAACGAAGACTCAAATCCAATCCAACGAACTGAAAGACATGGAGAACCCTTTACAGGAGATGTTACACCTTCAGGAACATTCAACGCTGAGGAGTTGGACGTTAACTTACGGCGCTCAAGCTCCGATAGGCGAACTTCAGAAGGAGGCGACGCCTCGTCGTTAGAAAGGAGCAAGTCGTCACCGTCTAGGACAAAACCACCTGTCCCAAAGAGACCAGCTATTAAGAAAAAGCCTCAGAGCTCAGTAGACGCTATATTAGAAAGCACACAGACGGACGACACAATATCGCCATTAAGACCGGTTTCACTGCAACTGTTACGGGACACGATGGCGTCACTTCCGGCTGATGCGCAAGAGTTCTTGTTTTCCGAAACGGAGATTAACTCGCTTACACTCGGTACTGCTGGTGAACAGAGCGAAATCAAATCAAATTCGAATTCACAAACGGAGTCTGAACTTCAGGAAAGTTTAACCGCCCAGAATCATATAGGAGCTGTGAATTTATCTCGTCTGCAAATCAGAAGAGACAGCGGTCCTTATGATAATCTTCCGAAGAACAACCAAGCGATAGAGAATACACAAAAGTTAGATATAAATCACGAAGACAATAAATGTGATAATCAAAGTAACACTGATGACTCCCAGCAAAGTTGGGTTAGCTTTGACTAATGTATATAATTATATTAAATTGCCGAGTAGAAATTTGCCGTGGTGTGATTTTGTAAATTTGATTGGCTCTCCTGGTCGAAATCAACAATTGAGCGCGTGTTGTCTTATGCTAATATTTATGACGTTAAAATGAAAGTAAGATACTTGTTTTAGACCACGACAGATTTCTACCAAAACAGTTAGAATATTAACCCTCTTTGTGTATGGATGATGGTCAACTGGCTTTGTCTCGTTGTCTAATCGCACACAGAAAACCTGAGCTCATAGTAATATTGTAGAATTTTATTGAGAAATATATATCTCAAAATGAATTAAGTTGATGTCAGACTTCGGTTCTATATTTGAATGGAATTTACTATAGTATTTTTAAGGATGGCGTGTATGCAGAGAGCATCGGGAAAATGTTTCCTTTAGAATTTTAATTTTAAATTTTAGGCCTGGAGGGAAGTGATTTATACAAACTCGACAGATAAGTTTTTTTTTAAAAGACATGACCGTTGTAGTTTTCTAGTACGGATTTATGATGATGCAGTCTGGTATTGCATTTATGGCGTAAATAGTATTTTAAACATTTCGACCGTCGTGTTTAACGCACAATTTACTGTTATAGTAACATTATATAACTTTCTATAGAAGATTGTTTTAATAATAAATTATAAATTCATGATGTCTTCAGCAGTCTGTGAATGAAGTGTCAACACTTAAAAATAGCAGTTAGTGAAAACACTAAATGGGGACACTATTACTGTAGTTACAAACCCTTTTATTCCAAGAGTGGTATACAGCTTTAAAACATGAGAGATCTTTAGATTCAACCTCGTTCCCAGGGTCTCTCTTCTTCCCGCCAAAAGCGATCATCGCTTTTGGCGGGAAGAAGAGAGACCCTGGGAACGAGGTTGCTTTAGATTCTAGTATGAGTACGAGAACAGTGCGCACGTTAGTCCCGTTCTGGCCCCTCTCTGTCACGCAACGCTACGCTCACGCCAAGGGTCCAGGGACAATTGTCTGCGCATGCTCACGATAAACCAATCACAGCGCATCTTAGCTCACATGTGACTTTTAAACTCGACAAACCGAGTCGAGAAAGAGAAAATATATTTGGTCGCCATCAGTGCCTTCAGTGGAGATTTTAAAACTAAAATACTCCGCTCTTCAGTTGTTAACATTGGATTCTCATACCAACATTACATTTCGTGTCACGCTTACTTGACGCACTCTTTTCAAATTGGCGGCAAGAAATAATTCAAAATAAAAACCGGGTAGATAAAAGATGGACTCCTACTTTTGGCTGCGAATAGCCCGCGAGCTGAATAGCATCCAAGCTCCCAGTTGGGGGCGAGCGCGTGAAGTAGCGAACGCGTTTGGCTCGCAAGAGCCTGGAACAGGCTAGATTAGGAGCCAATAAGACTGACTCGAATTCGTGCGGGAAAATTTACAGTAAACTGACTATACACTTCCTAGCAAATCAATAAACCCTCAAATTGACTTAAATGTATCTTTTAACAGTTCTTTTTCGGAGAATATAAATTAAGTATTTAAAAACCAGGAGCCATAATAGGGATTATGGCTCCTGTAAAAACTTAATTTTCGGCATGGGACAATTATTTGATATCGTTTATGTTCCGTGACAAGAGAAAATGGAGAGATAAAAAAATGTATACATGTATAAAGAGAAACTAATCGCATATAGGCAATTAAAAGTCACTCCGTATTACCGCACCTGAAGTAACAACTTTACTTGACTGTTATGCAAATAAGAACGCCTCTGTGGATTAAAATTATTGTTTTCGCTGTTCGCACATTTCATTGTAATTGATTCAAAATTACATGTGATAATGAAATTATTTTATTCATCCATGCGCACTTCAACCCATTTGCACTTTCAAATTGTTAACCGACTTATTACTTTGCGGCTGCAACGGAATAACTTTTGAGCAGAACTAGATCGCTTTTAGAATCATCCACTTCGATATGTTACGTTTACAGGCCTTCCTTCAACATCAGATGAAAGATCCGCTTTAAAAAGATACAGCGAGTTTAATTTGACAGTGCGATGATTCTTGGCTTCACCTCGATTCTGGAACTTTAATTTGCTTGGCAAATATCATGAAATATGGCCATGTTCGGTCATGTCCCTATCATGTGCGAGATTTACACATTGGATTTATAATTCACGGTCGGAATTTCCAGCATTTCAGGACAGCACTGTAGCAATCTTCAGTGGTAACCGATAAATGGTGGTGAATGATATATATATATTCGTCTGTATTATTTTCTTTACGAGACTTCTGCACTTGTCATCGCGGCCAAGTTGAAGTACGACACAATTCAGCGGAAATGAAGCTGAAAAGACAAAAGAGGATGGATATCTAGAGGTAACTAATGAGTACTGCTCATTCTATGTAAAAATAGTTGATAGGTTTAACTACGTCTAACTTGTTTAGATACTGAGATAATATTTGTGCAGTATCAGTTCTATTTTGTTTTACTAATGTTTTAAAAAATTCATCATTTCATGATTAGAAATAGAAACCTTTCACGATATGGATAGGTAATAACAAGTCTTTATAGACTGTGGGAGGATTATGACCAGTCTCATACAATTAAGATATTATTATTATTTTTCATTTACAAAAAAAGATCATAAAAATAATCCTTTAGTTACTTTACTGAACTGTAATTGTATTTATACAAAGCAAGATAGTAATACAGACGATCGAATTGATAATGTCATTTATGATCCTCAGCATATATATAGAAAGGAAAAGCCTGGTCGAACGCGAGAAAGTCTTTCCTGCGTCAAATGCAAAAATGGATTAATCCGGACACCGAACCCGATTGTGGATCAATTCACAACTGCTGCTCAGGTAAAAATTAGTCAAATTGTATACTTTGCAACACTTGGTTATTGCCGGACTACTGAAGCAATTCAAGATCGAGAATAACAACTTGTTTCTCGTAAAAGAAAAACGGGATCAGTACCCAAACAAGCAAAGACCTTTTGAGTTTTAAATTCGGGGAGATTGTAGGTAATCACGTGATCCCAGCTGGGTGGAGAGTTTCGCGCGCTCCACTTGGTGCTTGTTTACTTTCACGTCCCGAGGCAAGGTTGCAGTTGCGTGGGCGGGTCGCGACAGTCTGTCCCTCACCCGGATGGAATTCCTCCAAATGATCACTGCACATAGGTATCATGAGTACCGAGTGTCAACTCACAGAAATGCATAAACTGAACAGTGACTCGTTAGGGTGGTTTTAAGAGAATTCTTCCTCGTGATACGACTTCCGACGCATTATATATATCTAATAACAGCCATCGCTCTCTAACCCCCAGAGGATTGTGTCTGTATTCAAGCAGGGGTACTGATTGTATGCGAATATATATATTCAATGTGGCAAACGCCTTCATTGTTCTTAAATTGGTGTTTTCGCAGTAAGATAACTCTTTCTCGGTTGCCTATGTGGGAGGCGCGGTGGCCTAATGGTTAGCGCGTTGGGGTCCGGGTTCGAGCCCACTCAGGAGTAAACGGGTACCGGCGAATATTTGTCAGAGAAGCCTGACAAAAATTATAGGGTTTACTTGCGATGGACTATCCAGGGAAGTAGCGATACTCCTAGCCGCCTCGTGCTATGGAAAGCGGAGTTAAAAACCGGCCTCGTGATAAGCCAATAGACTTTTAGACAATGCAAACTTTAACCGTTTTTCAACCTTCTCAGGTTTGATGCGTTCTTCAAGGGTCATTACTCCGCTTGGAAACGCCACCACCACTTGTCAATGCAACTCTAAAGTATTTTGTCCCAGCAGAGAGATAAAACAAGAAATAAACAGATAAACGGACAAGACACCAGTTGAAAATCGTCGAAAGGAGCGTCCTGAAGGCGTCATCGAACTGGAAGTGTAAAAGATGATGCGATCCTTAGTTACTAGGTTACAAACGTGCCAATACAATCCAGTAGTACTGGGTTACAAACTCGCCATTACAATCCAGTAGTTACTGGGTTACAAACTTGCTATTACAATCCAGTAGTTACTGGGTTACAAACGAACCATTACAATCGAGTAGTTACTGGGTTACAAACTTGCTGATAACAATCCAGTAGTTACTGGGTTACAAACGAACCATTACAATCGAGTAGTTACTTGGTTACAAACTCGCCATTACAATCGAGTAGTTACTGGGTTACAAACTCGCTATTACAATCCAGTAGTTACTGGGTTACAAACTCACAATTACAATCCAATATTACTGGGTTACACACTCGCCATTACAGTCCAGTAGTTACTGCATGGGCTACAAACGAGCCATTACAATCCAGTAGTTACTGGGTTGCAAAACATGCCATTACAATCCAGTAGTTACTGGGTTACAAACTCGCCATTACAACCCAGTAGTTACTGGGTTACAAACTCGCCATTACAATCCAGTAGTTACTGGGATACAAACTCGCCATTACAATCCAGTAGTAACTGGGTTACAAACTCGCCATTACAATCCAGTAGTTACTGGATTACAAACTCACCATTACAACCCAGTAGTTACTGGGTTACAAACTCGCTATTACAATCCAGTAGTTACTGGGTTACAAACTCGCCATTACAATCCAGTTGTTACTGGGTTACAAACTCGCCATTACAATCCAGTAGTTACTGGGTTACAAACACGCCATTACAATCCAGTAGTTACTGGGTTACAAACACGCCATTACAATCCAGTACTTACTGCGTTACAAACGCGCCATTACAATCTAGTAGTACTGAGTTACAACCTCGCTATTACAATCCAGTAGTACTAGGTTACAAACTCTCCATTACATTCCGGTAGTACTGGGTTACAACCTCGCTATTACAATCCAGTAGTACTGGATTACAAACTCGCTATTACAATCCAGTATTTACTGGGTTACAAACCCGCCATTACAATCCAGTAGTTACTGGGTTACAAACTCGCCATTACAATCCAGTAGTATTGGATTACAAACTCGCCATTACAATCCAGTAGTACTGGGTTACAACCTCGCTATTACAATCCAGTAGTTACTGGGTTACAAACTCTCCATTTCAATCCAGTAGTTACTGGGTTACAACCTCGCCATTACAATCCAGTAGTACTGGGTTACAAACGCGCCATTACAATCCAGTGGTTACTGGGTTACAAACGCGCCATTACAATCCAGTAGTTACTGGGTTACAAACTTGCCATTACAATCCAGTAGTTACTGGGTTAAAAACTCACCATTACAATCCAATATTACTAGGTTACAGACTCGCCATTACAATCCAGTAGTTTCTGCATGGGTTATAAACGCGCCATTACAATCCAGTAGTTACTGGGTTACAAACGAACCATTACAATCGAGTAGTTACTTGGTTACAAACTCGCCATTACAATCGAGTAGTTACTGGGTTACAAACTCGCTATTACAATCCAGTAGTTACTGGGTTACAAACTCGCCATTACAATCCAGTAGTTACTGGGTTAAAAACTCACAATTACAATCCAATATTACTGGGTTACAGACTCGCCATTACAATCCAGTAGTTACTGCATGGGCTACAAACGCGCCATTACAATCCAGTAGTTACTGGGTTACAAACTCGCCATTACAATCCAGTAGTTACTGGGTTAAAAACTCAGCATCACAATCCAGTAGTTACTGGGTTACAAACTCGCCATTACAATCCAGTAGTTACTGGTTACAAACTCGCCATTACAATCCAGTAGTTATTGGGTTACAAACGCGCCATTACAATCCAGTAGTTACTGGGTTACAAACTAGCCATTACAATCCAGTAGTTACTGGGTTACAAACGAGCCATTACAATCCAGTAGTTACTGGGTTACAAACGTGCCATTACAATCCAGTAGTTACTGGGTTACAAACGAGCCATTACAATCCAGTAGTTACTGGGTTACAAACGAGCTATTACAAATCCGATGACCACACACTAGGATTTCATCCTAGAATATTGTTGACTCAAGAATTGACTGTGCATGAGTGTGGTACGGTTTAAAATAAATATTGCATTGTGTTTCTGAGAGGCCATGAACACTGAGTCGGTGTAAAATTGAGGCCTTACTAAATTCAAAATAATTAGTTTTTACCTCTATAAAAAATTGAATAATTATTAGTTGTTTTTAAATTTTACCTGACCATATAATTGAATTGCCATACGCCAGCAAATGACCTCGTCCTATTAGAAGTTATGTGGGAAAGAGTTATTTTTTAAATACAGACGAATTATCAATTAAATATGATGTGAAATAAAGACCGTGTATTTATTTGGCTGTTGGGTATATTTAGTACAGTACAGTTTCATTTGATTCAGTAGCGAGAACATATGTTCAGTTGTTCGCGACAAAGTCCAACACATTGTCACCCCCAAAAAATATGCCGTTAAATTCGGTTGCCCGATCTCTACATTTAACAAGTCGTCCTGAGCCTCCTGAGCTCTCGTAGCTTTATGGCGTACATCGAAGGAGTATACAGCCAGGGTTTTGCGGTTCCTTTGCGGAGTTACGAGCCATGCATAACACACACCATAGTTAATAGAGGGAAATGGTTATGAAGCCCGGCAAACTTCAAAGGAGCAAACAAAGACGCCAAGATTTATGTTGGAAGGTCCACGACCCTGCACAATCTTTTGTTTTGCGCTCATACACTATGCATGAATTACGTAATCGAAACGTTTCTATTGGTTAGTTGCTTGAACACACGTAAACACCTATTGTATTTTGTCAGGTTTGTGCAGGGTCAAGGCCAAAAAAAGCGAACAAAAACATATAACAAAGACTTTTGTCGGGCTTCATAACCATTCCTTTTATTAACTATGCACACACAAAGCGATCGACTGACAGCAAGAGACGATTATCAGGGTCGACCCCCAAATTCAGAAAATTACTAGACAAGATTGTGACTACATCCAATTATGCGATTATAGAGAGATTTGCGATTGTCTAGGTCCAACCATTGAACTGTACTGAAAATATATAACAAATGGGTATACAAAGAAATATCAACTTATTTTCCAAGACCGATCACTTGTAACTCGGGATTAAGCAACGACGGAGGGAAAATAAAGTAGAACAACAGGAGAGAAACAGACTGCTTTTAATTCCACTGACTCGGGGGTAAGAGCCGTACGAGTTTTATCCTGTTAGTCCCTTATAGGCTTATCTTTTGAAACGTGCAATCTGGTTCAGAAGAGTCTATTAGGTTTTTAATCCGTGGAATGTGTGTTTACATAGCCTCACGCGAAACGACTACACAACCAATCAGAGCGCTCGTTATATGATCAAAATTTGATGATAATAATAATATTTATTTAGTGTCCTCAGTTAGTTGTATAGCTAAATACATTAACACTGAAATAATGTTTAATAAAAATAATAAATAATAAGGCAATAAATGGCAGTTTCAGTTTTAGTTGTGGAACCTACAGCACTACAATCCAATTACTGAAAAGGCATACGATTTAAATTGCGTAAACCAAATTAATAAAAAAAGAAATCAGAAATATGTATTTTCTTTTGTGTAACACATACTGTTTTGTTTTCATTTGCATTTAGGTAGATTAAACATCGTGTAAAACGAAAGAGAACTTGATAAAGATTAAACAAAATTAATTTAAAACACCGTGATCCTTATCACAGAAAAACAAACATACATAAACAAAAATAAAACAAAAAAGTAAGTAACCAGGGCTCGAATTTAAGAGGATTTGCGGAAAAGGTGCCCCCAGCATTCATTTTGTATACGTAGGAGCAAAATCTAAGAAGATCGGGGCAAAGTACAGTTGCACTGAATTAATATAAAACAACAACTGAAGTTTATTTCTTATTAACAAGTTACTTTATCCAAACGCTACAGAATTCAGTGAAGGAATTTCAGGGAAAACAGAGTAGATCGGGTGGGAATTTCCTGCTACATGCTCCTGTTAAATATGAACCCTGTAAGGCCCAGTTCAGACGCCGTACTTCACATGAGCCGAATCAAATTCGAATTTAGGCCGACCCAAATTAATTTAGATCG
This sequence comes from Desmophyllum pertusum, assembly GCA_029204205.1. Classification (NCBI taxonomy): domain Eukaryota; kingdom Metazoa; phylum Cnidaria; class Anthozoa; order Scleractinia; family Caryophylliidae; genus Desmophyllum; species Desmophyllum pertusum. Next base: position 7,405,938 of record MU826826.1, on the reverse strand, counting down.
ACTGAATTGATTCAGACGCCGAGCTTAATTCAGCCGAACTAAATTAATAGGGGAAAATTGCTGTTATATTGAAAAATACATTATAATAATTCATGCATTTGTTTCGGCTCATGTGAAGTTCGGCGTCTGAATCAAAGCCGGTCCACAGCCGTTATTCTCGGCTGAGCCAGGCGGGAAGAACGGCTGAGCCGATCCGAATTGATTCAGCCGTTCCGAATTGATTCAGACGCCGTACCTCACATGAACTTAATTCATCGAATTCGATTCGGCTCATGTGAAGTACGGCGTCTGAACTGGGCCTAAGTGAGACAAATCTTCTACGGAGAGTGGAGGGTATTGAACCACTGAGAACCTCCAGATTTCAAATCCAGCGCACTAACTCACCCACGTCACGGCCTCTCGTTGGAGGAAACTACGCAATGAAGACAATGAATGTCCAAACTCTGATGAGAGCCGTTTTCCTTCACGTGAGAAGAGATGATGTCAACCGAGTCTCGCGTACAATTGACCGCACGCTTATGAGATCTCGTTTGTCCGAACTTTAGTCCCGAGTTCAACTCCTCAACCACGCTATGCAAATAGCCAACTGGTCAGCCAGTCCACATGAGTTGCGATTCTTAACAAGTTTATGTTCAATTTACAATATTTGTTTGTCGATTAAGGGACATGGAGAAAAGTTGTCCGTGGTAGGAGGGTTTCCCTCCATACCGAGCCACCCTGGGCGAGAGAACTCTTTCATTCATGTCTTTATAAATAGCAGTGAACCGCGTTTACATGAGAAATCGCAAAGTTGGCTCGGGGGCAGGGTGATCCTCCTATCAGGGACATATAAACGCTCGGCGGTAAAGATCGCTCGGGAGGAGGGTAACCCTCCTATCAGGGACAACTTTTCTCCATGTAAATAGGCCCTTACAGTGTCCCACAATTAGCACAACAGAGCTAGACCCACCGACACTTTAACTAAAGAATATAATCTCGCTTCGCTAAATCAGCGTTTCGTGCTGCGGCTCTCCTATGCTGTCATCCAATCAAATGCAAAACGAAAGTTGATGATTATGGAACGTTTTCCGCTTCTCATCATGTCTTTATTTATTAGCCCCAATAAGTGCAGGCGGTCTTCACAGTCTTTCACGTAGTCGGTTTTACGGAAGCAATGGACAGTGAAACGCCTGTACTATAGTGAATACACCGGTAGTATTTAACTGTCGAGACAAAAACAAATTAGATCTTCTCCCGTTTTTTTACATTCAATACATCTAGACACCCCCCGGGGGGGGGGGGGGGGTACTCAAAAATGTTTTATACGGGGAGGCTCCGCCCAGAGGTCCAACCCCTTACCCTTTTATATACCATTTTTGACAGAAAAGGTACCCCTTTCATATACCTTCCATAGAAATTATGAAAATGGTACCCCTTTCACATACCTACAGTAGAAACACTGCATCCCTTTTCTATACCCTTGGAATGAACTTAATGAACAATTTATATCCCCAGAAGGAAGTGGAAGGGAGCTGTCTTACGGTGGCTAAGAGCTTCAAACCTGCAGTCCACCTCATACCTAAATGACAGTTTTCCCTACCCTTTTCTATACTCCAACTCGTGAAATTCCTACCCTTTTCTATACTCCAACTCGTGAAATCCCTACCCTTTTATATACTCCAACTCGTGAAATCCCTACCCTTTTCTATACTCCAACTCGTGAAATTCCTACCCTTTTCTATACTCCAACTCGTGAAATCCCTACCCTTTTATATACCTCCAGTCTGAAAAGGTACCCCTTTCGGGTGGAGCCTCCCCGTATGGTCCATTATAGGGAGTACCCCGGGCTAGACACAAACAAAGAGAGTCTTGGACATCTCCGGTAATGATCACAATGAAGAAAAAATTCAACAAATGACCAATATTTTATGTTGTTGCCCTTAATTACTAAAAGATAAATGTTTTTCTTTAACCTCAGCTCAAATCCGGCTTAAGATAGCAATGCACGAGAAGTTAAGCCATTTATATAGCTTGAGTTAGTGTTTATACAGGAGTTGAACGCCGAAGATTCCTCAGATGAATAAAGATAATTAGGATCAGAACGTATAAAAGTAACAAAATCAGTTATGATCGAAAAGCTGAGGTATTCCCTGACCCTTAACATCCAAGTCAGTAATAGAATCACAAAATAGTTAATTAATATATTTTTCCATGAGAATATGTTTGCAATTAAACCGTCCATCGTCTGGGATTACTTTTACTCAGTACATTGCATTTACGCCGGTTCTCCAGTTCACTGACCGTTTATAGGCGTTGTCATTTCTACAAATCGGTGACCAAGAAATATGCCAGAGAGCCTGTTCAGTATATAAGATCTCTTTTATAAACATATTTATCAGTTGTTCTATGTGTCAAGGTTCAGTTACCTGAATCCTAACGGCCGCAACATGCCGAATTTTTAATATGCCAAATCAAACGAAACACACACTAAAATGTAGCACGCTATTATATTGCGCCGTGCCTCGCCTTTACAGGGTCATCACAGACGTTACTTTATACTCCAAGATGATCTCGTGTACAATTTACATCTGACACAAGTCTGCGATCAATACATCAGCTCCCCTTTAGATTCAATTCACGGCAGACGCGAAAAGCTTAAAAATCACTCATCAGTTTTTATGGGAGACAATTTGGTTTTATTTTTCCCACGGTGCGGTCCAGAGAACAAGTGACCACCTTGACTAATTCACTTGTGAGAAGCCAACTCGATGAAAGATGCAAACTGCGCGTTTAGTTACTCTAAAGCACCGAAGAATGTTGCACGAGCTAAATTTGTACATGCTTAACTTTTTTGTTTGAAGGTATTTTCCGGATTCTGTCTTGTTCGGTGGCGGTGTCAATTTATAGCATTTGGCTTCATGTTAGAAAATCCTGGCCAAAACGCAAATTATTGAAATTTCCCACCCAAAAATGTGTTCCGGGGTTTCATTAAGGCAAGAAGTCTGTGTTATGTGAAGAGATCATCCACGAAGCTGTAGTTGGATTGTCAAATCGCCCACATTTTTCGTGCAAATATTTGCAATGTAAAACACGCAATGTTTTTGTTAGGGTTGGGATATTCTTCTCTAACAATCGGAACAAAAAAAAAGTATAACATTTCTATTTCCACCAACATGTTGCCAATTAAGTGATATAACAAGACAAGGAATTCCCAAACAATTAAACTGGCATTAATACCCTCTGGACAAGTTTGTAAACATATTTATCTAGTTGCAACTGCTCGAGTGATAGGTGAAAAAGATAATATCGTATAATAGACTTCCGATGTATATTGCTTTGCAAATATTTTCTATCAAAACCTTTATCTCTATGGCGCGTATGTTGTTGATCGTAAATCACGATTAAGAGAGAACGTCATAAGGCGTTTATATAAACGACTTTTTGAGTGGTATTTAGCAAAACCACATACGCCAAAGAAACACGAGATGTTTACACATGTTATTATAAACGACCTCTCAATAGCTCGCACTATTCCCTGTGGAATGAAATAAGCTCCAATTATGATCCTCACGTAAAGTTCTTGATAAATTGATTTGTAGGTTGTACGTCCTGTTGAAACAGTGCAGGCATGGCTTGCCCTCGGCCTCATTCTCCCAATAGGAGGATCATATGACTGCGACTGATAAAGCGATGAGATAGTTCACGCTAAGACATTTGAAAGCACACTCAGTGGAAGATTAAGACGGCTTTGTTTACTGCCCAGTTGGTGGGAAAATAGCTGTTGACGAGAAGGGACATACGACAAAGTCATGTATTGGGTAAGTAAAGGAATTTCCATACCCGACCTTTGTTTTATGACGTGCAACCAACAGAACTCGTTTCCTGTTCTATGGCGAGGAAAAAACGTTCCATTCACCATCGCTACCTGAACTGCCCATCGCTCTTAGTCCGCGAAAATGTTCTTCAGTTAGCTTTTTATTCCAACCAATACTCGAGATCAAACGTAATTAATAATCCCTTGTTCACTTGATTCTCAGCACTGAAGTGAAGCGAGCGTGTGCGCACTAACAGCGTTTAATGTCGTGGATGTTGCATTCTTCTTGTAAAGATTTAATAACGTTTCCTTCCGAAAGGCACGTCGTTGGGAGTCACAGGCGATATAGTTGAACTATTTCCCCATCTGATCTTACTAAAGAGCTTTACGACTGTTTCAAACACTACAACCAACTTATACCTCAATTGGAAGTTTACCTGCAGAAGTACATATAATCTATATGATAAACAAGTCATTAGAACATGCCTGACCTCACTAGTTATGTGGCCAATGGCTGATTGATATCTTGAATGCAAACTGCCCCCTTGTTATATGATGTTATAACTAATAGCTAAAGTAGAACTAGTGTGGAATGAGAATGCGATGAACGCTTGGCAAATGAGTGAGCTATGTGGATATCTATCAGTGAAATATCAAGATATTTCGTTACGGATTTTCCCATTTCTCTGTTTCGTTAGTCCTTGGAATACTGTACTGTCTCATATTATGGGCAGAGGAAAGATCAATTGTTATTATTTTAAATCGCCACATACTTTCAAGGATAAACAATTACAGACTTTTATAGACTTATCATGAGGTAAAATAGATGACATATGCCTGTCTAGAATTATATTACAAAATAAACATTTACAAAGACACCGTGATTTCTAAAGACACTTAAAACCAAGGACATTGGAACTTTGTAGAGACTAACTGTTTGGCAAATTCGCAGTCAGATTTTTTCGCTAAGAGCGGGAACAATTGGAAAGTAATACATTTTTTGTTGTCGCGACGTTTGTGGCCAAACATCCATAGATGTTGATTGATGTGGACTAATAAAGTGGGAATTTTCTTATCGACATTTTCTTCATAAACTTCCCGCCTTCGCACGCATGGCATGAATTTCATCAAAATATGACAATTTCTCTTCCCAGTAAATTTGTAAATTGCAACTTAGGCGTATATTTAATAAACATTGATAATTATTAGTAGTTTTCGAAAATAACAGATAACTCATGCAGTTTATAATTTGGACAATCGATTAACTTCAAGCTCAGCCTAAACATCCTCACTTAAAGTAATCAATCACTTCAAATCTTGAGATGGATAAAACACATTTTGAGCGAAGACGATTTCAGATTGAATATAAAATGTTCAGTGTTTTGTGGATTATCATGTCTTTCAGCATAATTTCAGATTTTGGCCGGGAAATGAGCAAGATTATGCCTACAGAACATCGTTTTGAATAGAAAAGTAAAACAGGTTTTCGTTGAGTCTCGTTTTCTAATAATTACTACATACCTAAAATGTGGGTCAAGCTCGTTAAATATCGCCGAGTTGCCGGCGAATTTTGAAGTTTCATGTTGTCAGTGCAACTTTTAATTTTTATATTTGTAGTTTTATTCGCTTAGTACGTTGTGTACGCAGGTAATTTACTTGTTTTTCTTTTCAATTGTTTGGATAAATAGGTCAGGTGTTTAGTTGTAATCGGAGCGAAGAATGCAATTGAATCTTATTCCCAGAGTAAAACCTTGAGTCAATAAATTTGGTTGTACCTTTTGAGTCTGTGGATGAAACCCTTTTGTGCGACCATTCAAATGAAAGCTATTGAGCATTACTTTCATGTGGTACTGTTTGTTTTTGACAATGTTGCTAAATGAAACTCACGATTTTTTCCTCAGTTTTGGACTTAGTACTCTTGGGAGTGAAAGGGTTAATAAGTTTGCGGTATAGTTTTTGGACAATTGGACAAAGTTTGATTTGTTGTAGCGTGTGTTACCAATATATCTGCAACAGCCCAAGGCCTACTGTACACGTGTTTGTTGTCCCCATTGCCAACAATGGTAATGATTTATATTCAAAAAGCGTGTTTCCGATTAAAAGATAAAATACATAAGAAGGAAATACCAATTTAGCTTTACCATTTCTGTCTTACAATTACTTGAGGGCTAAAGAAGACTTAAGAAAACTGTATCGAAGATTTGTTTGTTACATGTCGGATGCCAAAAGGTGTCAGCATTTCTACCAAATAACACTTAGCCAAAGTGGTACTATTAAAGTATGACGTTTCATTCATGCGCTCCGGTAAACACTGAAGAAGCGACATGTTAGCAAATGCATGTTTTGTCCTTATAAGCCAGTCGCTAGTTGCCTGGGAGAGATGGAAGTCCAAGATTCAAAGCCCTTGTCGTAAGAATTCCTTAAGAGGATAAACAGATTAAATATGCTGCCAGTAGGTCAAACAAGATAACATTTCGAGCGAGGTGAACATTCTTAACCCTTTAAGGGTGGATTCCAAACAGTGATCAAATCTAATTTTCTCCGTACTTTATCAAAACATAAGGGGCCGAATATTTAAACGAAGTCTACGTTAGGCGGTGGTTTAAGATAATTTTATGGGTGTAAATCTAATATAAGGTCTAATATAAAGCAGGTCAGTGTTATACGTCTTCTAAACAGGGTTTACTGTAAACGACTTTAACAGTCATTGAGAGTTGGCCCATTTAAACTCGAGTTTGTCAAACCCGGCCTTGTTTAAATATTCGGCCCTCCAATAAATGTGGCTGTAACTTTTGAGTCTGTGGATGAATCCCTAGTGTGTGACCATTCAAATGAAAGCTATTGAGCAATACGTTTACGTGGTGCTGTTTGTTTCGACAATTTTGCAAAATGAAATTCAAGATTGTTTCCCTCCTTTTTGAACTTAGCACTCTTGTGAGCGAAAGGGTTAAGCAAACCACGGTGGCAATGAATTTATATTTTACTTCAGAATCTCGCGAATCTCTAGTTCCATTCAGTTTGTCTCTATCGGTGTGAGAACTATCCTCAGCTGAATCAGATGTAGCGGTCCAGCGTTCAAAATTATCCTTTACGTTTTGTGAACACGTTTTTCGGAAACTCAGATGATTTTGTCATTTCGGGATGTTGTTTTGCAGAGGATGGCTAAGAAATGTACCAAAACGTATAACGCACGTGCCGTGCTCGCTTTAAACATTTTGTTTAGCGACGTTCTCGTTGTCGTTGCCGTTGTGCCGTCCCAATGTCGAGTAGACAGGCGTTCTGAAAATAGTTCTCAAATTCTCAAAAAATGTACACAAATCAGTGAGGAGAATTACCTTGATATTTCCAGTTCGGGTTAAAACACTTTCACTTATTTAAGAAAAGGGTTTGCTTTAAAGTTAGATAAACGAACAACTAGTTTTAATGTTCATGTTATAAGAAAAGTTCAGCACAGTTGTTTAATTTGTTCTCATTTTTTCCCTTCTTTCTTTCTTTCTTTCTTTCTTTTCTTTCTTTCTTCTTTCTTTCTTTCTTTCTTTCTTTCTTTCTTTCTTCTTTCTTTCTTTCTTTCTTTCTTTCTTTCTTTTCTTTCTTTCTTTCTTTCTTCTTTCTTTTTCTTTCGATTCTGTGATCTGAACTCGTAGGAAGTTAATAATCTGTTATTCGACTGTTATCATTTGCCCATGCACTTAAATAAAACCTATTATAAATAAATATTGGATCTCTTTTTAATCACGTTCTTTTCCTACTTATTTTCAGTCGTTGATAGCCGGCATTCTTTCAAAAGGCAAAGTAATTGAATTAAAAGTAGAAAATCTCATTTCAGCTCCTCTGAACCACTTAGCAATTTCCTTGTTTTTTGAGAAGAGTTTTTATCATTTAGTTTGCATCTTTAATTTATCGTTGGCTTATATCTTTATCCGTTGACCTTTTCTCCTTTTCCGGTGACTCTCGGGACACAAGGTTTATATTTAATTCTTTTAAACTCTCTTATCTGGCCATAATCCCCGCGGTCCATACCGTGCGATAAGTGAGCTTACGTGACGGGCGTATGTATAGTACCAATACTCATACAAATTACTTCTAAGAAAGCCGCTTTTGTGATTCGGTAAGCTGCACTTTCTCAAACTTGACCAAAGACTCTAGAACATTGTGTTTTTTTCGTTTTTGTCAAGTCTCTTGCACCGCAAACAGAGATACCGAATTATTTACTCACATCACGCGAATGAGAGACTTTTCCAGAAATATAAAAACCTCTTTAATTTGTAGCGTTCGATTTGTTTAACTTTACATGCGTCTGATTGAATTTCGAAAAAAAAAACACTTAATAAAAGAATATTTGAACTATTATTAAATAATTGATGGCTGTCATCGGTCTGTTCCTAAAATTTGGATTTTTTTTTCAAAAATTCCTTTTCGTCTTTTTCGGTGAGTATAGTGTCTTCTCAAACTCATTAATAGTTCGTCAAGTTAAAACAAAGGAAATCATGACCGTGAAGGCGTTAAGCGTGTATAGATTTTTACGACTTTATTTCTCTGTTTCCTCCGTAGTCTAGTTTCGATTGAGAAGATATATCAAACACTCGAGACAGGGTTTGATCAGGAGATTTCCAAACCCCTCGAATTTCGTTAAAAATACTCCGCTGCGCGTCGAATTTTCAACTCTCTTCTCGGGGTTTGGGAATGTGACCAAAGTTTGATATATTACATACGAATCGTATAAACAGCATTTTAACCACATTCTGAAATCACATGTATGTCTAGTTAAGTTCTAATGTGGAATTCGAGAAAGGTTACAGGATAGTACGAATTACGATGCACGTGTTTCTTTTCGACATAAAGGGAGAAAACAAAATTAAGTCCATTGTTTTCAAAAACACGGAAATCTTTGCATGGAGGTGGTACATGCGCATGCGCACATACAAACGCACGCATGCACGTACACACCTCTCAATGCGTGCAGCCGCCCACTGAAAGTTTTATGTGTAACTTGTAAAACAAACCCATTTGCTCAGTTTGCTGAAGAGATTCATTTTATTGCAGGTATTGTTTTTGTTCGGGATCACTATTTCATCCGTGAGAGGATTTGATGCAGGTGAGAAGTTTACGACTTGTCTGATCCTTAATTTTCTGTTAATTAAGTCTACAGTTTATACAATTGCTAATTAGTTTTAACTTGATATTCAGGTATTTCGTCCCAACCACCAATTACTGTTTCGTGCTCCCTCATTGGCTGAAACTGGTCACTTGGTAAAACTTGAGGGACGAATTCGGGCGATAGATTTCATCCTTACTCGAAATTCCCCCAAAAAAATTAGATAAAAAAAAATGATAAATGCTGAGTTGGTTAGATCCATATTTTAACAAATAAAGAAGCCAAATTCATGTCATAAATTGAGAACACGACTAAAACACGAGCCGCAGGAGAGTGTTTTCTATATTTTTCAAGTGTTCGCAAATAACCTTGGAGTGTTCTATGACAGTTTATGAAATAAACAAGATACTACTTAAAACCTTTTACTATAACTCTATGGAAACATCGAAAATTGCTTGGTGCTTTTATTTCATAAAAAAACAATACAAAACGTTTTCCCGTGTTCCCATAGAGTTATGGCAACACTCGTGAAAGTTTGGGAGAACTCGAAATTGCTGTAGAAACACTCGCCTGCGGATCGTGTTTCTACAGCATTTCTTGTTCTCCTAAACTTCACTCGTGTTAACATAACTAACATGGAAAACGTTTTCTATTTGGTATAAATAATACATGGCTTTGGCTTCTTTATGTGCTTTAAATATAGATTTAACCCGCACGAAACGTTAAAACATGGCTTTTCTATGTTGTATACTCGCGCGCAGAATCCAGTCTATATCATGAAGTTTCATAAGTTCCGGCAAGCTTCTATAATAGGATGATCGTTCCAGAATGATAAACTGTGGTGATGAAGGATTTTCATCGAAATATTCACGGTTTTACTCGAATCTTCACTTCACGGAAAATTCATTCTACAAAACAATCTTTTTGCGGATATTTCTTTCTGCTCATCAATGCCGGTTAACTGTGTATCAGTGCTGACACATTATAATGGTTCGTTTCTACCTAGCAACAAGCCCTAGCAACAGAACCTGTGAGTCAGTTGTACAGGAATTGGTTCGTTACCGTCCTCTTCATATAGCCATCAAGCACTGCTGTAACTACTCCAGGGTTACTTATGACTGTATCAATGGCTACAGACTTGTGGAGGGTGACAGAGTCAGGCGTTGTTTAGACGGTAAACTGGATGGAAAAGAGCCTAGATGTAGATTTCCAAAAGGTAGGAAACAGAGAAAACGAATAGACTAGGTCCCCTCGTCCTGTTTTACGATCCCCACTCTAGTCATTAATGACATTTTGCATCCTTATATATATTTTTATTTTTTTAAATCAAATTTGGAGATTTTCTGACATTTCTGAACAATTTAGATCCAAGATGGTGGATTTTTTAAATATATGACGTCATTATGGCGTGATATGACGTCATAATTGACACGTGGCTGTCACTAAAATAAACATTTTTGGATGCTTTACACACCATATAAGTTTCATTTTCATAGCGTCAATACTTTTTGAGATACATAGGGAGGGCACTTTCTGCCCCCTCCCCTTTCCAGGCTCACCAACGAAAAAATAGCCCAGCTAGGCAGTTTCACACCCAACAGTTTGGAATGTACTTTAATCTTCCTAGTTACAAGCTGTGGCAACCCAGGAACAGTCCGACATGGTTACTTCATCGGATCAGACTTCAATATTGGTAACACCGTTGAATACAAATGCGCCCGCGGTTATAAACTGCATGGTCCAGCGATCAGTGTATGCAAGAAACATGGGACATGGACTGCTCGTCCAGTCTGCGTAGGTAAGTTACTGCTTACATGACAGTAATACAACTTAGAGACGTCTTAGCAGCCTGAGAAACGCAGTTTTTTTTTTTACTATTAAACTCTTTTAGTTCTAATGATGAATAAATGAATGAATGTTTATTTCCCATAATGTAATATAAGTACAACAAGTGTTACAATTAAATAGCTATGGCAGGAAGACTGAAGAAACCCTCGCGGGCTTTTACAAAGAAGTCTCCCTTTAATTTTACTTAGACCTATCACAATCTATTGCATTTTGTTAGTACATATAGCACAACTAAGTTGTTATTTATTTTGAATTAGGGTCGGTTCCTGTCAGCGCCATGTTTTAAAGGGAGTTTAATGAGAAATATATTAGGCTGGCAGTGACACAAGCTACTCAGAGAAAACAAATCCGAGTTCTCCCGACACGAGTCGAACCTATGACCTTCCACACAGTAGTCGGACGCTCTAGCATTGAGCTAAAGAGTTCACTAAAACCCTTTGAGCACTTCCTTCCAGCATGCACAAATACCAAGAGCTCTGAATTGGGAAATGGTCTGTAACCATCATAATAATCTGGAAAATGTGTTGTTTAACTTGTAAAATAACTGTTGATGTTCTTCTTTAGACAAAGATGTCATGGATGTAAATGAAGCCACTGCCTTTATTCGGTACAGTCTCCTCGACAACCAAGTTCAACATCCATGCTACAAAAATGGCTCCTGTTCCAAGGTTGATTCCAGACCTCGTCGCTCGCTGGATTTGGATTATCACGGAGGTCTAGATGTGGTTTTCTTGATAGATGGTTCTAATGGAGTCACGAAGGACGACTTTAAGATTGGGCTCAAGTTTGCTCAAGAGCTTATCCGTGTTTTAGCAGCCACAGTTCTGTGAGTATTGATATTTGAAAGAAGTGATTGATGTATAGAAGTAAGAAAAACGTCATGTTTTAAAAATACATCGCCCAGAATGCCGCGAGGAGCTGGATGGAGCTGTTAAAATAATATATATTAGCCTGTATGTTTGACGACCAATTGTTGACGGATGACGGTAAAAAACGTTTTACGCCAGTTTATACCTGGGAAGCTATGCCCTTTTTTGGTCGAAATTGCTTTTAAATTGAAGGAAACAAATGAATATACTATTGCTTTGAAACGGTACAATGCTTCGAATCTGTAGAAGAGTGGGGATGGACAAGATTCAAACCATAGTTAAAAGAGCGAAATGGTTATGAAGCCCGGAAAAGTTCTTTGTTATATCTTTTGTTCGCTTTTTTGGCCTTGACCGTGCACAAAACCTGACAAAATACAATAGTTTTTCGGTTACGTAATTCATGCATAGTGTGTGAGCGCAAAACAAAAGATTGTGCACGGCCGAGGTCGTCTTGCCATCTTTGTTTTGCCGGGCTTCATAACCATTTTTCTCTATTAACTATGTTCAAACGGATTGCAGAAATCATATCCTGAGTACGATGGCCCATAAACATTGCCAAAACACTTACTTTCTTTCATTTCTTCTTATTATTATTACAGGCGAGGTGACATTCGTGTAGCGGTTGTCTCTTACAACAGCAAGCCGTACACCGCCATGAATTTGCATCTCCTTCCGACAAAGTCATAAAAAAGATCGGCTCTATCAAGAAACTAGGGGGGTGTGGTACGACGCTAGGAAGGGCCATGTACATGACAAAGCGTCGGGTAGTGCCGAACACTCGGACTAACAGCAATAAAGCCATGTTTATAATAAGCACAGGACTGCTGAACATGGGATCAAGTCACCCCAAGGCGTCACGGTTGTTGCAAAGCGAGAAATCGTTCCAGATTTTTTCCATCGCTATTGGGAAGAAACCCAACATACGGATTTTGTCGTCTGTTGTGTCCCAGCCAATCAAGAGCCATCTTATCTTTCTGAGGTATTATGGTGACGTATTTGATGCTGTGCGACGAACCGTGACGATGAAGAAAAATGGTAAGAGATACATTGGAGCGGTTGTGTCTGTGTCTGACTTACAAAAAATGTCAATCAAAGCAAAGCAAATCAATGAGCCAAATCGTGAATGATAAAATTTTACAGCCCATCGACCGATCGAGTACATTTCCCCTAAATGCTATAACCCGTTCACGAGTGAAAAATGCTAGAAAGAGAGAAACAAATATCAGGTGTTGCGCTCTGCTGGGTTCCGTCGAAATAGGGGAAAATGTGGAAAATGAAAATTCCAACTTATTTACTTCAACGCGGTATGAACAATGCGGTCATATATTGAGTGAAGAACGTATGTTGGTTCTTTCTTGTGCACGTGGTCGTTAATTTAGATAGCTTTTTAAGTCAACAATCGCATGATTGGACAGACGGTCAAGTGTTTACAAATTACTCATTAGCCTCTACGTGGTGAATCTATATTCACAATAATACACATACACTTGAAGCAAAAGATGTAAGTCGAACATGCGAAATGAATCGAAAACGATACTTACTTACTTTCCAAAATCCTGAAAGGATTTATAGGCAAAACCTTGATCGTGTTAGAAAAAGTAAAATATATACTTTCTTCTAATTTTCCAGATCCTAATGAATGCGGCGTTAGTGTGACCAAACCAAGGGCGCGGAATGTACGAGGCAACAAGGCGACAAGCGGTGTATGGCCGTGGCAAATCAGTATCCACTGGGACGGTAAGCACGTGACCTCTAAACTGTTTCTCAACAGTCTTAATGCAACCAACAGTTGTGCGAACTGGTTGATTGATTGATTATTTCATTGTCACCGAAAAGACCCTTTAGAGAGTGTCATAAATATTGTATTGTTTGTATTGAATTTTGTCTGTTTTCTGCTAGGTTTCCTGCGGTTGATTGATTGATTGTTTTCAACTAAGTTTCCCTGTGGTTGATTGTTTTGTTCTTTTGTTTTGATTTGATTGTTTTTTTTTCATGGTCCCCTGTGGTTGATTGATTGTTTTGTCTCCTTTACTGCTAATTAATTGTCTGTTTTCTGGTAGGGGTGCCTGTGGTTGATCGATTATTTTGTGTTTTGTCTGTTTTCTGGTAGGGATGCGTGTCTGCAACGGAGCTCTTATCAACAAGGAATGGATCATCACTGCAGCTCATTGCTTTTATTCTAAAACATGGAGACCCATCATTCGCCCGGCGTCCAGGTAATTGCGTAGGGCGTGAGAATATTATGTTAAAGGCCCGATCAAACGGTCACAACATTCACAACATTTGTTGTGACATGTGTGTCAACATTTCAAGAACAAAAGAAATGTTGTCACAACATTGTTGTGAGGGGTGGTCAAACGGTCTCAACATCGGCTCACAATAAATGTTGTGAGAATGTTGTGACAAATGTTGTGACCGTTTGATCGGGCCTCTAAACGTAATTATTACTCAAATTTAAGTATTCGCCATTTGTTTATACAACGCGTGTTCTAATTGGATCGCTAGGTGTTTTACATGAAGCTATGCAAACACAGTTATGACGTCATGCAACACATTATAAACGAAATAGAAATGGCCGTTTTATATTTTCATAGCCCAATGCAAGTGAGTTTGGAAGAACTGAAAGTCGTTGTGTAAACTCTCGGCTTCAAATTCTAAAAAACAGTCAGATTTTTGTTAAGATCGGTGGTCTAATGGTTAATGCGTTGGACTCCGGATCGAGAGGTCCTGGTTCGAGCCCTGTCCGGGGTCTTGTTCTTAGGCAAGACACTTTACTCTCGCAGTGCCTCCGGGGGGGGGGGGGGGGGGTACTTCCTTATATAAGCTATATAGGTATGTGCCGCCCCAAAGGGTATGGTTTTTGAGCCGTTTTGGTCTGAAATCGACCATTTTGGTCTGAAATAGGGTATGTTTTGTGGCACTCTGGTCTGGAATTGGGTATGTTTTTTTGAAGCTACTTTTTGATTATTATTCATCTCTTAATAAGTACGGTTTGATTTTAAAACATCGGCAATTTAAAGCCCTTCTCAAATGTTTACGCAAACCGAAGCAGTTCGTAAAAGAAGATCATGTATCAGAGTGTACGTGCTGCACCCTGCAACGGCTTGTCCCCGGGGGCTTATCACGCTGCCCGGCCGGGATTGGCTCTCTCTATCCAGGACTAATACTTGTTCAAATTGTGGATAACGCTATCCACCGGATAAATCAACATCCAATGAACGAATGTTAGCAAAACCAATTAATTGTAAGCCACCCATCAAATGCTGGGGCCGTGGGTAACCTGTGATAAACCAGCACCCGTATGTAAATAGTGACAATATTCCTGCGCGTTTTTGCTACGGAAACCTGAGTAAATAACCGACTTCTTAAGCCATTTAAAATTTCCAAATGCGACTTTTTAATTCAATTGAATCGCCTTTCTCCATAGATACACTATAAAAGCCGGAGGCCATCATCTGGGGGACCGGAAAACCAGTCCGGAGCAAGTCATTGAAGCCGAAAAGATTTACATACACCGCAACTACAAACGCCAAAATCACGAAAACGACATCGCGCTTATAAAACTGAAACGAAAAGTCAAACTTGGAAAGTATGTAAGTCCCGTATGCTTGCCGGAAGTGACCAATGATTTAGCAACGCCTGGAAAGCACGGCTACGTAGCGGGGTGGGGTGAAAAGCAAACTCAAGTAAAACAAGACAGAAAATCCTCAAAACAGCACCGGAAGAAAAGCCGTACGAAGGTGACTGTCCACATAGCGTTGGCAGTATCGTCCAATAAAGTTTGCAGAAATAGCACCGACCAGGCTTTTAACGACACCGTTATGTTTTGCGCCGAACACGAGAAGGCTGGGCAACACTCATGTCGTGGTGACGGTGGGGGGCCCTTTGTACGCGAGCGCTACGATTCCAAGTCCAGGAGCTATCGATGGACCGTGGCCGGATTAGTGAGCTGGGGCGAGGGATGCGGATTGAAGGGTCGTTACAGTTTTTTCACTCGTGTGACGCCGTATTTTGATTGGATAGCAGAAACAATCAATCCACCGAAACGAGGAGGGAGGAAATTGCGAAGACGACGTTTAAACGGAAAGCAGAACGGGCTTGAATGAACAACTACACTTTCTTTACCAGGTTAGAGGAGAAGAAAAAAGGATAGAAAGACAAAAACGTCGAGCGAACGATTTTAGAAGATAAATCATATGCATGAGGTTGCAGCGGCTTTTCAACAATATAATAGCATTTTATGCTTGTTCAATTTGTTGGAAATGTAAAAAAGTACTACGAACCCTTATTTACAAGATTCAAGTCGCAAGCGGCGTTGAAAACCGATAAAACCAGAGGAATATGGAATAGTACACATATTAACTTTACAAAACCGATATCAATTGTTTTATTATTCAACAAATTGTCACGATGCTCTTGTTATCTGCCATCCGTGCATAACAGATATTCTGCGGAATATGCAGTTTGTCATATTTGGAAGTGCACTAAAGAAGACTCGTCCGACATATTGGAAAGCGCTGCTAAGTAAGGACATTTCGGTGCTTTTATTTTGTGACTCGTTGACAATTTGTTGAATAATAAAACAATTATTCCTGCTCAATCTTGCGGAATATCGTCTGATTTTAGCGAACTCGGTCTGCGGCCCGTCGGCTAAGTATCAGACGATATTCCCTGCGATTTCGCAGGATAATTGTTAAATATGCTTTTAACTATGCAGTAATATACATGTTGATAAAACATACATGAAATATAACAACAGAGAAGTATTTTTTGTAGAGTGAATCCGTTAATATATTCTTCTCTTTTACTGATGTTTGTGACACAAAAGCGCAATATTTCTATGACGAAAATAAAATATATTAATTGATAAAACGTACTTCATCAGGGGTTTTCGGGGAATGGATATAACGAGATAACTGGTACAAATCCCTATATAAAATACACTCCATCAAGCCGGAGAGGATGATCTAAGAGAAGGATTCCCCGTGCCCCATGATAATTTTTGGAAATCTATTAATAGTTTCGCGCCATCCTGTTAAAGTTATTTTTATTTCCTTCTGATCGAGGCTTCGACCCGCTCTTAAAATAGTTGATTTTTGATACCCTATTTCAGACCTGACCCAAAAATCGATACCCTATTTCAGACCTATAAAATTAGTACACGTGTCTAATACATGACTTCAGCTACCCAGGAATGGGTTCTATTTGCGCAAACATTTGTCTAAAAGCCAAACCAAATTCCAGACTAGAGTGCACAAAACATACCCTATTTCAGACCAAAATGGTCAAAATCTATACCCTATTTCAGACCAAAACGGCTCAAAAACCATACCCTTTGGGGCGGCACATACCTATATAGCTTATATAAGGGAGTACCCCACCCCCCCGGGGGTTTTCTTAGATCAACCTCTCGGTTTTTCACGTACATTATCGACAAATGGACCAGATTACGTGTTCATATTTTGCGTTCAAAATCATGGGCCCGATCTGCTATAATAATTTTACTCTATACCATAAATCACATTGATATGCTCTTTAAAGAACAAGCCCATGCCGACCTCTCTTAATCTCATCAGGAATGTTGTTTTATCAAATTGGGCAAAGTCCATTCTTGTGTTGGATGTCGGCTTTGCCGTTCCAAATCCGATCACAAGTATCTTTTTCTTTAATTTATATATATTTTTTTGTAAAATGTAGCCTCAGTCTAGTTTTACTTTTAATACTTTATTTATAACTTGTTTTTGTAGTCCACTTCCAAAAATAGCACTTTCGATCCGGTAGACAGTGGATATATATCGGCCAGGTGATTGTTTACTACTATGAAGCACTCACCTGTACGAATAATTCGTATAGATAGCTGTTTACTGCAGTTATGGAGCTAAACTCTTCAGGGTAATTTTCGAAATATTTTCTAAGATCGAAACGAACGTTAACCGAGTCCTTTCTAAACACGATGATTTTGAAACTCTTTCAAAGTTATTCTTTAAACTTTAATTGTATCTGTTTCTTTCAAGACTTTTCTGAAGTGATCTCGAAGATTACCGATGACTTCTGACATTGAATATTTTACCAAATTCCAGTCGACTGTATAATTATATGCCACCTCGATGTTTTAAGCCATTCCTTGCATATCCGGACGTCGGTAAAAGATTCCTGCTACCATAAAACACGTATGTGAAAAGACTAAAAACTGTTGAGATTGTCTACTTTATGCGGATTGTACTGATTTAAGGTGATCTGTCCAATAGAGTCGGTGGTTTCGTTGCCCAAGCTTAGTTAAAAACATTTTCATCTGTTGTGTTTCCGTCTGCGTAAACAAGCTAACGTGCTCGAGGTGGTCCTTGTCACTCATTAGTGATGTGAAGGTGAAGAGGATTCACTCCTACCCGACAGATGTCTCTTTTGGTTCGTCCCGCTATAATTATTTCCAACGAGCCGAAAGCTCGCTACCGATGGGATTTATTTCAAGACAACAGTCCAACCCCCCTGAGCTATTATGACAAGCGACCGCATGTCTAAAGTAAAGGCGTTTCCTTCAGTCAAATAACTACATATGTAATCTCGACCGTTAGGCGACCAGTAGTTTACGCTTGTGTATTGATATTTTTCTGTTGTTTCTAGGCTCTACATACATTAACGTTTTACAAGAGGGCTGTCCCGTCATGTAATGCACAATGAAATGTACACATGTACAATTATATCCAAGATGAAATCGAGTGCAAGCAAGAGCTAAAACGCAATAGAAAAGAAGGATAAAATTTGTCTCTGTCTCTCAATACCTCCCATGACTCGAATTTAGTATTTTTCAGTGTCCGTGCACCTCCCACAAGCGACCACCGTGGTTTGGCAATATGGGTGGTCACTTGAAAGAGGTTTAACTACGTTTTGTGCGTTACAAAATCGCCTAAAATGCGTGAGCCGCTTTTCTTGATACGCTAAACAGTAGTATTGATCCCAAACAACAAGTCATGATTGACAAGGTCACGTCATCTCGAGAAAGCCTCTTCGTGACAAGGGCGGGGAATTACGATCGACCTGATTTGGCCGAAAAGGAATGGAAGGGAATCTTCGTTCTGCTTGGTTAGACATGGTTGGAGCATGTTCCACGTGCTAGGCAAACGCAAAACAAATGAAAGAAATCGCTCATTTTCGTCAGTGAAAACGGCTTAATTTCGAACAAACTAATCCTTACAGTATGCGGGAAGTTTGTCACATTTTAACCTAGTTATACGGCCTAGGCTCCCACAGGTCTCCTGCAGCTCAGTGGTAGAGCGTCCGATCTGTGTGGGGAAGGTCATAGGTTCAACTCCTGTTGGGAGAACTCGGAGTTTTTTTCTGAGTAGCTTGAGGTCACTGACCGATTAAAATCTTTATCTTATCTTGTCTTATACAAAGAGTAAAACTTTCCTGAACTTGATCCATCGACCCAACATGGCTGTATGTTGATGTCGTTGATGGATTAAAATGAAACAAAGACATCAGCAGTTTCATCAAGGTTTCATATTATCACAAAAACTACACGATAAGTCATCAAAATAATTAATTTAACTGCTTTAATTGAGAAATAATTCACAAAATGATGTATGTAAACCTTTAATGTTTTGAAGAGTAACAACCATTACATTACACTTTTTTCTTTCTGTTCTTTTCTTATTAATTTCGCCAGCTAGTCAATAAGTTACCCTACCCGTGCGAAAATTGAATTTCTGATACTCGACCACTTCCCTCAGTGTCCCTGATGACCAAGATCATGTCACGGTCTTTGACAGTACATGTTCCGCAATCGATCTGCTCGAATCTGCCATGGTGCAAATACAAATTTCCCGACCACTATATCATTCATATTCCATAACAACGCTGATATTTAAAACCAGTTTGAATATAGGGTATCATAAACGTTTGACGAAAGTCTTAGTTTTGGCGATGAGCAGTGGTAAGAACTGAGAGAGAAGAAGAAGGATGAGGAGGTGGTCTTGTATTCTAGAAATTGGACCCATTTCCTAAAACAAATCTGAAAACCTAAACGTTCCTACACTTTTTGTCCTAGTTTCTTTTCAACGTAAGTTATGCAATTTCTATTATCATGGTATATATTGAACTAAAAGCAGTAAATTCAACCACGTACCCAGAGTCTTTGTTCACTCTCAGCCCCAAGCGGGAATGAAGACAGAGCCTGGTAACGAGGTTGTCGTCAAGCAGCACTACTTGGGTCCAGTACATGCATTTTAACCAAAGTATGAACCCGTTTAATATAACGTCAAATATCATGAGCTTTTTCTTCAAATTCCTCAAAAGAATTTTGAAGACGATCGGTTATCCTCCTTCGCTTGTTTAGAAAGTTATCTCCGTCTTGAATAAATTTGATGTCGTCTTCCACGGAACGCTTTACTCCACGAATTCTAACGTCCGCTGTCTGTTTCAAATCGCCAAGTCCATCAACTGCCACCTCTTCGCATTTTTCCTGTAAGAAGAAAAAAAACATACATTGGACTACAATCACAGTTGGGCAGATTAGTAGAATTTTTAGGAGATTAGGCCATTTCCGAGTTGCCGTTTTCCTCTGTTTCAAAAGGAGTCCTGTCTACGCTTATTGTCTCGCAAATCAAACTCGTTTCCATATGAAAGGTTGTGCACCAGGACTCGTTTTGAAACAGAGGCAAAAGGTAACTCGGAAATGGCCCATTCACGTTAACACTTTTTCATCATGGCAATCATATTTCTGAGGATGCAGTGCAACCACGAGATAACAGACAAATATTGTGGAACCGGTCACATCCCCAGTAGTAAAGTGGAAAACAAACATCGGATAAAGCAAACAAAATTGTTGGCATAAATTAAACTGACATTATCCTTACGTAAGTGTTGAACAAACTGTTGCACACTTGTGTCATCTGTTGTGTTTTTATAGCTTCGAGGAATGACTGTGAGTAGTTTGATAATTGACCAAAACTAGTGGCTGGCAAATTTTGACTTAAAAATAGTGAACGACCACCTGAATCAAGCCTTATACTTTGTCCCATTCTTCTTCAACCTTTGTAAATTAAATTTATCGATGTTAGCGTTGGGCGAGACAGACAAGTCTATGGCAAACGAAACACTTGCAGGAATTGTGGCACTCAATAAAGAACATCTTGATTCAGGAAATATGATGGACTTTAAAACAAGACCATTTTCCCAAACCAACCCAACCGCACATACCTGATGTAATCTCCTGACTTTGGCAACAAAGAAATCCTGCACCGCATTAACCTCAGCTTCACTTGTGGGCCAAAGGTATCTCAGCCACTTACAGACATCAGTCGATGGTAATATACTGTTCATCACCGGGCCACCAATCGCTGAAATCGCAGCTAGTATATACAAAAGGTAACTCTTTAGCATTAGTTCGAGAATGGTACCGCAGTCAAACTTCTTATTTATAAGGACGCCGAAGAGACCTACACCGTAGTGTCAGTGCTATGAATCAATTAATTCCAGCAGTGCCCTGCCCCCCCCCCCCCCCCCCCCACCCCCCGGGCATTAGAATTAGCGTATATTCATTATATCAGAGAAACGAGTACGCTCAGTGCCTACGTCGGTATTCAGTCTGGGAGAACTGACTGAGACCGACTAGGTAGTTGATCCCATATGTGGTCACATTATTTGCTGATTAGACAAAACAATTACTAATTCTTCGGTTAGTTCAACTTCAACGAAAATTTCAATTGTTAATTTCTGGACATTTCAGGACCTGATTGTATCGACCGCCAATACCATGGATATCGTTATTATACAAAAATTGAATTAAACACTTTCTGTTCGTGAGAAAAGCTAGCTCTCTTCAGCCATATGAGAAAATAAATGATTGCTTCCTTCAGCAAAATAAAGTAAATCAGAAAATCTCAACATATCGATCATCACACTTATAAGTTCTGCTTCTAAATTTTGTCGGATTATAAAAGTATGAAGCAGAAGTAGGACGTACCTCCGTTTGAGCCAAGCACCGCTGCTCCTAATAAAGCATAGCACAGCATTCTGGCGGGCAAACCTGGATTCACCAAGCAGCCGCGTAAATCATTGCCTTGGAAGTCGAAGCTCTCGTCGAGCTGAAAATCTTCGCTTCTCCATGTAGGCTGCCTCACTTGAAAAGACAGTCTACCAGGCCCGTCCGCGACTTTTGACAGGCAATTCCAAATGGCATCTAACTGATTCCTGAGATCTCTGTCATTTTGCACCATTACCTGAAGTCTCTGGTTGAGACTATCCCGACAACGATCCAGAGCGTTTTCCCGAGAAACACCACTTCGCATGTCGTGCTCTATTTGCCTCTTGAGTGCAGCCAGCTGCTGGTCTCGCTGAACAAGCCTCATTACGTTGACAAGGACGTTTGATATTTGAGAAAGGTGTGAGTTGATGTTGTTTTCAGCATCCGTAACTCTGTTCATCCGCGTGGATAGCCTCTGTATTCTCTGCTGCTTTCGGTTTTCCATGATTCTGCTCAGGTTTCCTGACAGGGTCTTTGCTTCTGCAATGAACGTTTGCAGATCGTACTTCAGAGTGTCAAATTTCAAGGCTCCTTTGGCAGCTTCCACCAAATTGCGTTCGAATTCCTGAAAGCCTTGAAAACCGTCCGTTTCTGTTGTCTCAGAAGTAGTGGATGAGGCTTCATTCTACATATGAAAATGAATGACAAAAGCAGTCAGGTCAAACTAAAATTACATGTAAATGTAACTAGAGGTGTAGCTCATATGGGACTTGCATGCAGAAAACTACAAAGCCATTTAATATATATTAGGGCACTATAGTTCCGGAAGTGGTAGAAGCACTTAGTGTTGTTAGGCCACGCTAATGAGGCCCAAGATGGCCAAAAAGCTATTAGCTAGTGAATTAAATACCTGATTAATATCATTTTTAAACTTTCTTAACCCTATTCTGCTTGGGCTTTTTTTTCGTTTCTGAGCCTGGGGGGGGGGGGGGGGGGGCAGATAGTGCCTCCCCTATGTATCTCGAAAAGTATTGACGCTATGAAAATGAAACTTACATGGTGTGTAAAGCATCCGAAAATCTTTATTTTAGTGGCAGTCACGTGTCAATTATGACGTCATACACGCCATAATGACGTCATACGCTAAAAAAATCCGCCATCTTGGATCCGAAATCTTGGATTTCTAAATTGTTCAGAAATGTCAGAAAACTGGCTCCAAATTTGTTTTGAAAAAAATCAAGAAAAATATAAAGATGCTAAAACGGCAAAGATTTTGCAAAGATTTCGTCGTAAAAAGCGATCTGTATCTCGAAAGTTATTTGTGCTATAAAAATGAAACTTATGTCGTGTATAAAGCATTCAAACATGTTTATTTTAGTGACAATCACGAATCAATTGTGATATCATATCACGCCAAAATAACGTCATACTTTAAAAATGTCCGCCATCTTGGATCCGCCATCTTGGATTTTAAATTGTTCAGAAATGTCAGAAAATTACCAAATTTGATTTGAAAACATCGAAAACAATATAAGGATGCAACAATTGTAAAGATTGTGGAGGAAACTATTCGTAGAAAGCGGAAATCTAAAACGGCCTGTCAAAACTTGGTTGCCATGGAAACATCAAGTCACGTGATCAAAATATTGACCAAAATGTTCCCAGATAATTTTTAGGAAAAGTCATAAAGTTTGGCTATGATTGCTTGAATGCTTTTTAAGTACGATAAATTTGAAGTCAGCGCGGGCACTTTCTGCCCCCTCCCCACCCCCAGGCAGGATAGGGTTAAGCCAAAAAGCTATTAGGTAGTGAATTAAATACCTGATTAATATAATTTTTAAACTTTCTTAACATGTACCCTTTCTGTTGGTAGTCTACACTCAGGCCAAAGTGGCCCACACCGCCGGAGCTTTTCTCAATTTCAGTAGCATGAAGCGGCTAGGAGCTATGGCTAGTTCTCCCTCCCAGGATTTTGTCAGATTGCATGCTAACTCCTGGGAGAAGATTCAATGTGCGGCCAGCGCTCGAATCCGGAGGCTAACGCCACCGCACATGCTACGCTTAATTAATTCAACGCATGTACACTGATGTAGGCGAAGGCCTTACCTGGTTAGAAGAATGCTTCCTTGCTTCCCTTTGAGTCTTCGAGTCAATAAAGTAAACTTTTCCTCTGTCGGACACAGCGCTCATGAATTCGGCTCCGCAGCGCGACTTGACGTCTTCCACCGTGGTGTCTCCATACTCTTCAGAAAAATTGTTTCCTTGGAACATGTCCCACTTGGTGAACACACCCAGTGTGTATCTGCAGTTAACGGCCTTCACAAAATCCACCACCTGGTATTTGAAAGGTAATTTATTTGTAATGTATCAAATCATAACTATTTAGTTAATTATAAATTGGTAAGATAAATTGGCCGCCCTGGTAAATTCGAAACGCTGGAGTTTCGATCATTAGCCCTTCGATTTTTCTCAGAACGAATGCGATTCACTGACGAACCTTGAGAAATCAACTTACTAACTGTAGCAATGCAATAGTTTTTTCTTCTTCAGAAAACAGTGATCTAAGTATAGCCAACTTGTTACACTAAAATGATATCCGATTATGTTTAAAAGTCCACCGAGTGGTTATTTAGGGATGTGGTTTCCATATTGAAAGACGTGGAAAAGATCTTTTAGAAGCTACCTTCAGGACAGAGAATGTAACTTAGATTCACATACAAACAAAACAAGATGGCGTCACGGTCACGGTCATATAGTAAAAGAACAGCATGCTTCACTTCAAAAACAATTAATAGTAATAAAATAGAATAAATTATCTCCCGTTTAATACTGCATGCCTCTCTACTTACGGTTCTCAGAGTAGGACTGTGAATATCCATAACGGCTACAATCACATCCACAAACTTGCAGAGTTCAATCACTGCATCATCTGTAGCCTTTCGTTCGCCTATCCCCGGAGTATCATACAGCACAACGCTTTCCACCAGAGCCTTGCATCGTGCTGAAGGCCATTTCACATCAATAATACTGGAAGGAGTTAAACCAAGCCTTTCTCTCTCTGCGCTGGCTTTAAGAACGTGAAGAAGTTGTCGGAACTCGGTTATCTCCAGCGCTCTTCCAGTGCTTCTTTCAACTGCTGTCCACTGGTTGCTCGAAGACCCAGTCACGGCTACGCTGCAGAAGGTTGTTTCCGCTCGAGTGACTGGCATGATGTCTTCTCCGAGTAAAGCGTTGATCACGGTCGATTTTCCAGCCCCAACTGAGCCAACGAAAGCGATTTGTAGTTTGCTTTTTGCTCTCTCTGTAAGTTGAATTGCAGAGACGTTCAATTGGTCAACTCGTTGGGAGACCGTCTCGAAATCTTGCCATTCGGCCGAGCTGGCGCACTCTTCGTTGAGAAATCGGCGGAGATCATTTCTAGTTTCTATTAGATTATTCACTGATTGTTCTAGCTGCTCTCTTGTGAGTTTGATTTGCCGAATTCGTGGTGCAAAATTGGCAAACATTTTTGGTTACGTGGTTGTTTTGCAATAAAGTGGCAGAAACTACAAACACCAAACATGAAACGACGTCATTTGTCAAAATGAAGGCTCGCTTTTGAATAATTAGTGGTGTTGCTGACCCCAGACGAATGCATGGCATGCAGGCCACATAAAATTAAACTTATATTCATGTGGGATCAAAATATGGCAGACAAATGTTTTTGTCGCGCTTTGAGAGCGTATATATATTTTTTTAAGTAAATATACCCGTTTTAGTTTGGCCGCATCTATCAATATTTACTTCCCAGGCGCGTTGCTGAGGTTTTTGAAGGGGTGTTCGTATTGATAGGAATATTTATTAACGGGGGTTATTAAATACGAGTGCCGAAGGCGTGAAATCTAGAGGCCCGGAAATGCTATTTTCAGCATTCAGGCCAGGTCAATATTTCAAACTCGATCGAGTGTAAAATAACAGGTATTTTTAGTCATAACAACAATATTTCCGACGTTTTGTTAACTTGATACATTCATTCATACATACATACCGGCTTAGTACACTAAACGTTTTACAAAAGCTTGACGTGTGCTGCAATGGAATCTCAGGGCAAAAGCTTAAGCCCCCCACCCCTCGGCTCCGCCGTCAATGTACTAAAAGCAGCGTCAAAGCGTCAATATGCACTAAATACACGTATCACCTGGGTCCCCCGAAATTGTATTCCCCGCCTTTCGTCTTTCGAGACTCCATTTATCAAATCCCGAACGCCTGTTAAGGAAATATTTTCAACGATGGGATTATTTTGACTACATATAATACTAGGTCACTACCCAAAAAGGCATTCTCCTAACAATTTTTAAAATACTTTCCCGATAGCTTTTAGCGTTTTCTTGCAGGGTAATTTAAAAGCTAAAAACACTCAAAGTATGTTTTCCATTCCTCCACTATTTGCTAAAAGCTGAAAATCAACAGTTTGTGTTTTCAGTCCTCCATTATTGACCTCCAAAGGGGGTTTGTTCGAACCCCTCGAACCCCCCTTCCTACGCGACTGCTTCCGCAAGAAACCTGAATCAATGAATTATTTGACCTTAGTTCCTAAGCTACCAAAGATGTTTCTGTTTACTACCCGCCGTCAAGCATCTAATATTGGAATACGCCGCGGACGTCTCAGTTTTCACGGCTGTACTCAAATTACTTGGATCACTTTATGCGCCATACACATCTTCTACCCAGATCTCGCCTTTTTGCATCGTAAGATTATGGGAGCGTTCTGATGGTGTGACTTGAACTCATTATGATATTACTTCCGGGTGTAGCTTCATGTTTCTTTGAGTGATTGGGAAATTGGTTGTCCCGCGGTTTATACTCCGCTGTTTATGAATAACATTGAAATTCGAGGTCTGTATATTCTATAAAGGTCGACAAAACTTTGTGGTCGGTTGTGGTTATCTAAATATACTGCATCTACAGTAGCCCTCGCGCCCTTAAAGGAGCTACGTCACGTTTGGCGCATCTTGAAAAATTGGCCAATTTTTTCAAGTTCGCCTTTCGCAATCCGTCTTAATCTTCTCCATCCTCAACCATCCTTGTTCCTGTTTGGTTTATTATTACCTCTTTGGTGTTTTTCTACCTTAGTAAACTTTGATTTTGAGTTTCTCTTCAATTTGAAGATGATTTTGCTCTTCGCAAAAATGACTTAATTAATATCGTGACATAGCTCCTTTAATGTCCCTGCAGTGCATCATGGTAGCTATATTCAAAATGGTCTGAGACAAGGGATTTACAGAAGGTACACTCGAATGACTTTCACTCTCCACCATTTTGAATTTGTAATGTTGAATACAACTACCATGATGTACTGCAGGAGCATTTCATAGAGGGAACTGGGAATTCTTTCCCCGCTAGAGAGACGGCTCAGATTCGAGCCGAAAAATTCAATACTGCTGATGAGACTCTACAGAGATCCGTTAATTGTTTCTGATTGATTGTTCATTGGTAATGAATTTTCGTGCGCGAGTAACAACAAATCAGAGACACTACAAGGATCTCTGTAGAGCTATGTCATCAGCGTGGAATTTTTCAGGTCCAATCTCAGAAGTGTCTGTTTATTCAGGGATATCTAAAATATGGCAAAGTGCGCACTCCTTGCCGAAGGATCGAATCTTTTCAAGGACCGTCTCCTTTCCAATACCTCTTCCTCCCTTCGAGAATGTTGACAAACGGTTCAGTTGTACCATTTGACAATCCACTAGTTTGATAACACCGTTATATAACCTGAGTAACAACAAACATGGCGGATGAACTGCAAAGGGTATTTTAATTACTATTTAATATCCGATACATTGTCAAGCTCATGGTGACTAAAGCTAAAAAATGAAGAAACCAGTCAAATTCTCAGAGCTATCAGTACTAACTTATACTATACCAATAATGTTAGCATGAAGCTGTCATATTCAACAGCGCTTGGGGATATCTTGGTCATCCTTGGTAATGATATATGGGCCTTTAGTATTTTTAGATTCTGACATATCCTATATTAAGGGGCAATAACACCATAAGGGAAATACTACTCACTGAAAGACGTTTATCGACCTGCAGCTGATTGCCAACTGAAGGTGACGTTTTTGCAATCTGCAGGACTAACGCTGCTGTCTACTGCTAACTGAGGGTGTCAATGTTAGTAAACAGCTACAATCGACAGTTTAGTCAGTAAAGAGCAAGCAAAATGTTTAGTGAATTAGTACATATGATTTCAAGACCTGTAAATGTTTATAAGTCATTTAAAGGGGCTATGTCACGCTATTTTCGGCAATTCTGTTATACACAAACTAGATTGAAACCACTAAATAATGGTTTTCAACCATAGAAAAGCATATCCGCAAAGAAGTGTCGATGGTCACAATTGGACAAGATTGAAACAGATTGTGAAAAACGACGGCCCGAGGTTTATGTCCATTTGCATGAAACAAGTGGTAAATAAGGCCTAGAAATCATCTCATTCTGTGCGGTTTGTTATGTAAGTGAGATGCCACCTTTGAATTAATATATTATTCACATGTTCGAGTTTAGAGCTCGTAAAAAAATAATATAGGCGGGAAGAATAGCAAAAAAAAAAATAGCGTGACACAGCCCCTTTAAAATAGTATATGGATTCTTGGAAATTAATAGTTGTTTCCTGGCACATTGTAGCTCATCTGTGTAGACCTGGACTCAGTGAAGGATTAAGCGACTTACCTCCTTTTATATGGCTGACAGTTCCTATTTGGTCATGATTTGGTCATATTTAGTTATGAAACCAAATCATTTATTAGTAAGTTAGCTCCATTAACACCCTCCTCACTACAATCAACAAGGCAAAATCATCTCAAGCAACTAATTTTTAACCAATCATCAATGAACAATACAAGGAATGAACAGTTCCGATATTTAAAGGCTTAAATCATCACAGTCGAAATCATCTTGTACTCCTTCTGTGCTTTGCTGCAGAATCTCATCAATAGTCGCCTCTTTAATGCCAAAGGGAAGGGCTTTCCACTTCTTGAAAATCCTCCGTGAAGGATCCCGGTCTGGGAATTCCAAAACAAAGCTGCAAATCTTGATACACATCCACTCCACCCCACTGATAAGAGCTGTCACCCCCCAGTCCTCATGGCACCGTTTGCAAAAGATCTTCTTGTTCATAACGATGTCATCAATTATCTTGGGCGAAGGATGTGGATTTATGTCCACCTATCAAATAAGTGAAATGTGTCAGCTTCCAATAAACTGTAGGTCGACTGATTGTCTAAAAATGTGAAACTTTCAACAACGACACACATGCAAAAAGTACTTTTTAATGATTCACGCAGTGTTAAATTTGCTTTCTATCCACCAAGCAGTATATTGTAATATCACCCAGCTCTATTTTGATTCTGTTTGTATTGATAAACGGCATCGGCAGATTGAGAGAAAAATCCAAACATTGTTGCGATTCGCGTCAACATAACTGCGGTCAGTCCCTTTAGTTCTCATCAAGACTGAAAATATGATTAGCTCAGTCGGATTTGAATCCCGGCCGGGCCACAAACCAGGGTTTTCAAATAACTCGTAAGATCATGCTGGCTGTGCTTAATACCTTGTCTCAGTTCAGATAATCGCGTCATTGGGCGGTGACGTTAAGGCTTTGTCTCCTACACCTTCTCATACTAAATTAGTAGGAGACGTTAAAGAACCAACATCATGCACTGTTCGAAAAGAGTAGGGGACGTAGTCCCCGGTGTTGTGGTTTGGCCTGTTCACATGTATTCATGAGTTGGGTGGGTGGGGTGAGATCATGAATGGACTCATAGCGGCTGCCATAGGCCAATAAGGCGCCTTTATAAGCTGATGTCCGATCTCACCCCTAAGTTGAATTTTAAAGCGCATTTCAGCTTTGGAAAATGCGGTATATAAATACAATTACCATATATTCGGCAGGTTATTATTTTTATCCAAAAGGGAAAGCAAAAAAGATTATGTTGAAAAGGAAAATATCTAATAACCAATCCGGTTGACTGTTCGCAGTGGCTTCACATTCTCATCTAAAATTCCCCAAGAATAATAGTAAAGAAGAGGGCAAGCATGCAGTTTTTTTCCGTTTCCCGAAACATCTAACCTTCGACATTCATACCCGGGCATTCATATAAACCCAAGCCAGATGTTTTAACAAATCAGTGTATTCAGTAACAAGACAATTTCACAAATATAATTTCAACAATAGCAATTATCTTCACTGGGTTACATACATTCTTACAGCATTAACTGGGAAAATATTGTTTCAAGACAGGTTTTCACTTTAATTCTTGGTTCTGTAATGGAATTATGAGGATAAATTTTATGGTGGTCACTCTTAGCCGGGTTAAAACTGTTTTTGTTTGATAAATGCCGATTGGTGAAATGGAAACTTCCAAATGTGGGTTATAATAATGAAGCGTTATTCTAATTATGCACGAGTCAGCTCCCATGCCTCGTTTACAAGAAATTCGTCTCAGCCACTGGCACGTGCATCTTTAATTTTTCATCTTTGGTGCTTTTGGACCTTTGGGGATTTGTTCATGATAAAATTTACAAGTTAAGGCTTGGGGGTGAAATTAGCTAGTCTGGCGTAAACATGTAAGGGCTATTTTGTTGATAAATAGCCATTCTGCTAGATCGAACAAACCTGTGGAGCCACAGGCTTGAAAATTAAGAGTTTGAAAGTTAACAATGAAAATAATGTAAAGGATGACCTAATTACCTTGGAATCCCGGACGTCACTGTTGAGAATCACGTAGTGACTTTCTCTGACGCGTCGGATGTCATGTGCTTGACAAGCCACTACATTACACTTTCGGCAACGGAAGGTGACATCATCATCAAGAATCACCGCCTTTTGGGTAGCAATCACGTTCTTTTTGAGTCTGCGATCCTGAAGGTTCTTGAGTTGTAAATCTTTTACCTTCATACAAGCAATACAAGAGAACGACGGAATTCAATACTGCTAAACAATGAGTTCCACTTAAGGAGGCAGGTCTCAGTATAAGAGGTGGATTCTAGGTGCTAAATTTGAGACCAACTTTTGTGTTATTTTACGAGATCACATCGAGACGTGTTTTAGGGAAAAATATTCTTAAGATTCGTCCGTATTGCAAAGGAGACCACGGTATAACCAGCAAATGAATGATAAATTGTCCATAATTGTTAGACTTACCGTTTTCTTAAAGGTTTCTGGATCCATTTTCTGCACGAGACTAAGAGCTTCAATCATGAGGCTTTCTCGAAACCAACTCGTGTATTCTCTCTTCAACGCTCCAGAATCCCTGCCCACTAACACGCTGTACTTTCCCTCGTCTGCCCTGGTGGGTTAAGCAAATAGTTGAAAGGGTTAGTATCTGCATGCACCTTTACCTACGTCAACAAGAGAACTCCACATCGTAGTTGAATATAAAGAATATACGGATCTTGGTTACTGAAATTCAACCAAACTGATTGCAAGGCTGGCACTATAGCTGGCACTACGTCAAAAGGGTAGGGTTTATTGGCCTATATTTCAACTAGCAGTACCATGCAGTCTTATTCAGGGCTAGGGCTATAATGAATGAAAATAACGGCTCTTACAATTCGAATTAAGAATATACATGAGTAGTTAATGGTTACTGAAGAAGAGAGATAACATGCAAACATAAAGTGTTCGTTAGACGCGTGGTTGCTGACTTTTCGTGAAAGAAGGAGATCTTATATAATTACTTTGCATTTTTAAGAAAGCTGGAAACAATTCTGGGCTTGAACAGGATTCAGAGCCACACCCTTTGCGATGCCGCTAAATCATGAAGCCACCGGGAGATGGTCAATTGTGAGGTTTATTTTTTTCGCGTGATAGGATGAATATGAGATGATGTATATCTGAATGGAAGCATGGTGCGAGCTAACTACGCCTGAAATCATCACAGTCTGTATTAACTGCATTCCAAGTCTGAATCTACCACCACCACCCCTGCAAATAGTTGGGTGGTTTTCTTATGGGGGGGGGGGGGGGGGGGGAGGATCCTTATCGACATATTGGTAAAACAGATTCCTGTCAATGAAATTGCAGTATACCTGACACGGCCACGTGACTGTACAGTGGAAATCTCGTTGCCCATCATATCGTAACGGATGACATAGTTACAATCCTGAATGTCCAGACCTTCTTCTGCTACACTGGTCGCCAGTAGAAGGTTCCTCTCTCCAGTGTGGAATCTCTTAATGGCTCGCTCCTGCTCATTCTGGGTCATTCCAACTGAAATTAAGGAAGTAAACAGTAATTAGATTTCCACAATCTGTATCCCAACTTTTTCATTTATCACTCTAACAAGATGTTCTTCTTCAAACAAATTAGGTTGTCTTGGAGTAAGTTAAAAGTTGCCAAGGAGTATTTGATATTTTTAACGTCACGTCCAAATGCCAAACTAACATGATTTATTTTTTTAAAAGTTGTAACTAAAGTTAGTCAGTTTACTAGTATTTGAACGTCATCATGGCTTTTGGTCCCATGTCCACCCAACTTGTCCTCAATTCTTGGAGGCTTTAGCAATATCTACCGAGGTTTTGAGCTAACATTTCTCCTGGTGGGAGACATGATGGCCCAGCATGCACAATAAGGCAAGTAATTTTCCTACACATAAACTGTTTACTTACTGTTGCCATCTCCACTACCAACAAGCGGCTCTGGCCTGAGAACAGCGTTTCAGCTCTTCCGTTTCTTTGATCCAATCCAGCAACGCTTCGGTAGATTCTCGAGTTCTTGTGAATAAGATACCTTTAGGACCCTTCCACTCTTTTTGGCCACCGTTTCTGTCATCAGAAGGTCTGTCTTCTTCCAATGTGTCCAGTGCTGAATTACTGGCGTTTTCCTCTTCATCCGTCTCAAATTCATCTGTACCGCCAGCCGCTTTATTGGAATCAACATTTGATACAATGTCTCCTTCCAAAGGATCGTGACCATTTCTGGCACCGTCTGATAGTCCATTTTCCATATTCTCTGGACTAAGGTCTTTCTTCGAATCTTCCGTGTTGTCATCTTCGTGGCCGCTGCTTTCTTCTCCTCTTCCTGTTCCTTCTGGTTTATTTTCCTCTGCATTCTCTCCTTGGCCAGCTTCTTGGTCGTCGACATCTTCCTTGCTGGGTTCGTCCTTACGGTCGTTGCTCGCATCTTTGTTGTCATCGTTTCCTGAGTTGTCTTCATTTCCACCCTCTTCATCATCGCATTCATTTTTCCCGCCATTCTCCTCCTTTTTGGATTGGTCTTGGCTCTCTCTTCCTTGCTGAGGTTCCACGTCCTTGTAGTTTTTCAAGAGCAGTTCTTTGAGTTGCACCAGGAAAGGATTCACAGGCTCGCCATGTTCTTGTACATACTTGTCCAACATCGTCATTGCAAGGAGAAAGAGGTTTTTTAACTTTCCGTCGAATTTAGGTAGGAACTTTTCCTCATCCAAGGAGTCAAAATAATTGTGTAGACGTTTCTTGGCTTTTTTCATTGTTGTGCTTGTGTTGATAGTTAATGCCACGTGATACTCGCGAAGATGTTCTGCATACGTCACAAGGAACCGATCTCCTTCGGCAATAGAGTCTTTGTAGAACTCTTCTATCCACTGGCGATACTGCTGACTTGCTTTATCAGGAGGCCCGGCCTTTCCTATACGCTTCTTAAGTATGGCTTCTATTTTATCCATAACCTTAAAAAAGACAGAAAGACGTGCTTGAAGAGCTGACCTTATGAGTCAATTTTACTTCATTCCTGAACGTCAATAAAACGTCGATCAACGTTGTTTAGTTACGTTAATCATGGGAAGGACAATGTATTTCCATTGGCTTTTGCATTCAGTGCTCGTCTATAAAAAAAACAGTTCGTTTTTTACTTTGTATGTCCAGATGTGGCTGTTCATAAGACAATGTAATGATTTACCTGTGAAACTATCTTCTCAAATGGATCTTGGTCACTCTTAGGAACGTGAGTTATTTCTCGTGTAGGAACGTTTGCGTACTGTTTGAGCTCGGACTGATTTTCCTGCACAGTTGAAATAACTTTAGCATCTAAGTTAGAAGAAACAATAAGTATGTGTTCTTCAGCTTTCTCCACACTTTTGGCTTTTCCTGTACCGAGAGAGGCGGTGAAGCCAACAATCTAAATAAAAAAACAACAACAAGGAATTAGGTTACACCGTAGCAAAAGTAGCAAACATGGGTGCTCAACGAGATTCAAACTTCGGACATCATAAGCCTGCTTCTTAGTCTAAATTACGTAAAGTTCTCACGAGGCTAGTGGCCCGGCCACAACTGTCGGAGGTTTGATTAACTTGAAGCAACTAGAAATATTGCTACTCCATGCCAGTCCATCGCAGGTTATTCCCACCATTTCAGGAACTTGCTTTAACAGTTTGCCGGTGCGGCCTTGTCCAAGAACACAACACAACTCTCGAACCCAGACCGTTCGATCCAGAGTCCAAGGCGCTAACCCTCCCAGTATCAGCATGTAATGCGTATCCGCAGAGTAATGTTGAACTGTACCTGTGGTAACTTGTGTTTGTTTCCAGGCTGAAATTTCAAGGCAAGATACTTTTCCATGATTCTGTTATAAGCGTGTTCCTTGTGTGCGTGGTGGCACTCGTCAAACAGCAGAAGACTGATATCGCTCAGTTGTACTCTTTCTTCTTTATTTTTACTGTTTAGGGCGTTGACAAGTATCTGCGCCGTCATCACAATAAGATTGTTGTCTTTTAGGAGGTACTTGAGAGGGATGTCTACAGAGTTAGCACCGGAAATTTCACCCACATTGTACTTGTCTCCCAAGTAGGCTTCAAACCGCTCTTTCTGCTGCAGAACAAGGTTCACTGTGCTCACGACGAAGACCACCCTTGGTTCTTTTATATTGGTGCCGCTCGTTGCTGTTTACATGAGATGGACACAATATATTGAGATGACATGTCATGGAGACATTTCTTAGAGTTTGGTCAAATCAAACAGAACCCATCAGAAAGTTGTCGAAAAGATGTTAATAATTAACAGTATAGTTAAAGAGAAAGGGATGAATCTAAGGAACAAAGGAGAAGGGGGTAATGGACGTAACAAGTAAAGGAAAAGTAGCTGCCATATCACATCTGCTGGTTCCATATATGCATTGTGCGAGAGTGGTATTTACTATTGTTTGTCAGATTGTGTCTGTTTTCATTCAGCAGTCTCACCAGGCATTTTGACTGGTCGTATTAACGGGGTAATTTTATAAAGAAAATAACGACTGGGGACTCTAAAATGTGGTCGTTGGTCGTAATAACGGGGTGCCGGGTGGTCGGATTAACGGGGTCTTCAGATAAGAAAATGAGTGGGCTTTTGTTCGGGCCACAAAATAGTGGTCCGATAATGGGGTGGTCGTACGGCGGGGTTCCACTGTAGTAGAAAAGCGCGACAAAGCGGTTTCAAAATGTTGGCTAATAAATCTATCATAAAGATGTTATTTACCAGACTTTTCAGCGTCCATTGAAAAGGAATCGAGATGTCGTTTAGCTATATCTATGGCCACATAAGTCTTTCCGCTGTTGGTTGGTGCGCAGATGATGGTATTCTTGCCCTGTATTGCTGGAGCTGCCAATTCTTTCTGATATTCCCTCATCTTCAACTCACATCGGCCAAGAGTTCGCATTGTTTCCCAAGAACACTGTAAGAAAACGAGTTATCACAAAATATTTTAATTTAACAACCAGTTAAGTTGAAATGTACAGTCCTTGTCAAAGTCATTATTCTGTTACAGACTTTCTCATCAAAATAATAATTCAGATTTGCTTAATAGCTTTGTCTTGGGAAAGACATGTTACTCTCGCAGTGCCTTTCTTCACCCAGGAGAATATTAAATAGGTCCTGGTGAATTGTCAGGGTAACCTGACAAAAATGCTGGGGGGTTACCTGCGATGAAGTAGCATTCTATCATATCCAGGGTATTTATAGCGATACTCCTAGTTCATGTTACAGAAACCTGAGTTAGCGCCGGTCTGATAAGCCAATTAGGCTTGTAAGCAAAATTTAGCCAAATAGCAGTGAACAGCTAGTGCCAGTACTATCTCGTCTCTGGGATACAACGGTTACCTGGAGGAATGTCGATTTCTATTTCAGGTACAGCTTCATCGTCACCAGCACTGCCTTCTAAAAAATAAACATAGAAAATCATGTGTAAATAATTATATAGAGCGATTTTCAATTGAGTGTCGTAAAACCAAAACCAAAGCAATTACAATGGCTAATCACAACAAGCGAAAACAACACAATGAACCCAATGAGAGCTCGGAGAAAATACACGTAACCGACGCCAAGCGCGGGAAAACGCGTGCGACTAAGTCGCGATTGGTTTTAGTTTTGCATCTGATTGGTTGAGAAGGTGGCGCGAGTTTTTTTAAACCAATCACGGAGCGCAGTAAAGCAAAACCAAAGCAATTCAGCGATTACTTTCGACAGTCAATTGAAAACCGCTCTAAAGGAAATTAACCGAGTGACTTTTCATTTCTAAAATATTGTTTTGGGATCTCGTTGAAGCCCAAATCTCCTTTTTTCCTTTTTACCTTAGTATGAGGCTTTCTTTGCAACTGGTTCAAAAGATCTCTTTCATCCATAGTACACAGATGATCATGATTCATTTTCATATGTTTATTATTATGTAACAAACAAGATGTTACAGAGATAAAGTCAAGAGTTTACCTTCTTTGCCTGACATTAACAAACTGTCGAATTCCTGCTCGGACTCAATCTCTGTTGGTGAAAAAGACAATAGTCAGAAATGACCGAAGATCGTCCTTCATTTCATTGACATGGTCAGACATGCCCAATAACAGCTAACAGTACTGAGCTATGTTATTTAATTGAACCAAGCACATGTAAATTAAATGTTTCACATAAATACGCTAAAAAGGTTTAAAAGAATTAAAGGGTATTCACCGATGAGCTATGTCACGATATAATTTTAAGTCCATGATATTTCTGAGGTACAAAGTAATTTTCACATTTAAGGAAACCTCAAAATACTATAGTTAACTAAGGAATAAAGAGACCAAAGGAGTAATATTAAACCGAAAAGGAACAACGATGTTTATACGACTGAGGAAAATTAAGACGGATTACAAACGACAAACTTGAAAAATGCTACTTTTTCAAGATGCGCCATCGATGACGGTACCTCCTTAAAGTAAGGTAAAAGTCCTAAACTCACGAACGTTTTGACTTATAACAAATCAGAGCTTATTGATTCTGATGATTTTAAGTCGAAAACGTTCGGTTTTTAGAGCGTTTATCCTATCATTAATTCACTTTAATTTAATTCTCGTTTCAGTCGAAAAGATGATCATCTCTTCCAGTTGATGTTTTTGCTACAATTTGGCAAGTCTTTTACAAGCATTTACCGACAAAAATAGTTGGTAATTAACGGCGTTATCATGTTTCATTAATACCTGCAAGTTTCTTTTGGATTTGGTTAAACCGATCTTGACCAAGACTTAGTTTTAGCTCCACTGGTTTTTCCGGGACCTTCTTATGTTCTTTTAACGTGTTCTCCACCAAAACCTCTTGTAACATGGTTTGAAATTTTCCTTCGCTGTACATCAACCACAATTTCTTGGCTGCATCTTCACTGCACAGGCGAAAAGTTGAGATGATGGAGCCTTTCGCAGTATTTACAAACACAGCACCCTGAGGAAGATGCTATAAGGGAAAAACAAAACAAACTTCAAAATTTAATTCCAAGTTTGTGCTCAGAAAACGTCATATTATGCTACCGAACCCATTTTGCTAGTGCTGCTGTAATATGTTACCAAATTTGTATTGCATTTCCTTTGACCTCTCACCAAATAATAATTTGAAGCCGGATTGAAAACTGAAATATTATACCAAGAGTTATAACTGGCGAGATTTACAGTAACCTATTGATTGGGAGTATGGGGTTTACTCCCTAGTAAAACACACATCCTGTAAAAGCTCCATTAAGCCCCTCCCCTCCCCTATGCTTTCATAACTTCATTTTATAACATTCATATCACCTCTTGTAGGTCCCTGCGTAATTTCTTGCTCTGTGCGGACGACGGCGCCTTGAAAAGGTCCGCCAAATACGTTTCCAATTCCGAGCAGCTTTCTGGTTGCTCTTCGCTATTCTCAGCCGGTGGCAACAAGTTCCCTTCAATCGTAACATCTGATAACACAGTTGCAGGCAGTTAATTAATTAAACTCCATTTGTGCTTTATTTGCAGCAAGTAACAGCAGGTTGACAGTATGATTGCATAAATTACAGTAAAATATATAAATGGTAAATTAAATGCATAATTTACCCACATCACTCACCAATTGCTGTTCCAATCTTTTTGAAACCGAGCCCAGATCCATCCGCGTCAGCGACTTCATCATTCGTGGCGTCAACTGCGTTCAAATAAATTAAAATATATCACCGCCTCACCCACACTAAATTTATACGCGATTTTTAAAACGCTACTTTTTGATGCGTTTTCACCCGATCACAAAGACGATGATGGAAAATGCCGATAGTTTCGACTAAAAAATGAGGCTAGAAATTGAAAGTGAAAGTGAAAACGGCCGGAGGCTCGCTTCGCGATTCGCTTCATTTTTACGCTTCATTACTGGCTCCCATCGTTTTTGAAGCAATATTCATCCTCTTCCCCAGAGCCCCTCGCTTTTTTTTCTTCGCGCCGGAAAGAAACGGAGGATCTGGGAACGAGAATGAGCAATGTTTTGCTAAATTTTCGGCTCGAACGGATACTTTTGAAAACGTATTTTAATAAATTGGTTAACGGGGTCTAAAACAATGTTTCTGCGACTACAAGGAAGAGTCAACGTGTAACGCAAGAGTACGTATCAATTTTTGATACTGAGAGGAAGTTTACCCTAACGTAATTGGTAAATATTAAACTTATTCCTTGGCTGTTCCCGAGCAAGGGATAGAGCGTGTAAAACTAAAGAGTCTTTTGCAAAGCAAATTTATATATATTGCATGTTAATTGCTGCCTGTGAATTCTCTTTATAGTGGTCATTAAAAGGTTACCTCTGGCTCAGTGGAGCGCAAAAAAGCAGTAAACGTTATTAAAATATAGAAATGAAACGGCTTACCCGGATAATTGTAGTACGGATCCAACAACAAAGCAGTGTGCTCGTTTCCACATTTTCGCAAGGCTTGTACGAACTCCTGAAAGCCTTTATCTCTTCTTTTGATCCGATCAACAAGAACTGAATTTGCCCTCGTCGGACCGTCGTTCCTCTGCGAAGCTTCAATCGCTTCCTTGTCTGTCTTCAAAAGGCAGGACAAATGTGGAAGCAAGTCCACTGGAATGAATTCTTCCATGAAGTCTTTCAGTCGTTTGTCAAGGATATGTTTCTCGAGGGGCTTCATGCTGGCTGCTTAACTGTGAATGTTGACTCAAAACTGTAACCAAAGTGAATGAATCCTTGTCAAGTCGGGCCTATTATATATATACCAGCCACGAGAAATGACTAAGAACCCGTAGAGGGACGGGAAATTCCCGGAAACCTCCCGGTTGAATTCCCGGAAACGCCGCCACTAATTTCACTTTCCTTCTTGTTAGAGAAAGCAAAAATTCAAAATTGAGGAAATGGAAGCTGGGCAATTGGTTTCGTATTTGTTAGCTAGGTGGATTGTAGAAACAAAGAACGGAAAATAATTTATTTTCGCTTTGAATTGAACGCAACTAGCTTACTCGTGACCACTTCCGGTATAGGTAAGTTTCCCTGTGCATATCATTAATATTAGAAAAGATTTATACAACCGCGATTCGAGAAGTTTCACTTTCGATTCGGAATGACCGTAACATCGATCTTAATCATTCGACGTTCGGAAAAAAACCCTTTCGTTTTAAGCCATTCACATTCTTCTGGGTTCGAATTCAGTGCAGATTGAAAGGTATGATGATTATAAATGATTTTGTTTTCTGTTGAATATGGTAATGAAGGTCAGTTTGGCGGAAAATTTTCACACAAGGGACTTTTCCCGGCAATATTTATTAGAATAAAA
The DNA here is from genome assembly GCA_029204205.1 of Desmophyllum pertusum. NCBI lineage: Eukaryota > Metazoa > Cnidaria > Anthozoa > Scleractinia > Caryophylliidae > Desmophyllum > Desmophyllum pertusum. Next base: position 7,366,347 of record MU826826.1, on the reverse strand, counting down.
TTCCCACGAAGCAGAAACAAATAATGTCATTGTGATTTTTTTCCCTGACACTCCTATTTTCTATTTCATTTTCGGCTTCCGCTATATTTGCTTTGAAGGCAAGGACCAATCGGTGCTTAGTAAAAATCATAGCAATTGTCTAGTATTAACGCTAAATTTTCTTCCGAAACTTCGGAGAAACGAGAAGAAATCGCAATTTTGTAGACGACCTCCAGCCACTGCACACTAATGGCTGATAGTGTACGTGTAGCTCAGCCAATCAGATTGTCTCATTTGCATTAGTATACTAGTAGATTTTTACTAAATAAAACTAGTGTCCGTCTAAGGCCCTGGTTACACGAGACCGGTACGAACTCTGACCGGTACGACTCAGTCCGGTACGATTAAGTTTACATGAGACCGGTCACGAACTCAGACCGGTAAGGACTTCAGATCGGTCTCCATACAAATGCTCAGAAATGCTTGTTTATGTTTACATGAAGCCGGTCTGAAAAATCATCTCAGACCGGTCTGACTCATTCTGCTCGTGTTTACATGGTTCCGCGGTCCGACTTCAGACCGGTACGAGTCATTCGTGTCGGTCCAGCGACCGGAATGAGTGAAACCGGCATGAGATGATTTTTCAGACCGGCTTCATGTAAACAGAAATTAAACAAGCATTTGTATGGAGACCGATCTGAAGTCGTACCGGTCTGAGTTCGTACCGGTCTCATGTAATCAGGGCCTAAGTTTCGAGGGGAAGGGGTGAGGGAAGGTGGTATTATTGGAATATTTCGGTGTGTCATTATTTTGTGACAGATATTGATAACCGTGAATATTACCTTGTTTACTCTGTGCGTTTGGAGGGAAGTGACCTACTGTAATTATAAGTTTTCGTCATGTGAAAAAATATCAGAGTACATAATTATAGAACTTATAACGAACCCATTCACGAGCATATGCTCCTGTCTGACCCAGTGCAATGAATAAACCCTGAACGGTCCTGGAACTGTTAGTTCTTTAAGTGGGATTGGAGCAAAACTCCTGCTCGCTCGCTCATCAAACTCACTTGAACTAGCTAATGCGAGCGGGGGGGGGGGGGGGGGGGGGGGGGGGGGGGGGTGAAGGTCCTCTCCTCCTCCACCAATCAAATCCCCGAGCGGAGATTGGAGAGCCTGGCCCGCAGGATAACTTGGCGCTCGTCAGCATGCCCAAGCTGATTTGCACAGGTCCGACTGATGTAATAATGTTATTCGTGTCGGTTCAACACCCGGAATGAGCTGAGTTAAAATGGTCTGGGATAATTTTTCTAATATTTACAAAGATTTGTATGAGACAGTCCAACAAGCACATGATAACCGTAAAACTATTTATTGATGCTTTGTTCATTCATTTAAAAAAATTAACAAACCACTTGAAACTGTTTAACCTAGATGCACGTCCTAGATGTAGCTATGATATGGGGACGTCACTTCACCTCTAGGAATACAGTTTATAAAATTACAAAAATGTCTAACTCAAATATTAATACAACATTTTGACCAAGAACTTGTTATTGTACGTGTAAAAATATACGAGGCATGTAATCATCTAACTATGACGAATCAAAAGCCTCGTTTGCATTGCCTTTTTGTACAGCATATTCAATTGTATAGAGCGTATAGGCATGCAGTAACATTGCCATTTCCTCTCTGCACGAAAATAGTCTATAATCACATCGTGAATTGCGATAAAAGGATAAAACCGTTATCCTTGTTAGAAATTAAAATAAAAGACTAGCTAAATCTGGCATCGTCCCAGCATCAACCGCTACGATCCACGCAGAGTTTAATGAACTTTAAAACAGTTTGCTTGCAAGCCACGCGTGTCATTGTGTCCAGTCTCCTGAAAAATGATACAAAAAGAGGACAACATCAATATCACTTTGGTAGTGATGCTAAAAATTACTTTTGAAACTAAATAAGATACAATTAAAAGGGTGAATGAATACTGTTGTACATGTTGTAATTTATACACAGGGTAACGTAAATAAAGGATCAAGTTATGACAGCCAAATGTTTCCTAGCCTGTTTCGTTGGAAAAAAAAAAAAAAACAGCGGACGGGTACAGGGCAAAAACGAGGTAGGACTGGGAAGAAGAACTGGGAAGGGAGTAAGCATTGTTGTTTTTTTTCATTGTCTCGAGCTTATATCTGCCCCATGAGGTAGGTTTCTCAGCTGGTGTCTAAATTGCAAATTACTCGCGCCGAGTTCACGAGTTGTCGTGCGTTTTGGAAGCTCCGTACTAACGGGATAAATTTATAGCGAAACGAAAGTTCGGGGACGCCAAAAGGTGGTCGTTGGTCGCGTTTTGAGATAAGAAAATTATTTTTGCAGATAAGAAAATTATTTGTTATTTGCCTGAGGCTTTGTTCGTAAGACGGGGTGCCACTGTATATTGTTTCTGTTTCGAGGGTTAACCATTAATTACGTGGGTTTCTATCCAGATAGTTCTCAACAGTTTCTAATGCTTTATAACGGAACTTACATTTTCATTGTTTTGTTCGGATTGTGTCGTCAGGCGTGATTGACATCTTCTAGTGCAACCTGTGGAAAGTACGCAACACGTTACTCATAATTAAGTGTCCTCAATAGACCAATTTCGACATACATGTATTACATATTTATATATTTATTCACCCTCAACTTCGATGTGATTTATTTTCGATATTTCTTTTGTTTTATTCCCCTAAGCCTCGGAGCCAAGTTATAATTTTTATATATCGAAATTGGTCTGTTGGCACAGCAGTGCTAAATACATCGACACTTACACTGTAAATCAGAAGTGATTTATTGTTATATTTTATTTGTATTATTGCTTATGTATCTTACTTGGTTATGAAATGCTATTTCTCTTCTTAGATGGCCCTCGGGATATTCATCTACATTTTCTTGGTCCCTTATGTACTCCTCGGCAATTTCTGTGTGAGGAAGAAAGAAAAAGTGGAAATATAAATATTCTTATTCATACAAATGAAACGTGTTACAAAATGGTGACAAAACCGCGAACTTAAACGTTTTAGAATGTTTCCATTTTAATTTCGATTCTGATTTTTTTGCTTCTTTAATAGAGTCGTAATAGTATAAAGACAATTAATGTTACTGTTTTTCCCCCAGGCCTGCAATTCTTCCCTGATCGCTGAGCGGTTGTTTTCAATAATTGTTCACGATTTGTCATTTTACATGTTTATGGTTTTCTACGTATTGTTGGCCGAGTCCAAAACCCACATGCTGAGAAATGGCATGCGTGGTTTTGATTGGCCGAGAAGTTTGGAAAACCAACAGAAAGATGTCAAAATGTTGCCATGGTCAGTAATAAGCAGTTAATTTATTATTAAATAAGCATAGGCGCGTTGTACGATAATTTATGTGCGAATATGGTTTGTCAGATTCTATGCTCAGATTCTATATATTGACCTATATTGTTTACATTCAGAAATTATTTATTGTTTGAAACCAGCCATAACTCAACACTGAGCGTACATCGGCACAAACATATAATTCTAAGCCTGATAACAGTGTATTTTTTTAAAGTTTTAAATACAGTATATTGCCTTACCGAAAGTAAAGGTCAATTTCATGGAGTTCAAATATTAACAGTTATAAAAGCAAAATGTACGGTGAATGTTTATAAATGCGCCGACAATTTGAAGAATACAAGGTCATATAAGTTCCAGTATCTATTTGTACTATGTAGATCTCTGATAGAAAACTCTTTTAAGTTAGAAATGTAGAAAATTCCCTGTGTTACCGGTAAGCTACTTACCTTCTTCCCGTGGATATAGAAGTTCTGCTATATGTCCACAACCGGTCGCCGAAAGCGCTCTAATGAATTCTTGAAAAGCGTCTCGTCTTCGAAAAAGTCTGAGCAACAATTCTTGCGTAGCTAGCGTATAACCATTATTTCTCTGTTCACATTGTATCTTTTCCTTGTCGTTCGACGTTAAGCAAGGTAAATACGGTAACATATCTACTGGTATGATATCTTCGACAAGTCGAGGAAAATTTTGGTTGATAAGTTCCTTCTGATCCCTTTCCATCTCGAGGCAAGATAAAAAAAGTCGCCGGCTTTTCACTTGGAATGCAAGGAAGGAAAAGCAATCGAGGCCTGTGAAGACAATATTAAATAATCATGTATCTCGGCGAATTACTGATCATTACTATATTTGTATCTGACGGTGTTTTACCCAGGAAGAAAATTGAAATATGCATGGTCATCGAAAAAAAAAGTTTCATTTTCAAACTGTTCATAGTCACATCCTATTTTTGAACGACACGCAAGGATAATACTAGAACACTTCTCGCCGCTCTCAATATAGAGCGACGGTTAATTTCCCTATCATATCAAAATTCATTTCAATATACGCCTGTACACGACACTCAGGTGACTTACAGCTGTTTAACTATACATGTAAAGGAAAACCCCGCACGATTCCGGGAAACCCAGTTACGTGTACCAAATCACGGGCGGCTGAAAATTAACTGGATCGTGACATTGATCTAAACATAACAGAAATCAAATCCAACAGACAGAACTATTCCGTTTAATACGAATATAGGACATTAAGGGAAGAAACACGTGAAAATAAAAAAATGGTCGGAAACTGACTTTCTCTTGACTTCATTCATCGTTGCGTGACACAATTAACAGCCACCAAGCCAACCTCGTTCCCAGGGTCTACTCCGCTTTCAAGATGGCGGCTGGGCGCGGAGAAGACCCTGGGCTAGGCTGATATAACGCCCACGCTGATTGGTCTGTAGATTTATGATTCTTACATTAGTCGTGATTGGCGGAAATAGTGTTCCTTGCAAAATGGCCGACTTGCGGAGTTTTTATTTTGTTATTTCTTCTCGAATTGAAACGTAAATTATTGCCTGTTAAATATTTCCCGTCTTGTTTAAATTATGCACGGCAATTTAAGGAAGAGGTGGAGTTGACGTTGGACCGTAAATTAATTTGAAATGCCTCAAGGCGCACAGATCAAGAGCTGGAATATCAAGCAAGGTGAAAATCAGATCGATGATATGATTACACGTTTATGAATGTTTAAGCTTATGTGTTATTATTCGAAGCCTGGAATTTCTTCAAAGTGCTTTTAACGGCGAATTGAAAATGTGACGGAATCCTGAATTTATGTATTGCTCGCACAAATGACGAATCGAATTTTTCACTCGTAAACTACGTGACCTGTACTTCTCAGAGAATGATTAAGCTTACAATCAAATGATTTGAACAGACAAGATACAATATTATGACCATTTTGATGCACTGCACTTAAAAGTAAGGAAAGCCCTTCCTTGAAATATTTTGTAAACTTGATTATACTTAAAATGAAGATTATAGTTTATATAAGCTGTTTTTCTCAATTTTCTAAGCTGGTATAGGTATTAAATCACCTATACAAGTTTACAACATACAGTGGAACCTCTACTTCGGTCCACCTCTATTAAGGGAACACCTCCTTTACCACACTCATATAATGTTTGTAATCCAGATACTGCTATGAAAGGGACACCTATTAGTTTATATTTTTGTCTGATGTTGGGAAATTATTGTTCATCGTGGTAGATAGTAGCCTCCTACGCAGACGCTCTTTGGGATCGTCACGCAATCTTTCCTCCCCCACGAACGCGGAAAGATTGCGTGACGAGCCCAAAGAGCGTCTGCGTAGGAGGCTAGCTAGATAGATGAATATTTAATCATTTGTCTCATGATAGAGTCACTTTGAGGTGTTGTCAATGATCACAACGTTTAGACTGCTTTGTGTATACTGCTAGTCTTCATCAGGCAATCCTCATGATTATTCCAACTAGATGTTGTTCCCTCAGTGGTCTGCTGTGGTATCAATCAACAGTTATGTTTCTTGGTCATTAAGGTGGGCCTCCATGGTTGAGGAATTTCGGCAGTTGTATGTACACTGTATGTCAATAACTGTACTGGGTGCAAGTTTTGTGTGATTAAGTTTCTTTGGTGTACTGCAGGGTATTGTTTTCTTGTAGGTCATTTCTTTCAGTTTTTGTCCTTTTTGTTTTGCTGTGTTGCAATGTTTTTGTATGACATTTATTGTTCCTTATGCCCCTCAAATGTATATTGTGTTGGGGAGGTGTGAATGAATTTATTCAGAGTGATATGGGTTATTTTAATTTTTTTTTGTTCTAGGAGGTATTTTCATTTAAGATTGACATGTATAAATAAAGTTGCTTTACCTTTATCTTATTATCCTTGTTATGGAGTATTTTTTTAGCTGTAGTAATTTTTTGGTGCTGGGGATAGGGTCCTGAAGAGGTAAAATGGGAACTGGAATTTGCCTTTTTTTTCACTGGAAAAATTGGATTTGGGGCACCAATTTTGCTGTTGGGAATGGGGAAATTTGAGCAAGCATTAGGCTGGGAGACTAGGATTTGGGCAAAATATGGGCTGACCGTGGGCCAGGGCCCTCTTCATATATTTTGGGTGCTACTCTACCTTACTTGTGTGAGTCAGAAAAGTGTGAACACTTTGATTGGGTGGTCCCCAAAATCCGCCAAAAAATCAAGCACTTTGGGCAGGTGTAAAAATTGTTACTGTTTTTAGCTAAAATAAAATGACAAAATATTGGCTAACAAACACCACCCCCTCCCCCCCCCCCCCCCCCTACAAAAAATTCTAGATCCACCCTGCAGATAGACAAATTATAAATAAGTACCCGCCCTCAATAGAGTTATTGTTCTCCAGTGTACAACTAGAACAGAAACAAGTAGTCAGAAAATAGGGTATGGATTTTAAAGACCAGGGCCCGGTTGGTCAAAAGATGGATAACGCTATCCACCGGATAAATCGCTACCCAACAGATAGTGTAGTTTGTTTTGTTAATACTTATCCACTGGATAGTGATTTATCTGGTGGATAGCATTATCCACCTTTTGAAAAAACCTGGCCCAGGTCTGTAATAGTGTACAGAAAGTTATACATTTTGGTTTCAGTACTGGATGGCACAATCCCTCCAAAAATTCAAAGTACACCCCAGGGCATAAAATATAATAAATACCGTAAAAACTCTATTTAGCCCCCACCTCTCTATTAAGCGCCCCCCCCCCCCCCCCCCCCTTTTCATCAGACTGATGTAATAATGTATTTAAAGAAATATTTTCTGTTGTTTCAGTCACTTTGTATGGAAACATGGTCTTAATTCCAGAACATTGAGTTAGGATATAAATGACACTGCATTTGTAAGACGGTGAATATATAACCCATTTCTTGTTCTGTTTAGTTTGTGGTGTAATAGTAAAGCCTGGGGGGAGGGGAAGTACTTGACCCATGTTTGGGTATAGGGGTGCCGCTAAGGGTTTGAAAAACCTGACCCTGTTTAGGACAAAAAAAAAAACAATAAAAAACCCCTAAAATACCTACCCTGTGTAGGACATCCTCTATTTTAGGACCCTGTTTAGGTTGCAAATTATTTAGCGAATCCCGTTTGACTGATACGCGCGGCAAACATCTCCGATCTCTAAATACTGTATAAACCGTATTTTTACGACAGTCGTGCAACCATACCCTGTTTAGATCAGACGTGCATGAAATTATATACCCTGTTCAGGGCAGGAGAGGCCAAAACCATACCCTGTCCAGCGGCATGTCCCCGTATAGGCCACATAAGGGAGTACACCCCCCTCCCCCCCAGGTAGTAAAGTTTGAAAATGAATGTGAATTTTCTCGAAAATTTATGATTTGAAATAAGCCCCCCCTCTCTATTAAGCCCCCCCCCCCCCCCCCCCCCCCCCATTCTTGAGGCCTGAAATTAAATAAGCCCCCCGGCCCCTAGTCTCCCACGCAGCCGTTATTTGTGTCGTCACACAACGCTTCTCCCCACTAACGGCTGAATTTTCTCGAAAATTTATGATTTGAAATAAGCCCCCCTCTCTAATAAGCCCCTCCCCCCCATTCTTGAGGCCTGAAATTAAATAAGCCCCCGGCCCCGGGCTTTAACGGTAATTATGGTTTTCCAAATAAAAAGCTAAATATAAAAGGCTATGAAACATTGTCATCCGCAGAAACCACGCAGGCAAGCCTCCCACTTTTTTTTACAGTTGAAAATTACACTTTGATATTTTACTAAATTAATTTGAATCTGTTTAAATGTTTGCGAGTTTCCATGCTGAAGTGTTGAGGAGGAAGCAATCTTTATTTAGATAAACACACACAAAGTACTGACTCAGCATGAACCTTAAAATATCACCTCTAAATAAAAACAATCACACAAAGATTCGACCATGATCATGCTGCATTAACATTTTTTTTATTAATTAAAATTGGGCATGACTTTCGTGCTATAAAAAACAAAAATTACAAGGTCGCGATCCGAGCACGAAATAAAACCAAATTGATCGACCAAAAAATAATATATCCACCCCAAAACTATCCGCTTTTAAACTTTCGACAACTTCCCTAACTTGACTTTCTTTATATGATCGGTGGTTGTTTATACAGCTAAACTGGTGCTAAATAACAGTCATAAAATGTGTAATAAACCTCACCTTAAATAAAATAGACCGCTCACCAATCATGCGTAAAGACAGCAGAAAATCTATTCGAAAATTCAACGGACCACAAAAACGTTATTCCGTGGCTTAATTTGGTGTAAAACGTGTTAAAACGAAGCTTGCCAGCTTCCTTCCAGTAGCCATTTTGAATCCCGAAACCGCTGGTCAAGTGTAGCGAAGGACGACCATATTGAATCCTGGAACCGCTGGTCAAGTGTAGCGAAGACGACAAAATACTCCACGATTCGTGGAGTATTTCGCAGCCTAGCCCAGGGTAACCTGCGATCAGGCCAATTTTTCGCGCTCCTTTACATTCTCTTTACGGGTCGCCACGCTAAAAGACGAAGAGTAAAAGAGAGCGCGGAAAAATTCGCCTGACACTCAGGTTAAGCCCAGGGTCTTCTCCGCGCCCAGCCGCCATCTTGAAAGCGGAAGTAGACCCTGGGAACGAGGTTGCCACCAAGCAAACACCGTACGTTAGCATTCTCGTCCCCAGAGGCTACGCGGTTTTTTTTAAATGTTGTGACCGTTAGATGTTTGGATCGGACCCGTGCATGCGCAAGCGTCACACGCTTACAATTTGCCGGAAACAACCAGTTGCGTATTATTAGTAATGACGAGCGATTTTCGAAAATCAGCCCACCAACCAAAAGAGATAGCAAGAGGAATGGAAGCCAGAAAACAGCCTGGACGTTACTTCCAATATTTTCACGGCAAATTTTTCGAACAACTGATCATGAGACCGAACATTTCGGATTTGTTTCCCATCGCCCGACCGACCCAATTTTTTCATTTACATCTTTAAAGGACAGAGCGCAAAAAAACCGCTGATTGGTTGCTTGATATGACGTAATTTCACCGAGTTTCGCAGCAAGTGCGCATACTCATTAGTAGAGCTTCGATATTTTCATCATGGCGGCCAAAGAGTGTTGTGGTTGATTTCTGAGTTGTTTCGGAGTTTTAATGAGGGCACGATCAATTTCACGGGATACTTCAGGTAAAGATCCGAACAGTTGAGGCGCAAATATTTTTTACAGCTACTGGAGTAATTGATCGATTGCAGTTAACGTGCATTAAAGCAGTGGTTTGAACGTTGCGTGTAGGGTTTGTCATTGATTTTTTGTCATTTTGAGTGGCTATGTTATGATGTGATGCTTTCCTGGAACTATCACTGGCTTATGGAAACACGTTTCTCTGCACTCTGGAAAATGTGTGGACATTTATGGCTCAATCAACGGTCTTTGTAACACAATTTGGGACGATATTTGTGGCCTTTGTTCCTTTGAAGTTAATATTTGAAGTTCGGATTTTCGGATATTATTTATCCGCGCGAGTCTTCGTCGCTAGTGGATTCTTCATCACTCGCCGGGATCCTCGCCATCCCATGATTCTTGTCACTGTTTCTGTCAACCATGTGTTGTGATACTACATGTAATTTCAGTGAGATGGAAATTAAAAATTACGACTTTTTATCAGGAATTAATTGAGCTTATGTCATCTGCTTTCAGTAAGTATAGACAGTGTTTTTGTTTGTGTTAATTCGGTATATTAAATTTGTATAATTTTATATTACGTGCGTCTTCATCTTTATTAAATGTAAAGAGTGGATTAGTGTCTGGTCATGGACAAATGAAAACTATTTACATCTGTGTTCATCAATTGACCTAGTTTAATTACTGTGAATGATGAATGTACATGTACAGCCTGTAGGTGTTTTATAAAAGAAAGTACATGTAATTTTAAAGTGGGGATGTGGATATCCTTTTCAGTAATTTTCATGTATTACACATGGTTGCCACAGGTCAGGAAAATGGTCAGGGGAAAAAAAATTCAAGGTCAGGGAAAAGCCCGGCCAAGGGGAAAAAGTCAGGAAATTTTATTTTGAGTCAGGGAAAATTGACATTTTGAAGAAAAGTCAGGTAAAATTGAAATTATGAACACCACTGATAGGTTGAACTGTTGTTAAACCATGGCATAAATGCTGAAGTTCCAGTGTGAAGGAACTTATAATATCCATTTTCCCTTTCTTGTCTTCATTATTTTGTTAACCAGTTAATTGCCATCATGCAAAATGCCCTATTGTAATTCATTGGAAAAAAAAACTTATCAGTCTTAAATAAAACGGGTGGAAAGGATGGCCTGCAAGGGGAGGCTGGAGGCCGCTACTATATCTGACATTTTGCATTTATTTGGTCAGGGAAATTTTACTTTTATCAGGGAAGGTCAGGGAAAAGTCAGGTAATTTTGAAAACTTATGTCTGTGGCAACCATGTTACATGATTATTTGATACCCACTAAGCACTTACCTGAACTGTGAAATTGAGTTTGAGACCAATATTTTGAACATTCCCCAATATGGACCAAACAAGCTACAGTGAAACCTCTATTTTAAAAGCAGTCACCCTCGGGAAATAGCCAACTGACTGCTTTTAAAATACAGGTTGAAAGCTTAATTTGAAAATTTGAAAGTTTAAAGTGTACCCACACAAGCCAATTAGCCCAAACAATAGCATTCTTACGTTGATAACATAATTATATTATGTTGTGTTTGATGAGCTCTTAAAAGAAACTGGACATGCTTCACTTATCGTCATGTCAAAATATTGCATGCTAATCTTACTATAATTGCAAATTGAGAAGCTAAGCGATGGCCGCGTCCACTTAACAGAGGTGACCGCTTAATAGAGGTCACGCTTACAGTAAATATGGGGAGCGATTTCCGGGAATTTGATAAGTGACCGCTTAATCGAAGTGGCCGCTTAACAGAGGACCACTTAATAGAGGTTTGACTGTACAATAATATTATTAACTATAATAATGATGCTTTTACAACCTCACCATTAAAATAAAATTAATACATTCCTTGGCAAACATGCACAACAAAGTTGATATAATAGTTATTATTTATGTAGTCTAGTCAATAGATATAGCTTTTTTCAGGCTATATCTGAAAGCAGGAATCTGGAACAAGCTGAAATTTAAAATAAGGGGAATATGTAAAAAAAAATATATAATTTTGTTTCATTCTGGCATTTTCAAAAGGGCACAATCTTTAAAAATAATACTGAAAATCTGCAACAGGGGATGTCGATCTGAATGTCAATGAATGTGTCTATGAATGTGTCTGATTGATTAGATTATAGCTTTACAAATTCTGACTTTTTTTGGATTCCCCTTCTGAAGATTCTGGATTTTAAGATTCCTCCTTCCCTTTGCCTGAACTTTAGAAGCTAGACACTCAATTAATCTATCTGAAATTGCTCAGCAAAATGCTTAACTTAATGCTGGCAAGTCTGCCAAAGGTAACAACCTGAGGTCACCACATTTTCCTTAAGTTCTAAGTTCAGTATTCACAGCTTTAATGTTTTACCAGCCTATTAGGCTGCCTTCAGAGGAAAGCTAAATTCCAGATAAGATAAATAAGAAAATAGCAATGCTGAGCAAGGCAGAAAAGTTAATGATTAATAGTTTTTTCAAAAGCAAGAGCCTTTCAAACCTATGCCACACTATGCCAACAAACTATTAATGAAAATGAGTAGGATCCTAAGAGGTCAATTATTTATTTATTTCATTATTAATACAAATGTATTTATTATTATTATATTATTTTTTTTTTGGGGGGGGGGGGGGGGGGGGGGTGGTGTGCAGGATTTGAGGGCTGTTGCCATAGTTGTTTTTTTATACACAATAAGATACCATAAAATCTTAGCTATACCATAAGCCTGGGCCAAGTTATACTTTGTGTTTTTAGCAAGGGTTTTTGAGTTGGCTTATACATGCAACTGGTATAAAAAAAATGTTTCAAAATCAAAACCCTATTCTCAATCAGCACATAAAATTGCATGGTCATCAAGCATAACATTTTTGGGTAAGTCATTTCAGTCAATTTATAATTTACATTTGTACATAACTACAAATTATAGAATGCAACAATGTAACTGTTCAGAGTTACATTTAAAGTTTTAATCCTGTCTTTTAATGTTGTAGTTGTTGTGAAGGGGGGGGGGGGGGGGGGGGGGGGGGGGGTACAAATGTATATAAATATATATATTTTACTGAGGGGCACCAGACGTATCACTTATCACAGGGAATTAACTTATAAACTGGACTAATTTGAAATGAATATAGCACTGTGCGAAAGGAAAACTTTTATTTTTAAGTTGAAACCTTTTCTTTTCATTATGTTTGTTGCACTATGGTTGTTAAAGGAAACCAAAGTGTTATTTCTAACTTGTCTCAACCTTGAGAGCTTATGTTATCAAATGAAGCAAACCTAGTGGTTAGCCTGTTGGAAGTGAATATTTGTTTACGATTGAGGTCCATCTTGCACTTGTCATATAAATTGATTCCAACCCCCGATTGTTTTCAAACATAAAGTCAGGTTTTTATATCAATATTATTTTAAAATGTACACTGAGCATTTTTATAAGTACAAATGTATATTCATACAGCTGTAGTTTCATGCTGTTTATGCTATAATTTAATATTTTGTATCTAAAGATCATGGAAACATTCATGTTTGTTCAAAAGCAAGTTGTCTTCTATTCTTGGTTGATCTTGGAGTTTTTTATTTTCATCTTCTAACATATATGATCTGGTTGGCTCTTCTGCTGGTCAGGTTTCAACTGGGTTTCTTACATCTTTATTTTTTCAAAAAAATGTAAATAAATATTTATAATAGACATAGGGTCACAGCTTACGTTAAAAATGTTGTCTAAAATTTTCAGAAAATATTAAGTCTGTAAACACGTCTGTAAGATTAAAGCTTAATCAAATTAACCAGCTTTAGAAGGCCTGCAAATACAACTGTTGCATTGTTTTAGAATGTTAGGGACAAACCAAGTTTTGTCATCGAATTTGCAGTTGGTCGAAATAAAAGAAAACCTAATAAATTTAAGCTAAACACACTAAGCTTAATCTTCCATAAACCGTTTGAAACCATTGAGATCGAAAATAAATCGATAACTACCGAACAATAATATGCAATCAAACAAAACAAATGCTGTTTTATTGTAAATCTATAAAAGAAACAACAACAAACCTTGTAAGGTTAGCCTCATTTAGCCCAAGATCACTCGAAAGTACTCGGTAATCACTCGTGAAAACGACTGGAAAAAAGCTCTAGTTCAACGTCTCGATACCACCACTACTAAGTCCATGTAAAAGCACCATTTAAAAAAATTCATTGAAACGAAAAAAAAGTCATTTTTGATATGTTCTTGAGAAATTAATAAGCTATCTTATATATCGTTCCCAAGCTAAAGCCCCCGGCACACTAGGCGATTTTATTCGCTCGACACGGCGATCGGCGAAAATCGCCAAGTGTGCCCGCTTCTGCGACGGCGAATTTCGCCAGCGATTTTGATCGCCGCGATCTGCGATCAAAATCGCCGATATCTGGCATGTCAGATATCTACGGTGGCTTCTAAGGGACATCCATTTCTCCCACTTTTTTTTTCTTACTTGCGACTTATTTGCGACTTACTTGCGACTTCCGACTTAGCTTGCGACTTAGCTTGCGACTACTTGCGACTTCCCACTTAGCTTGCGACTTAGCTTGCGACTTACTTGCGACTTCCCACTTAGCTTGCGACTTAGCTTGCGACTTACTTGCGACTTCCCACTTAGCTTGCGACTTAGCTTGCGACTTGCGACTTGCGACTTACGTAGAAGGCCACGTGGTCAGAAAACAAGATGGATTCCAACGAAAATCTAAAGAGAATAAATGTAATTTCTGTTAATAGATTGAAAGTCTATTACGTAGAAGTGTGCTGTTTTTACGTAAATAATAACAAAACAGACAAAATACCTGGTCCACATCCGCCGGCGGTTCCTCGTTGGAATCCATCTTGTTTCTGACCACGTGGCCTTCTACGTAAGTCGCAAGTCGCAAGTCGCAAGTCGCAAGCTAAGTCGCAAGTAAGTGGGAAGTCGCAAGTAAGTCGCAAGCTAAGTCGCAAGCTAAGTGGGAAGTCGCAAGTAAGTCGCAAGCTAAGTCGCAAGCTAAGTCGGAAGTCGCAAGTAAGTCGCAAATAAGTCGCAAGTAAGAAAAAAAAGTGGGAGAAATGTATGTCCCTTAGAAGCCCCGTAGTGATATCGGCGATAAAGTTCGCCGTCAATCGCCGGCGATCGCCAAGTGTGCCCAATCGGCGATCGCCAGCTTATTCAACCAATCACAGTTCGCGATTTCCTCACGTGATTTTTCATTTTGAACGCGGAGAATGACCTGGAACCGAATCGCCAGAAAAATCGCCGAAAAAAATCGCCAAGTGTGCCGCAAAACGCAGCGACGAAATTCGCTGGCGAATTTCGCTGGCGATTAAATTCGCCGCGACGAGCGAATAAAATCGCCTAGTGTGCCGGGGGCTTTAACGAGTTTACGCTGACCTTAAAAAGTGGAAAAAACTGCTCTTGTAGCAAATACGAAGTGACGAAAGTTCTCCTTCGAAAGCACAGCATTCATCCCAGTATTAAAGCTACAATTACAGCTACGATTTCTTCCCTTGAATACGAAGTTGTCGGTGAACGATCGCATTCAATGGCACAGCTTGTTTTGAAGTCCTTCAGCGATTACCGCGCCATCCAGGGACCGTTACATTGACGTGCTGTTTGTGATTCGTCGTCCTCCATTTTGAAATTGGAATGGCGGGAAGAAAAGCTTAAGATACTGCGCATGCTCAGCGGTTTTTGCGCCCTGTCTCTTTAAAGTCACTCTGACATCTAAATCAGCCCAGTAATGACGTCTTCGAGTGATATCGGCTGGTAACTAATTGGTGGTCACGGACAAATCAACGTGGTCCAGAGCTGAACGCTACCGAGTCGGGTTTTCTTAAAAACTTTAACGTCGTCTTAGCTACGTTTTCGATTGTCGAGTAAACGTAACATGATATCTTACTTGCTGCGCTGGATTTTTGTATATTCTCTGGATCACGTGGGTGTACAAGTACTGATGTATTGCGATACTTATGTCAGCGTGCAGTTGGCCTTCATTGGACATGCGCATATATACTCGGGTAATTGACCCACGTGTACATTTCGTGCCAAGCAGAACCCGTGATTCGAACCCGCAATGCCGAGAACACGAACACTGGTCAGACCTTATTTCGAGCTTGCACAGAGTACTCGTTTTCTCTTGTCTTGATTTGACTTGACTTGTCTTTTCTCTTTTCTTTGTTTTACAAGCCAATCAGATTTGAGAAAAATCGGGTTTGGCCAGAGCTCGCGATCTTTGTGCTGACCAAAGGAATAGCGGGTTCTGGGGACGAGATTTGAGTATGTAGTAGTTCTTGTTTCTTCGTATTAAACGCACTTGGAAGTAATGTATGTCCTGGTATGTACTGTGTTTATAAGCTTTGAATTGTCCACTGGCGAGAAGGTGTACGATTAGCCTGAGATCAGGCTCCTGAAGAAAATTGCGAGCGAAGCGAGCCGAGTCGCTGCTGAACGAAAGCGACGTTCGCTTTCGTTCGCTTTCGTTCTCGCCCCCAAGCAGCGGCTCGGTTCGCTTCGCTCGCAAATTTTCTTCAGGAGCCTGATCTCAGGCTAGTGTACGATGTGTTCCACATAAATGTTTTAGAATTTCGACACTTCAACTTAGTATCAGTAACAGTTAAATGAAACAGAGAATTTTGACCACCTGGAAGTAACCCGGCCTGAGTACTCGGGAATTCGTTACGTACGTGCGGACTCCTATGTCACGTGGTAGGTCACGGCTATTATGAAAGTCACAAATATCATGCCCGGAGCCATGTAGCTACATGAACTGAACATGCAGGCACTGGAAAATGACCTTCAAGTACAGCTGATCACAGGAAGGAAGGTAGGTAGATAGGAATTATTCCTTATAATACTCCAGGGGCTGATGCAGAATACGTTATTCTTCATACATGTACTTTAGCCGCCGTTTGGGTAGCCATGAATATTGCATATTTTACTGTCTGGTCGATATTTATAGCTGATGTTCATGATTCATTTTCCGTAACAAGTGATCAGAAAACTGAAGTATTCAATATTCCTTCACTATTTTAATCCAGTATTCAATATCATGCAATGGAAAATTCGAATATTCCAGCTGATTACATGTAAATGCTGAACTTTCTTCCGGTGATTTGATAAATGCGAATTTTGTATTGACCTCACCAGGGGGGGGCTAGCAGCGAGGCCTGGGACCTAGTATATATGATTGCACATTTAAGAAATTTGGCCGAGCGAGACTAAGTACTGGTTTGTTTAAAATAAACATGGCCGACGATGGCAGACATGACGTGCGTTTGTGTTCGTTCAGAAATATTTTGGCGATTCCACGTTCAAACATCTAAGGGAACGATTCGGTCGCTGTTTAACTGAAACTTTGGTCATTGTGGGACACCATGGATGAAAATTCCACAGCAAACTCCCGTAGAGGTACGTTTCTCGAATGATTGACAGATTTCTTTACTTGTGCGATCATGTATAGCGGAAAAAGCGGCAAGATCAAAGGGCGCTGCCTGCCCCCCCTGGACCTCACTCTACAGAGAGAATTTAAATTTAGCAAATAAGTGAATCTGTATATATAATAATACAGACGCAAAACTTCGCCGTTAATTAACGGCGAAATATTTCATCTGCATATAAAGATACACCTAAAACTTCGCCGTTACTTAACGGCGAAATATTTCATCTGTATATAAGGATGATACCAAAAACTTCGCCATTAATTAACGGCGAAATATTTCATCTGTATATAAAGATGAACCTAAAACTTCGCGATTAATTAACGGCGAAATATTTCATCTGTATATAAGGATGCACCTAAAACTTCGCCGTTACTTAACGGCGAAATATTTCATCTGTATATAAGGATGTACCAAAAACTTCGCCGTTACTTAACGGCGAAATATTTCATCTGTATATAAGGATGTACCAAAAACTTCGCCGTTAATTAACGGCGAAATATTTCATCTGTATATAATGATGAACCTAAAACTTCGCGATTAATTAACGGCGAAATATTTCATCTGTATATCATGATGAACCTAAAACTTCGCGATTAATTAACGGCGAAATATTTCATCTGTATATAATGATGAACCTAAAACTTCGCGATTAATTAACGATATAAGGATGCACCTAAAACTTCGCCGTTACTTAACGGCGAAATATTTCATCTGTATATAAGGATGTACCAAAAACTTCGCCGTTACTTAACGGCGAAATATTTCATCTGTATATAAGGATGAACCTAAAACTTCGCCGTTACTTAACGGCGAAATATTTCATCTCTATATAAGGATGTACCAAAAACTTCGCCGTTAATTAACGGCGAAAATATTTCATCTGTATATAAAGATGAACCTAAAACTTCGCGATTAATTAACGGCGAAAATATTTCATCTGTATATAAGGATGTACCAAAAACTTCGCCGTTACTTAACGGCGAAATATTTCATCTGTATATAAAGATGAACCTAAAACTTCGCCGTTACTTAACGGCGAAATATTTCGTATAAAATGCACCTAAAACTTCGCCGTTACTAACGGCGAAATATTTCATCTGTATATAAGGATGTACCAAAAACTTCGCCGTTACTTAACGGCGAAATATTTCATCTGTATATAAGGATGCACCTAAAACTTCGCGTTACTTAACGGAGAAATATTTCATCTGTATATAATGATGAACCTAAAACTTCGCGATTAATTAACGGCGAAATATTTCATCTGTATATAATGATGAACCTAAAACTTCGCGATTAATTAACGGCGAAATATTTCATCTGTATATAAGGATGTACCAAAAACTTCGCCGTTACTTAACGGCGAAATATTTCATCTGTATATAACAGGGGCACCCAACGGATCGTTTCGGTGGAATATCTGTTCGGAAGGCCTATAATCGCCTCAGATATTCGGTTATTGAAATGTCATCTCAAACTTTCTAAATATGGAAAAATTAATGCCTTTTGTTTTCGGAGAGATAAAAATGTCGTTTTGGGTACAAAAACAGGTCAGCTAGGATTTTCGGACAGGCAAAAGCAGCTCATAAATTCGGGTGATAAGATTTTAATCCCTAAAACTTTCTGAAGTTTGAAAGTTCAGCTAACGTATCCGAAAAGATACATTTCCTTAGCGTTTAAAAATAAGCCATTAAACTGCACAAAAAGCACAATTACAACGTAAAAACGACGTTCCGACACCTACAGGAAAATTTTGTCGTTGGGTGCCCTGATATAAGGATGCACCTAAAACTTCGCCGTTACTTAACGGCGAAATATTTCATCTGTATATAATGATGAACCTAAAACTTCGCGATTAATTAACGGCGAAATATTTCATCTGTATATAATGATGAACCTAAAACTTCGCGATTAATTAACGGCGAAATATTTCATCTGTATATAAGGATGCACCTAAAACTTCGCCGTTACTTAACGGCGAAATATTTCATCTGTATATAAGGATGTACCAAAAACTTCGCCGTTACTTAACGGCGAAATATTTCATCTGTATATAAGGATGCACCTAAAACTTCGCCGTTACTTAAACGGCGAAATATTCATCTGTATATAATGATGAACCTAAAACTTCGCGATTAATTAACGGCGAAATATTTCATGTGTATATAATGATGAACCTAAAACTTCGCGATTAATTAACGGCGAAATATTTCATCTGTATATAAGGATGTACCAAAAAACTTCGCGATTAATTAACGGCGAAATATTTCATCTGTATATAAGGATGAACCTAAAACTTCGCCGTTAATTAACGGCGAAATATTCAACAAAGCCATACTCAGAAGGAAAAGAGCATGGGTTATTTTCAGGTCCCTGGGATCGGAGGAACACTATGGTATGGGATACCGTAACTAGAGTACATTCAAGAAAGTTTGTCGTTGTTTACCTCAAAACAAGCTTGTTGGCATGATCTGTTGCATTCAATTTATTATTATTTGTATAACGCCGTCCAGGTCAAGTGAAGTGAAAACTGTTTTTTGTTGTCGTTGTTGTTGAGCCCAAAAAGTATATCTGCGAAGGAGGCTATGTGAACAGTGACACCATGAGAATTTCTTTTAAGTTTACTTTCACATTATAGTTTATCTGTTCCAGAGTGGATAGTGCTATCCAAAAGATAAATCATAAGGTCGAAAAGTGTTCACCCAGCAGTCGTGCTTTTAAGAGGCAGTCTCTGTAAAAGCGGTCCACTGATTTCGGTTCGGAAAATCAATTTCCTTTAAACTTTGCCATGAATCTATCTTAATCTAAAAGTAAATGAAACGACCTTAGTTTTTGCAAATATCTCCAAAAGAAAAATTTTATGGCCCAAAATCGCTTGAACCGTAAACGGCCTATTTTAGCAATGGCGAGAAGCAAAAATAGCAAATATTGGCGCGCTCAACGCTTCAAAATGCTCAAATTACAGAGTCTTTTTTACATCCCTGGATTAAATTGGTCCTTTATCAATGTAGAGCATACAATTTGGGGTCGTTTTAAATACATTTACAATAAGAAAATATTTTTTGTTTGAAACCTACTTCGCCATTACCGCCAACGGCTCAAAAATGCACATTTTCAACGCGGCATTGCGCAAAAGTCCCACTTCTTCCACGCAATATTTCTATGCAGATCGACTAAAATGAAGTCAAAGAGCAAGGAAATATAAAAATATGTTGTGGTTTAAGCGAAATTTTAGCACAGCCGATCGACAAATTTAGTACTTTTTCGAAAATGTCTGTGTCCATTGCAAGAAGAAAGGCCTTCATACAAAAACGATTTTAGTATAAATACCACAATAATTCTCTAGTATTTTGAGTCTGCAAGACTTCTAAATATAATTCAACACGATAAAACATAATTTAGGTAATAAAATTCTTGGGAGCTGGTCCGGAATAAGTACTGCCACCTACCTGAGCGACAACCGCTACTTTTCACTTGCAGCTCTTAATTAGCCCGCGGCCGGTCCTGTTGAGCTATTCCCCTACTCAAAAATATAGCTTCAATAAAAGTGAGACTGAAGATAAGAACCAGAAGTATAAAATATAATTCTATATGTACATATTTAAACTGATTTCTTTTAAAATAATTAAGGAGAGTACTTTATAGAATGAATAAACTGCAAACAAATTAGCCGTGTGTTTAATTTATTCCGCATTCCTTTCTGGACCTTTCTGGCTTTGATAAACTATAATTTCCTAAAACAAATCAGGCCAAATGTGAAAGATTACTGCTAAATCACAGTCAATAAACCAAATGATTTAGTTCCATAAATAAAATTAGAAAACAACGAAAGAAAGTGGACAAAACATCGCCAGAAATCGCATGAAAAGTATGTCACGCAATCCAATACGACACATTCCAAGTATATGCGCCAAGTCAAGATCTCTTTGAAAACAATGTTTCCTAAATGTAATATAATTGATTGAGATTGAGGAAGTCCAGGGTACATATAACCTATGTACATTTTTGTTCTCCAAGTGGTGTAATGTTGTCGTTTGAACCGATTATACACGTGACATCCATGTCGTTTTTTAAGTCTTACACTTTCTTGTCTTTATAATGGTCCTCTTCCCGTGCATCTAATTCAAATGCTTCTAAATCTAAAATTTATTTTAATAGAACGGAAAAAACATACTTAATTTAGATGATAAACTCGAAACCTAATAAGCAACTCATTTGGTCTTGTTAAAAAAAATAAAAACCAGATCGAAAGGAAACTAAGTGAGAGCAAGAGAGGATGTAATTTTTGAAATTTCAGTCCATAGCTGAGCTGTGTTTTAGCTAACTGATTGGTCAGTTCGAGATGTCAGAGGAAATAAAATTAAATCAATAAAAAACTTTCACAGCATGGCGCGAAACTATTATTAATAGATTTCAAAACAATTATCATGGACACAAGGAATCCTGGACAAGTTTTATTTGATTGCCGTGAACGAACAGCAAGTTCCCCTTACCATGTTTTCTTTCGCAAGTTTCATTTTCTTGAATGTGTAACTGGACTAATAATAAAAGTTAGTTTTCTTCGATTGTACAGCGGAATATCCTCTTGCCAGTTCGGGTTACTAACTACATATTAATTGATTAGTATATGTACTAGGACTACGAACTGTACAATTTGGGAAATAATTGGATGATAAAAATTTCGAGGACTGCTAAATTGGACGAGGCCGTAGGCCGGGTCCAATTTAGCAGTCAGTTATTTCCCAAATTTCAGTCAGTTATTTCCCAAATTGGACAGTTCATAGACGTATTACGTGTTAATTATATTGTGCACGGGAACTTGTGCTGTCCAATTTGGGAAATAATTGGATAGTTTCTTGAATAGGATTTTACACTAGCAATATAATTACGTAACAAATAGGCGCGCGAGCAACCAATCAGAAACGAGAATTTTGTTATTGATACGATTATATTTCGAATTGTACTCCAGTCGGTCCAATTACCATTACTTATTCACTTATCTGGCTTTCCGAATCTTTCTTAGCATGCAGAACAGGCGGTTTTTCAGGCTTCTCGGTGCAGCGCGAGGCGAGTACATATCTCGTGCTCCTACGAGAACCATTTTTTTTTAATACTTTATTTATTTAAACACAAACAAGTTACATATACTAAAAACTAGTTTGTCGATCTACGTACAATAATTAATTTACATTCTAATACATTCGCCTACAATTACATTACTTTACATTACATTGCAAAAAAAGCACTGCAGGCTGCTGTCCAATCGGGATAGTCACACTGTGAAGTTTGATTGTTTTCTTCGCCACTGCTACGCTGCTGAGGAGTTTTTGTCACCGCGGTGCAAGGGATCGATACAGCGATGGTCTTTACTAAGCACCTGCTCTTGGTACGAATATGCTCGTTTCAGTTCGAGATAAATGACAGGAGTTGAAAAGGTCTCTAATAAAAATCTCAATGACCATACTCGGATATACCCCTCAAACTACTCTATCCTTTGATGAGTACGATAAAAAGTTTGACACCTGAAAAAAACGTGAAACTCATGCAAAAGTGTTTCAAAACTAACATTGACGTGTGCGCGGCGTTGTTATATCGTCTATTTTTGTTGCTCTCACCTTTCGGGTTTGGGGCCGATTTACATGGCGAATTTCAGCCCGGGCTGAAGCCGGTAAGGGGACTGGAATTTTGTTACATAACGAATTTCAGCCCGGGTTGAAATATAAGCCCGGGCGCCAAATTTGAAATTGCGCGGGAATAGTCACCAGAGAATCAACATGGCGTCAAGGATACGACTTGTGAAAATGGGCACATTGCTTCTCTAGATCTCGCAATTTAGCCTTTTGTTAGAGCTCAATTTTCAACTTTTTGGGATGGTAGCAGCCTACCAGATGATGGAACACATACGAAACCTGTCTTTGGTAACACAAATGTTCGCCAGGAAGAGTTTAATAGCTGTACAGAAAGCCGGAGAAGACATCTTCAAGCTCGTCGTGTCACCGACGAAAGGTTAGGTCGTTCTGGGTGATAAATGGACGCACAGACCAATGATGGCAAAATATGATAGGGGCAGATGTTCCAGAATGGTGTTTATTGCCTTTATTCCACTGGAACATGTTCTCCTTCGCAGCCGCCATCTTGGTTTTTTCTAAAAACACAATCACTGCCCATGCCCAAGTTCACTGAAATTCCATTCCGATTACATTATTACATAGGCATCCTAGGCCGTTTGACTGGGCTGAGAATTCCAGCCCGGGCAGAAATTCGCCATGTAATCTACTCCTTCTAAAATTAGGTCATTGAGCGTGTTCTTCCAAAAACATTTTAAATTTTATTGCGCACGGGAAGTGGTAGAAGACCAGAAAGACTACATAATCAAACTTAAAAAAAAATGGATGGCTTCTTACACCGCTTCTTCATGAATAATTGGAACAAAGAAAAACAATAAACCAGTTTGAAAGAGAAAACCTTTACGTATGTTTATATAGGTAATTCAAAGAAATCTTCAGTTGGCGCATACTTGGATGTGTCATATTGGATTGCGTGACATAACTTTTATTTGAACTGTATAAAAAGAGTTACCGATCGATGACGTTTTGTCCACTTTCTTGTTTTCTCATTTAATTTGTGGAACTAAATCATCTGGTTTATCACTATGATTTAGCAGAAATCTTTCACATTTGGTGATTTGTTCAGTAGGAAATTAAATCAAAGCCAGAAAGGTCCAGAAAGGAATGCGGAATAAATTAACACACGGCTGTTTTGTTAACAGTTTATTCATCCTAAAATAACTCTTCTTAAATTTGAAAAGAAATCAGTCTACATATGTACATATAAAAATGTATTTTATAGATCTGGCTCTTATTATTGAAAGCTATATTTTTGAGTAGGGGAATCGCTCAACAGGGACCGGCCAGGCTAATTAAGAGCTGCAAGTGAAAGTAGCGGTTTTCGCTCAGGTAGGTGGCAGTACTTATTCGACCAGCCCCCAAGAATTTTATTACTTAAATTATGTTTTATCGTGTTGAATTCTATTTAGAAGTCTTGCAGACTCACAATACTAGAGAAACATTGTGGTATTTATACTAAATTCGTTTCGTATGAAGGCCTTTCTTCTTGCAATGAACACAGACATTTTCGAAAAAGTACTAAATTTGTCGATCGGCTGTGCTAAAATTTCGCTTAAACCACAACATATTTTTATATTTCCTTGCTCTTTGACTTCATTTTAGTCGATCTGCATAGAAATATTGCGTGGAAGAAGTGGGACTTTTGCGCAATGCCGCGTTGAAAATGTGCATTTTTGAGCCGTTGGCGGTAATGGCGAAGTAGGTTTCAAACAAAAAATATTTTCTTATTGTAAATGTATTTAAAACAACCCCAAATTGTGTGCTTTACATTGATAAAGGACCAATTTAATCCAGGAATGTAAACAATGTCCTTGTAATTTGAGCATTTTGAAGCGTTGAGCTCGCCAATATTTGCTATTTTTGCTTCTCGCCATTGCTAAAAATTGGCCGTTCACAGTTCGAGCGATTTTGGGCCATAAACTTTTTTTTGGAGATATTTGCAAAAACTAAGGTCGTTTCATTTACTTTTAGATTAAGATAGATTCGTGGGCAAAGTTTAAAGGAAATTGATTTTCCGAACCGAAATCAGTGGACCGCTTTTACAGAGACTGCCTCTTAACATCTGACGGACTTCCGGCGCAATTCCATTGTATTCCCGTTGTATTATCCGCCGGGAAAATACAATAGCCGGTCCCCTCTCTTTGCTAACCTCATTTTCCCGTTTATTTTTTCAGTTGCTAAATGTAATTTGATTTAATTTTTTAGCATTTTTCCATCCGCATTTTATCCGCCATCCAGGCCATCCACAGGTATATCCGGTCCTGTTTTACAGACTCCCAACTGAACCGTGTACAATACTAAATTGGCGAAGCTTTAGGTCCAGCAAATACATATTTCGCCGTCGGCGAAGTTTTAGGTCCATAACTACACCTAGGTCAATAACTATACAGATGAAATATTTCGCCGTTAATTAACGGCGAAGTTTTAGGTTCATCTTTATATACAGATGAAATATTTCGCCGTTAATTAACGGCGAAGTTTCAGGTTCATCCTTATATACAGATGAAATATTTCGCCGTTAATTAACGTGCATCTTTATATACAGATGAAATATTTCTCCGTTAATTAATCGCGAAGTTTTAGGTGCATCTTTATATACAGATGAAATATTTCGCCGTTAAGTAACGGCGAAGTTTTAGGTTCATCTTTTTATACAGATGAAATATTTCGCCGTTAATTAACGGCGAAGTTTTTGGTACATCCTTATATACAGATGAAATATTTCGCCGTTAATTAATCGCGAAGTTTTAGGTTCATCCTTATATACAGATGAAATATTTCGCCGTTAAGTAACGGCGAAGTTTTAGGTTCATCCTTATATACAGATGAAATATTTCGCCGTTAAGTAACGGCGACGTTTTAGGTTCATCTTTATATACAGATGAAATATTTCGCCGTTAAGTAACGGCGAAGTTTTTGGTACATCCTTATATACAGATGAAATATTTCGCCGTTAATTAATCGCGAAGTTTTAGGTTCATCTTTATATACAGATGAAATATTTCGCCGTTAATTAACGGCGAAGTTTTTGGTACATCCTTATATAGAGATGAAATATTTCGCCGTTAAGTAACGGCGAAGTTTTAGGTTCATCCTTATATACAGATGAAATATTTCGCCGTTAAGTAACGGCGAAGTTTTTGGTACATCCTTATATACAGATGAAATATTTCGCCGTTAAGTAACGGCGAAGTTTTTGGTACATCCTTATATACAGATGAAATATTTCGCCGTTAATTAATCGCGAAGTTTTAGGTTCATCTTTATATACAGATGAAATATTTCGCCGTTAATTAACGGCGAAGTTTTTGGTACATCCTTATATAGAGATGAAATATTTCGCCGTTAAGTAACGGCGAAGTTTTTGGTACATCCTTATATACAGATGAAATATTTCGCCGTTAATTAATCGCGAAGTTTTAGGTTCATCTTTATATACAGATGAAATATTTCGCCGTTAAGTAACGGCGAAGTTTTAGGTGCATCTTTATATACAGATGAAATATTTCGCCGTTAATTAATCGCGAAAATTTAGGTTCATCCTTATATACAGATGAAATATTTCGCCGTTAAGTAACGGCGAAGTTTTAGGTTCATCTTTATATACAGATGAAATATTTCGCCGTTAAGTAACGGCGAAGTTTTTGGTTCATCTTTATATACAGATGAAATATTTCGCCGTTAAGTAACGGCGAAGTTTTTGGTCGGTAATATAAGGAAATATTTTTAAATTGAAAATTTTTACAGAGAAAGTTAAATGATAATTTTCGAATTTTTTCTGTAAATATAATTAATTGCAAAATTTTTATTTATATCAATTCCCACTTTCTTCCCTCATGTTCCCTGTTCGTCTCGATTCTTTGGCATTGAATTCATCATTGTCTGGAATAAGATATTCGTCTTTGCTTTACTGCATGGCCAATCACTTACGGATACCTAATAAATCCTAGTAAATGATGTATAAAGCTTGCTAAAGATACAGTGGAGCACTCTCGAGTATGTAAATTTGTACTTCCTGTTATAATTCCCTTTGTTCTTATTCTAACTTGACGAGTGTCACGCAATTATTATTGTCAGGTTATTGTTATTATTTTTTTATTCGCCCCATCATAATCTCATTTAATTCATTCACAATTACATGCGGTTGGTTTTCAGTGGCAGGATATCTTATCAAGCCCTTCTGGGCTTTTAAAAGAAGATGACCAATCAATATTTTTAAAAGATAATTCTTTAGGGCCGATTATTTAAACAATGTGGTTTAACGCTGAATTGGGGTTCACACCGGATTCTCTTACAACGACTTAGACTGTTCACAGCCTCTCTATTACGTAGAGTGAGCTAGTTTAGACGCGGTTTATAAACTAGTATGAATACTGGGTTTAAATTCCATTTAGAAGACGGCTCGGCGTATCACATCGAACGTTCGGAAATCGAAACTCAATCGAACTTAATCTAACTCAATCCAACGATTGAGTTCGATTTAGTCCGGTCATCGAACGAAATCGAACTCACAAAACAAATTGTGAATCGAACAAAATCGAACGTTCGATTAGTTCGGTCATCGAACGAAATCGAACTCGCACAAAAAAAATTGCGAATCGAACAAAATCGAACGTTCGGTTTTCGAGCTCTTGATTATAAATACATAATAGATTCAGGCTCCATCTGCCCTTTGGGTCATTTACAGGACTGGGTCTCATTGGCACACTGTGACAGGCAACTCGGGATGACCATAAAAGAAATAATTATAAAAAAATAAAAAAATCGAACAAAATCGAACGATGATATTCGATTTCGTTCGATTTGGTTCGGAAATCGAACTCACAAAAAAAATACGTGTTCGATTTCGTTCGATGACCGAGCAAAATCGGATTTAACCGCTCGATTTAGTTCGATTTAGTTCGATTAAGTTCGATTCAAATTTCGTTCGATTTCGTTCGATGTGATACGCGGGACTGAAAGCAGATTCCGCGTGGAAATTGTTCTACACTGATATCATTCTTTTGAAAACCCGTGCGTAGCTTACCATTGTTGCCTTTACTAATTAGCAAGTCAAGCTGTCACGGAAATCGTCAATGAGAAAGTGATTTATGCATATGGTACATTTTGAAGTGTTTCCGAATATAGGGGGGAGGGTGGGGGGGGGGGGGGGGGGGGCTGGGCATGGATGGAATTGTGTTATTCCTGCTTAACCAATCAGTACAAGGAAGTAATTTCCAGAAGAACTAACTCTCATTCACAGTGTGCCAGTGCAGTGCTACACGACATCAGAATTGCCATTCAGTTAGCTTGTTCATTTAGTATCCACCTTCATTTGCCGCGAATTCACGACTTACTCCCGCCAGGCCTCGACACTAGCTCGGCCAGTAGAGCACCGGAGGTCGTGGGTACCAATGATCCACAGCACTCTTGGGAGTGAAAGGGTTAAGGAGAAATATTTATCTAAATATTCGAAAGTTCATAAGAGAAAACAAACCTCCTTTCTGGCAAAAGTGAACTCCAGATATTTTTTCCTATTTCCATACTGAGCTCTCATAAATTTGTGTGGAACATTTTGACAAATAACTCGAGTACGGAATACCGCACAGACCTGAGAACTGGACTGATTCCTTATTTATTCATTATCTATGACATGTCAATTCCTTGACTTCATTCATTGAACGGTTTCGATTTTTTTATTTATGGCGTGTCAGTGAAAACCGAGAATTCATTTTAAAAATGAGAGTCCTGAAACACTGCTTCGTTGCAAAGGGCAAGGGATGCGCTATGTTTTTCAACCCGCTGTTTTCAACATGTTAGTATAGAATCAAAGCTAAACTGTATGTTTAAATGTTACTTTGTAGCATCTACAGTGAAAATTAAAGTAGCCACACAATGGCTGAAATGGTGACATTTCATGGCATTCCATTGCCGCGAGGTATGGATATAACAGAAGGAAAGGTGGCAGTTTTTCCAAGATTGCCTGCCAAGGAGGATGATATCTTCATTGCTTCATATCCCAGATCAGGTTCGTTTAATATATTTTTTTAAACGTTTATGATGCAACCGGCGTTTTGTTCCAATGTCCGCGTGACCAAATTAAAACGGTTCTATCAGTTGGTCAAATCGAAACAGCAGATGAGAGGACATTATAAAAGTAATGGAATTTCCGGCTGATTTCTCGAATAAAATGTATGGGGATGCCGGATACTTCAATTCCAATCTTCGCAAAAGTATATGTGAATTTTAGCGTGTCGTCAAAAAAAGCTTCTTGGCTTGGTCCGCGACTGTCTGCAGACAGGCGCCGACAGCTGGCCAGGCCTATCTGGGACAGAATACAATAATAATAAGTCTAGAAATAGTAATAATAATACGCTTAAAGGGGCAGTATCACGGGGATTTGATGTTATTTCAAAAACCAAAAACCGTTTTTGTATTAACAGCAAACTAAAAAATAATGGTCAAATTTTGTTATAAATTACCGTCCAAGTGTACTAAAACTGTCAATAAGTGTCTCTGGCCATAGAAACTGGGTCGGAATGGATCGCAATTTGAAAAAATGTTAGGCTAACATTTTTTTCAATTTCTCGCATTTTCGTTTCCAAAATGCACTAGAACAGACCATAATTTGTTCCTCTTTCAAGAATTTGGTTGATTTCTTTTTCTTGGTGTTCTAGAATTATTTTGTAAATAAAAAAGGTACTGAAGCACAGTTTTGACCGAAAAAGGTCAAAATCCCCGTGTGATACTGCCCCTTTAAGTCAAGTCTGGTAATTGCTAAATTGGCGGCGTATCAAGTTAACGAGTTCTGCACGTCATTGCAGGTTCAACATGGACTCAAGAAATAGTATGGCAGATAATTCACGATGGGAAAATTGACGATCGTCGATTGGATACAAGAGTGCCTTTTATAGAAGGCTTGATTATTCCTTTCAAATCTTTCCCTTACACCGTAAAAGATGTCGAGTCTGTCGAGATAAAGTTTGCAAGCTTCCCTGTCCCACGTATATTCAAAACACATCTCACTTATGAAATGGTTCCTAAGGGCCATGATGACGTCACCAAGCCTCGATACATTTATGTCATGCGCAATGGCAAAGACGCCTTTGTGTCCTATTATCACCAGCATCTTAACATGCCTTATTTGCAAGAAATCCCAAGTTGGGATGAGGCCTTTGGAATTTTCATGAAAGGGGAAGGTAAGTATCCGAAATTGTATTGTAAATCTCATGTCATTTCATGTCATGTCATGTCATTTCATGTCATGTCATTTCATGTCATGTCAA
This sequence comes from Desmophyllum pertusum, assembly GCA_029204205.1. Taxonomy (NCBI): domain Eukaryota; kingdom Metazoa; phylum Cnidaria; class Anthozoa; order Scleractinia; family Caryophylliidae; genus Desmophyllum; species Desmophyllum pertusum. The sequence goes on along the minus strand of MU826826.1, from coordinate 7,336,483 downwards.
TGTATTTTCCGGGTAATGTGCACTCTGATGCGAATTGGCGACACTGTAAATGAACAAACATACATTTTAAATCAGTCATGACGTGCCTTGTCGTGACGTATCAGGTGACGTCATTCCATATCTTTTTGTGCCGTGCCTTTTCTCGTCATGTCATGTAATGTCAGTCATCGCATGTCCTATCATATCATGTTGTGTTTGTCGTGTCATTCTGTCATATTACGCCGTATCTTGTTCTAATCATGTCATGCCATTCTACTCGTCGTGTTGTGTCTTGTGAATATTAAAATAATGATATTGTAATGTGATTTGACCATTTGTGCGGTTCAAAATAATAGCCTTGCCTCTATTTCAAGACTTATACTGATTGGATGATAAGCTCTGAGTTGCTTGATGGATGCTGATTTCATATTTGCGGCATCAATTGTGACATCATGATTTTGATAGATAATCGTGACTGATAAGCTTCTTTCGCAGGCTAGAGCTTGTTCAGGAAATAATTGCGAACCAGTATTACATACAACCGTGCTTGGTATGCGGACCTTTACTATTGTGGGGTTTTCTAAGCGCGTATAACTAATTTATTGTGGGAGAAAAAGTGAAATAGCAGAATCCTTACTCAATACGATACTTTGCTTGATCTGATTATATCGTAGCCCAAGGTGGTGTGTGGTTTGATCACGTGCTAAGCTGGTGGAAACACAGAGACGATCCTAACATTTTGTTTCTAAAATACGAAGATAGGATAAAGGTGAGATAAAAAGTAGCCAAATTTCCTACAAAACTACCGAGTTAACTGACCAGTGGGCGTAATTGCATAGTTACGTGGAAAGTCCTTGGAACACTGGCTTGAGTGTTTTTGTATGACCATTCAAAGTAGTTTTGATTTGACATTTTCTGAGCGTATTGACTGATTTTTGCCTGTGTCCCATCCGTAATCTCCCCCCTTCTGGAAAAATCGGCGAGAGAGGATTCTCTTCCCGATTCTTTTTAGGGGAGGAGGCGGATGTAGACAGGCTAACTGATTTAGAATTAAGCTCATACTGCATAATCTTATTGTTAAATAAAGCTGAATATGTTGCCTTCCCGGGCAACCTGAGTAGAAAACCTAATCACTCGACTTTTCCCGCCCTTGACACCAGTTTCATGTCTCTTCCAACAGTAGCTTCCAAATCACTCTCAACAGTTTATTGTTAAACCGAGTTAGACATAGCCTGCGAATACAGCCGATTTCCATCGCGCGAGTGTTATTGCTCATGAACGCTATGGATCGATTGACCTATTTCAATTAACGTTGTCGGATAGAAGCGAAGCCTACAAGACAAGACCGAATGGTAGTCTGGGTATTCATTAGGATTTGCATATCGGTGGAAAAGATTATTTCGCACGTGATATATTTACTTTGCCCCGAATTAGAATGAAATGGTTTTCCATGGGTTTTTTTTCACTAGATGTTGTATGATTCTGTTAACATTTAGTTTCGCTAAAAGTAGCTTTTTTACGTTAGAAATAATGCTTTTCACGTTATTATATATAATTAGTATTCAGATAAGTTTTCTATTTTCACCCAAATAGGTGTATATGTTTCCTAACTAGTTTTGAAACTTTTTTTATTTAGAATCCAGGAGATGCAGTCGATAAAATAGCCAAGTTCATTGGTAAAGAAGTCTCTCCAGAATTACGTGACCTCATTGTCCAACAAACGTCATTTAACGCCATGAAAAGCTCTGATCACACGAACTTTACTTGGTTTAAAGGAATTAAGGGGGACGGCTATATTCGAAAGGGACAAGTAGGAGAATGGAAAAACTACTTCACTGAAGAACAGAACCAGTTGTTTGATAAGGTGTTCAAAGAAAAACTGGAAGGAACAGGCCTTTCGTTTGAATTTGAAGGTTAATAAACCTGGTAACTGGCAAGTACGCCGATCGTTCATGATTCCATTGACATTTTTAAAAGACATTTAAAAACGTACCTTTTTAACGTTTCTTTTAATTTTAACTAATGTATTTTTATTGTTTGTTTTTATCTTTTTTATCTTTTTAATATTTTTTATTGTTAAGTGCCATGAGAAAATTGTGTTGCATGCAAGATACTAAACTCACACATTTCCCGCTCTCCACACAGGAGTAAATGGTTACCGGCAAATTGTCAGGGCAACCTGACACATTTGCTGGGGGCTTACCTGTGATGGCCTAGCATCCCATCCAGGAGAGTAGAGATACTCCTAGTCTCTTAGTGCTATGGAAACTGTAGTTAAGCGCCAACCTTATTATAAGTCACTATAGGCTTGTGGAAAGGCTTTTAACCTTCTATGAAAACCAACCTGCATTACGTCCCCTATCTGACACCATACTGCATTTTGGTTTGAACCATGCATGAAACCCTGTTACAGATTGAAGCTTTGTCATTAATGGTTTGTTACTATATGATTGCTGCTCCATAATAAATTGACAAATGACTCAGATTTTGATACATGTAAGGTACATGTACGGGTGTATGTTCCAACTGAACCTGAAGGTGCTGTCCTGGATAGGCTGCTAGTCTATCACACTGTTGAGTGTATGACTGTGAAGTTCTCATAAAATCTTAAGATTTGTCCTCATCCTCCGTTTGCTTTCCCTTTTCAATTCTGTTCATCAAGTCTTCTACAAGAAACTCCAGCGAGTCACTTTCCGACAACTTCTTAACTGACTCTCCCTTTTCAGCCAAAATGTCTTCGATATTTCTGCAAAATACCAAATAAGTTAATTCTCTATAATTCCTGATTTCCATTCATTTTGTTTTAAAGTTAGCTCTGATAATTTGCATTTGTATGTACATGTACATCAAGACACTGTCCCTTAATTAGTTTATGATATTCTTAATAATATTCTTATCACTTGTCTGCTTGACAATGTATTAATATTAAAAGAGAAATTAGATGTTGATCATTAAAGGAAATAAAAGGTCACATACATCTTTGTTTACCTACTCAGGGCTCATTGCACAGGTGCAAATGCACCTTAAGGGGGTGGGGGGGGGGGGGGGTGCCCAACCCCCAACCTGGAAGGCAAGGGGCTGTCCTTTATCGGGCCTCTCCCCCTCAACCAATCTGGCATGGTTGAACCTACATGTACAAGCTTCCCCACCACTACAAATTGTGTGACATTTATATTTTATTACTACAAGATGACATTCCAAGGTTGAAAACATATTTGTTTATAGCAAGATAAAACCTGGATCCCAGTTTCGGGTTTCCAATTCCACATAATTTTCAGTTAAGTCTTTATATGACTCAGGTTGATAACAGTGCTATCAGTGTACTGAAGGGTTATCCTGTATAAATATTCGAGTATTATTATTGTTATAAACATTTTTACCTTTTGTCGTCGTAAAACCATCCCAGGTTATCAGCTATCAGATGATTGTTGCTACAACCAGGACATTTGACGATAACTACTCCTTGAGAATAAGCCTGTTTACTGATAAGTTTTTGAGATCGTGTTGCACACACTTTGCACGTAAAGACAAGATGGAACTTTGAACTCTGCTCGATCGAGCCAAGAGGCTTAGATGCATTGTTCCTAGTTTCATCACAGAGGTTTCGTCTTAAGCACAGAAGCCTTGAAGATGTAGGTAAACTATAGCTAGAGCGAAAAGCGTTGCTGATGAGATGATTGCAGCAAATTCGCCTAAAAATATAACGTGATCTTCCACACGTGTAGGCCGCCATCTTTAATCCTATAATTGCTAGCCGCTGGTACAGACGCGGGCTCATGTTTTATTTTCACTGGATTTCAACATGGCGGAGCCGTCCAGACGGGCATTGCGAATGCTCTCGGCAAATTTGGGGCTCGTGAAGACATCCAAATCGTTCAAGTTTATTTGCAAACGGAACGTAAGCCAAGCTGAAGCCTCTGATGTCAGGAAACTGCGTGCAATGGTAAACGTCATTGTGTACAGGACATGTTAAAACAATAGATCGTAGACTGTAAGCTTGCGTGACATCATCAAAATTGTGAAATCTGAGACATGCGAACCACCGATCTATTGAGTCAGTTTTCATTTCCTGACAATAAGCCTTGGTATTTATGGTTATTTTTTATAGTACAGTCGAACCCCTATAAGCGGCCACCTATTAAGCACCCACCTCCTACTATTAAGAGGCCACTTGCCATTTCCTTGGGGTTGGCTGCTTCATTGGGGTTTTACTGTATAGTCAATGTTATTTGATCCCCCTTCCAGAGATGCCAACCAGCTCTGGACATTTGACAAAGGAAGATTTTTTGTGGGATGGGATACATGCCATGCCAAAGGTGTGGTTCGAGTGCCAGAGGCGTGAGATGAGTAGACTGCGAGCAGTCTCTTTCTTTTCCTAATGTTTTTAGGGCACGCGCGAGAATCGCGGGCACGGTGAGAAGGAAAAATAAAGAATCTCTCCTCGTTTTTTCACCTAATTTGCATAATTATAACATTTCCGCTCGCGCCAAAAAGACCGACTGCTCGCAGTCTATGAGATGAGCTTCTAGGGCCATTTCCTGGGGCATCTTTCAGTTGTGGACTTTAATTGGCTGAACGTTTATCCAATCAGACAATCGCTTATATGGGCATATTGACGGAAAAAATAACCAATGTCTGTGAAAGATGCATGGAAATGAAGCTGGGAACCATAACAGGAATTTGAAAGACCAATTTTTTTTGGATTTTGGGAAAATTTGGGGTTAGAATCTTAGCCTATTGTAGAGAAAATATCCAAAGTCGCTTTTATCCGGGAGATTTGGTGACCTGTACGGGATACCAGGAGATTCGTTCCGTATCCGGGATACTCCCGGTTAATCCGGGAGAGTTGGCATAAGTGCCCTTCCCCTAGCTTAGGGGATACAGAGCTGTTCTGGGAGTTTTGAAAATTCCCATGCAGAAGATCGCTCAGAGATTTGGTCTCTATCTGCTATGAGCGGAGTGGAACAATTTTAGGTATTTAGGGAGAATGGAGAAATGGGATGAAAATATAAGGCAGGAGAGGAAAACGGCTGGAGAAAAGTAGGGATGAGGGAGAAACGATGTATAAAAGGGAGGAGGGTAGCCTGGCACAGACTTCCTGATTCTTTTGAGGGGAGGAGGCGGATGTACACAGGCTAGGAGGAGGGAGAAATGGCCAAATACTGCCAAATAAACTAGGGATATCTGTTACTGGTTGTATATTTTTACTTTACCAGGGCTTTAGTGTTTCATGCAAACGTACAGTGATAAAAAATTAAAAAAACAAAAACAAAAAAAACAATGGAATTTGTCTTGTATTTCTGTAGGTTGTAGGTTTGGGTAATCACACTCTGCCAGACACTCGGCACAGTGTCGGGATGCTGGTGGTCGACTACCTGGCTAAACATTTGGGAGCAACTTGGCATTTTAACAGGAGATCTATGGGTCACTTGGCTGTAACAATAGTGGATAACCAACAGCTTATACTGTTGAAACCTACTGTGCTAATGAACATCAATGGCAGAAGCATTGCAAGAACAGGTATAATGGCAATATTAACTCACATTGGTGGTAAAGCAACATTTAATGAATATTATGTTATGTTAGTCATGAATAAATTCATAACAGGGTTATATAAATTATAATTTTTTTGTATACTGTTTGGCTATCATTTTAGTATTAATTATTTTGCCTTCTGCCATGCTGGTTGGCTTTGATTTTTATGATACAATAATTTTGTATTTGTTAGAACTATATTTCTGGTCTATTTTTATTTTCATTATTTGTACAATCATAGTCACCTTATTCATAAATGGCTGCCCTACCATTTTTCGTTTGGCTAGGTTTTCAAAGAAATTAATCACATTAAAGGGCACTGACAAATTATTGTCTTGAGAAGTCAACGGGTCCAAAGTTATATTGGCTTATTCAAATTTAGGACATTTGTATGGGAAATCACAACCTATCCTAACTAGCCTCACTTTCATGTGTTGCCAAAATTGAGATGTCTATAACTAAAGAATGAATTGAATGACAAGAAAGATCTCATGTCACAATGAATAATTATGTGTAGTACTGCTGGCTCGCACTTTGTACACACTCGCTAATTTCCATCCCTGTAAAAATATATCAATGAAATGTTAACATCCACATTTATTTATTTTTATTTTTTCAGCTGCAATGTACAATGTGAACCCATCAAATATTATTCTTGTACATGATGACCTTGATAGACCTGTGGGGAAATACAGTTTGAAACACGGAGGAAGTGCCGGGTAAGCCGTGTTGTTATTTATTGCATTGTGAGGCCTTGTAGCAGCGGACTACATGTAGTACTCATACACATTTGACACTTCAGTTAAATCCTGTAATTTATTATACCGTAAACAGCCACTTAGAAGCCCTGGGCCAACACAACTTCGTAAGGGGTTTTTGGTGGGGTTATAAATGGGGGAGCTTATATCCGGGGGTCAAGGGGGAGGTTTATAACCAGAATTTTTTTTGTGGCTGTTTACAAGATAGTACAAAATGTAGATGGGCCTATAACTGGTATGGTTTATAAGTGTGTGTGTGTGTGTGGGGGGGGGGGGGGGGGGGGGGGGGTATATGATATCACACTTCTGTCATTGATATTATTATAATATCTATTTTTTGTATGTACACAGCCTTGTTACAATTTCAGTTGTACATCAATTTCCATCTTTGTTACTATGAAATATAAGAAAGAAGAGGGCATTCTGTTATCAAGCTCCTAACCTGTCATAATGTACATGTAGTCTATCTTATCTTATCTTATCTTATATTAGTGAACAAGCAGGTTTCATAGAAGAGTAAAATATGTGATCATTGAGTTAAAAATACTCATTTATATACAATGTACATTATACACTTAGTAATTAGTTATTGAGTTATAAATGTGTTGTGTCCACATTTTCATGGCCAATTAAAAACACTATAATTTAAAGTTAAATGTGGTTAAATGTGTCTATGTGGTGAATCTTACTCTGACAATAACACCAACAGCAATAATTGTTGTATGTCAGTACATGTGTACATGTCATTTACCTTCTCGATGATAAATTTTTTGTAGGGGCCACAATGGAGTGAGATCAGCAATTGCATCTCTGAGCTCTGATGTAAGATAGATTTATTGTTACTTTACTTAATGCATTATTATTTTAAACTACAGTACATGACTGTACATAGTATCAATAATATGGATTGCAGCATGAAATTACAGTACTGTATTACAGTGTGAAAAATTATTAATGCTGTTCTTCACTTTAGCGTTTGGCTTAATATAATACATGTACATGTAGGTTCTGGCTGAAACCATTTCCAGAATTTAAGTTAATTTCTTCAATATAACAATATTGTCAATCATGGCTGAATTAAAAGTTGCAAATAATTATGGGCTGAGAAACAAAAATTGGGGGATTTAAAGTGGCTTCAGTTGCCACCATGTACATGTACATTATATATATGACAAAGTCATTTAGGTATTAGTAAATAATAGTAATTTATATTTTATTTTAGACCTTGAAGAGAATACGAGTTGGGATAGGAAGGCCAGATAAAAGACATCATGTGACAGATTATGTCCTGAGCAAGTTTAAACCATCAGAGATCCCTGTCATGCAGGACACAGCCGAGCAGTGCTGTAAGGTCCTTATGGACGAGCTCCAGTTATTTAGAACCGAAGACAATGGTACCAAGGAAACAGAGAACAGTGAACAGACCACTGCTCAGTTTGAAGTGAAGCAGCAGTCAGCTGCTTGACTACAATAATCATGTACATGTAGTGAGTTATGAACATATCTTTCTTTAAATTTACATTCATTTGAGAACAGTACATACTTTCAGATCTCATTTTATCATTGCCAGTGGCATCTTCTGTATAAAGATGTATATAAAATTATGTGCACTGTGATTGGCTGAAAGCCATGTTTTTATAACTCTATAGATACACTGTGAGCTACACGTCTGAGCTAATTCTGACAGAAAAATTAATATAAAATTAAAAACAATTTATCCATGTTTCTTTTTAACAATAAATTTCTATGATGTGATAGTTGATGAGGCCGCTGGTTGGAGTGAATAATTGAGAGTGAATAATCTAATTTATTGTCTTTAGTAAAAAATCATAATAAAACAAGACTCATTTGGCAGAAAAAAATACCGAAACTTTGGAGAAACAAGAAGAAACCTCCATTTTGTAGACAACCTCCAGCCACAAGTATATACTAATGCATTGATAGTATATGAGTAGCTCAGCCAATTAGATTGCTGCATTTGCATTTAGTATACTTATCCAGTAGATTTTTAACACTCGTGAAAGTTTGGAAGAAATGTTGAATTTAAGGCATATTAAAAGTACTGTATCACAGAGTTTGATGGTAATACAAAAGAGTTCTTTAAAAAGAAAATGCTGACTACAGGGATTTCTTTTACATTACCTGGAGTTAAACACCTTTTTATCCCAAGCCTTGTTTGCACAAAATTCTTCTCAACGTCTGGCATGTACATGTATATTGCTTACACATGGGTATTCTTCCCATGCTGCTTTGGGAATTGGTCCATGATTTACGAGTTTGGACTTTGAAAGTGAGGCTTGATGAAATTAGCTAATCTATTGTTAACATGCATAAGGGCTATTCACAAAGTGTGCACAGTGATAGAGGAATCTCTAGATTGAATTATTTTGATGGCTGATAAAATATTAAATACATATATTTATTTTTAGAAAATAATTTATCATAAAGAAATAACATATGTACATAGATGTAGATACAGTAAAATAGTTTGGCGACTTTCCAAAGTACAATTGAACTGTCATACCCATTCAGCTTTGATGTTAAAATACAAATTCCCCAAGTTTCCATACATTTATTAACAGAACTAGTTGAGAGAATTTGAAAATTTATTTATCCGGGGAAACAATTTCCCATTCCTTGATGATCAGTCTTGTTTGTATTGATATTTTGATGAGAAAACAGATGCTGTCAGCTGATCACTGACAGGGATGGAAAGGTTATTCAATATTTTATATTACAAGATAGAACTGGTTGAAAGCAAAGCCATATAAACGAAAAATTATTTGTACTGATAAAAAGATAATTACATGATTACGTAACATCTTGTGAGTTATTGATTATGTTATTCATATTGTAGATGTTGCTGTAAAAACTGTTAAATTTTGATTAAAAATTACTTCAAAGTGGAATCGCCTAATTTTTTGTCTATTTTTGTAGTGTACCTCAACAGCATTGTTCTTGCAAAACATTGACGATTTCCTAAGCAGTGAAAGTTATTGTATGTTGATCTAAAAAATGGTTTTTGAATCGCGCTGTCAAAATATCACGTGATTTGAAGTTGGTTTCAACTCAAACCTACCAATATTAATGACGGATAGCGGGAAACCTTTCCATATATGGCAACCAAGTTTTGACAGGCCGTTTTACACAAATTTGGTATTTTCATGAGATTTCAGCTTTCTACGAAGAGTTTCTTCCAAAATCTTTGGCAATTTTTGAACGAAAACTGAGAGAGATTTTCACATACGTGTGCTCTATAAACAACATCTGATTGGAGGCAGTGTGTTCCCGCACAAGAGGATACACAGGGCGACATGGGTGTCCCGGACCTTATCACAGAGAACCCGGGATTGACCACATCTATTTAAAAGAAGTTTCGAAGATAAAGCAAGACGTGCGTGTCAAGAGAGGGGCAGTAGATGTTACATCTGACCATGACCTGGTAGTCGCCAAACTGAAGCTTAAGTTGAGAAAGAATGGAACAGGCCAAGAAAGAAGATGTGGATTTCCTGAGTGACGCAAATAAAAACAGCAGAAAAATTCAGCGTGGTACTGTCCAACAGATACCAGTGCTACAGTATTTCAGTGAAGTTAAAGTGCCTATAACCCTTGCTCAGACTATATTTTCCCCGAAAGTAATTGCCTTATGGAACATTATTTTTGCCAAAAAAACTTCCAAGTTTTGAATTGCCATTTTTTTACAGCTATTCAAAGTTAGCGAAAAATCATCATTTGTGCTTCCTGTGTTTATAATCTCGAGCGATAAAAGAGTCTGGGGACGAGTGTTATAACAATAATAATAAAATTATAATAATAATAGAACACATTTATGACGTAGCCTCCGGAACACGCTTCTGACGGTCTTCACAACTTCACTGCCTTTTCTACTCTCTAAATCATCAAAAAATGCCAGATCGATGCACGGTATACGGGTGTTCAAACACAAATAGCATAGGAAAGGGATATCTCTTCAACAAGTGATCGTCTTCCGTAGGCTACGTCACAGAACAGCTCGGGCCCAGGCTCACCGCGCGCGCAGATTTTCAGCGCTGAGGCGCGGGTTAAATGCTTCTAAAATAATGAAGGAAAAAGCGAATTGGATTTTTTCTTTTCATATAATATCTTCAACCTTCCTAGTTTAAGAAAAATATATAGCTAGCGAAGGGTGTTATAGGCACTTTAATGATGAGGGAGCGAACATTAATTCCCAATGGAAGGACATAAAAGAGGCAGTTTAACTATGCTTGCCAAGAAGTGGGTGGTCGAAGGAAACCTCAACAAAAGGAATGGCTATCGGTGGAGGCATACCGCAAAATAGAGGAAAGGAAGGGTAAAAAAAGCGGCAATTAACAACTGCCGAACAAGAGCAGCAAAGAAGGGAGCGCAGAAACAAATACAGATGCAACAGGGAAGTAAAGAGAAACGAGAAACTTTGCGGTGGGTAGACTGGCCCAGGAAGCCGTAGCCGTGCAACAAGTAGGAATATGAAACAGCTTTATGACATAACAAGGAAGCTTACAGAAAGTTTGGACGAACGGGAACATCCGGTTAAGGATACTGAGAACGGAAGTGTGTTGATGGGTGCGGATAAGCAGCTAAGTGGATGGGCTGAACACTTTGAGGAGCTACTTCGTAACAGGCCTGCCCCAGTGAATACACCATGCAGACATTCCCGCAGCAGAAGGAGACCTGCCAATAGATTGTGGCAAGCCCACCAGGACAGAAATCAGGAAGGCCATCAAACAACTGAAGAATAACAAGGAAGCCGGCGCGGACGAGATTCCAGCGGAAGCAGTCAAAGTAGATCCAGAGATGCTAGCTGAGATGCTTTGTGGATTGTTTGAGAAAATCTGGGAAGAAGAAGAGATCCCTTCAGACTGGAAGGAAGGTCATCTGATCAAGATCCCCAAGAAAGGAGACCTTGGCCTATGTTTTAACTACAGAGGAATCACGTTTTCTGTTTGTACCCGACAGAGTCTGACTCATCTTGGATAGGTTGAGAGGACCAGTGGATCAAAACCTGGAGAAGTACAACTTTCTTTAGAAAAATCCAAGATTTGGTATTGTTTTTTTTATATATTCGGATACAATCGCTATCCCTGCTTGAATACAGACACAATCCTCTGGGGGTTCATCCGGGCCAATCAAAATATGAAACGACAAATTAATTACTATATTGAATGAATATTTTATTGAATCAAAGGGGGCGCACCTGACGTGAACCTACACGGATTGACCGAGGTGAAATAAAGAGGCCTAGTAACTAGGCAAACGAATAACCAAAAACCGCTTTTCTTATTCATAAAAACCGAAAACCGAATGTTAAAAAAGGTAAAAACCGAAAACCGCAACGGATACCAAAACCGAAAAAACCGGAAATTTTGAGTGCAAAAACCGAAAAACCGATTTAAAAAATGACCAAAACCGTAAAACCCCAATGCCCCCTCCTAGAGAAGTTTTGCGTTAGTGTGCAAACGTTTTGAAAGTGGTAACCATCGTGGATTTTTGGTAACCAACTTTTATTTTGAGCTTCCTTCTATCATTTTGTTGTAGCTTATATTAAAATATTTTGGTTACTCATACGGTGATCGCTCGCACAGGAGCTGTTCTATCGGAGAGCCAGTCGAGTGGTTTTTAATCTCTTGGCGTTATATGACGTCATTGACCTGCGACTGTCACATACGGAAGGCGGACGGGGTGGGGAAGGGGGAGCATGGTTCTTCTCCATAGGTAAGAGTAACTGCTTAAGGCTTGGTGAAGTCTAATAACGCCACGTGTGGAACTCTAAGCTAAGCATTTAAAATCAGAGTTTCTTGGGGAAATGGTATGATGAAACAAGCAGTACAACTAATTTTGGAAGCCTTGTCGAAAATCCGCGACGTAAATTATAGATTTCGCGAGACATTTGCCAGTAGCTTTGCACAAATTTATATTGATCCTTATACCCATGAGAGCTCTCATAACTTAGGGGCCCTGCTATATCCGTCGATGATGTGCAAAAAAGAGATTTGGCTACGGGAGAAAATCACATGCAGTGACTGCGCATGTAATATAGGCAGACAGCGAGACGAAGGCTCGTGCACATATGATCTTGAAAACTGTCGCGTTGAATTTTCTAAAACTATTTATTGATCACAGCAGTTGCTGGAGATGACGTAATGGCATGTAATCTATTCATCCCCGGCCCATGCTGTCCAAAAGAAAAATAGATATCATATGTGCGCGCTGTGGTTTATGGGCAAGATACTTTTCTACTACATTCCCAGAGTAACTGGTGAATTGTTGGGCTGTGGGTAACCTGCGTTGGACTCAGTAGCACCCATCTGGGAAGAGTGACAATATTCCTTGGCATTATGAGACATGTGCAACACTTTTTTTTGTTTACCTGTTTTAATAAAATATAATTGTTTGAGCGAGTGAGGTTTTTCTTTGCTTTACAAAATTCATGTTTGCAATGAATGTTACCTAATATATAGTATACATATATTGCCACACTGATGTGTTGACGATTTCATTCAATTTATTATACAAGAAGCTAGTCTTTTCTGATTATCATTGTGACGAGCTGCTACCGTTCAATGTTGTTATTTTTGTTTTGGTAATAAACTCCCGAGTTATAAACTAAAGGGGCATCAGTGATTCATGTCCTTCTTCCTCAATGAAGTCATTTGCTTGTGTATAAGGAAAACACACTGACTGCTTTCATAGTCAAACCAGAATTCTTCTGCTCATTTATATTTTAAGCCTCTTCACGGTCTGTGCAGGGTGGAAAAATAACTGATTTCTGATAAGCAATGCTCTTGGAGATCCACTTGTCAGTTGTCCATTTGGGTGGTGAGGCAATCTCGTACCCAGAGTCAACGGTCTCCTCGGTCAGCGGGTCGTCGCCAGGTTAGACTCTGGGGGAATGGAATTTTAAATACCAGAAATCTGGGTAACGGCCATTGTTTGTTACACGAGACAGCCAATCAAAAATTCGATATTTATTCCAATCCCCAGAGTCTAACCTGGCGACGACCCGCTGACCGAGGAGACCGTTGACTCTGGGTACGAGATTGGTGGTGAGTGGTGGCACAATTTGTCATTTAAAATTCTGCGCCATTTGTATGCACTCATTTTAACTCCATGTTGATAATAATAGGATTGATTTATTCTCAGTAGCTAGTTGCAAGCTTGTATGTAAAGCTATTATTAGCCAAACGCTTCTTAGCTATACACCCCTTATCACCAAGGAAACGGGGAGGCAAGCTGGCGAGGAGCTTATTGTCACGCGATATTCAACGCCGATGGAAACTGGGAGATAGCTGGGCTGGAACATGGCCGTACGTTGGTGAGCGTTGGTTACGAGGATGAGCCAGTACTACTACAGGTCAGCAGATGGGACCGATACTGTTTGTTAAGTCCTGTCATCCAAAACTTGAGAACGATCTCATCTTCTAGCTTGGCACCAAGGATTTTAAGAAGCCTGGAACAATTATAACAAGAATAAAACCACACCATTAGTTAAACAGCATATGAATGGATATCTTAACATCATCTTGAACTTTGGAGCTCGTAATTAGAGCTGGCAGACATGTGACCTGCATGTAGTCCCGATAAGATACACTTACTTTTCTTTATCTTCACTGGTGCTGGGGCCCTGACCGGGAAAACTTGAAAATCACCTTTACTTTACTGTAAACAAATAAACAAATAATGACTTTAAGTGTCAGTGTATTTAGCACTGATGTGCTTCTTACAAAATGTAAGAAGAGAGAAACAGGAAGGTAAACAGATCGCTTTACCTTATTGTTTAATCCGCGGAAGTATACCTTTGGCACGAGGGTCGGTGCGAGTTGGAGCCTGTCCAATAGACCATTTTACAGTTCTGTGAAATGTAACCAAGCCTCTGTATGAAAGCGAGGTTATGGTTGACCATGAGATGATAGAGATCAGAAACTACTTTACATAATAACAGAATAATTTACATTTGAAAAGAAAGAAGGTTTGTATCACAACAAAGTCACCTCCAGCCTCACTTCTGTTCAAAGGCCTGGATGCTTAACACAGAACTGTGTTAATGGTCTATTATTTGGAAACCTGAGGTTCTGAGTAACTAGATTCAACATAACCCTGTGCCTTGCAAATAGGACAACGAAAACATAAAGGAAAACTAAATGAAATCTTACTCCATCCACTCCTCCTTGAGACAAACCAACAGTTGATCAAACACTGCATCCGAGAGACTATCATTCTCCAGGCTTCTTCTACTTTTTGCAGAATGGTTGGATCTGGAAAGAGGTTTCATCGAAGTTAGAATAACAAATCGTTTTCGTGGGATCGTAATGAGCTATTAAGGTAGTACAACTGGCTAAAATGCTCCGAAAAAGGACCCTTTTTGAGAACTGTTTCAAATCCATTTCAAATTCCATAGAAGAAGTTGTTAAGTCATTTTTATCAGAGAAACAGATTCTGAAATCGACATTTTCATTTTCGTAACGGGAATGTGTGAAATTGATTACCTCGCAAGCGGTGTAAAAATCAGTTTTTTCTAATTTTTAGGTTTATGTTTTAATTAGTAGTCATAATTTTTGTTTTATAAACAGTTATGAAGAAAATACATGAAATATGAGTTAGCCGCAGTGAAACAGCAAATTCTGTGTTAATTATTAACAGGCATTAAAATCAAGAACATGACTCCCTTAATTTTATTCAAATTGAATGTTTTTTTGCGGCTAAATGCAGGAAGATTACTTAACATGTGGACAAAAACTGTGCCAAATTTCGTCAGCATTGAGTTTTTCCTAGTGGCAATTTGTTAAATTTTATCACATGTAAGTCAAAAAGACGCCGAATTCGACGAATTCAGCCAGTTTTTCATCGTGATTTCTCTGCAAATTGATCCGCCATCTTGAACCTTGTATTACCAGCCTGATCAACATGAGCACACACGAAAAATAATCTGGAATGTTGTGCGAGGCTCCCGTGAGCAAAATACCAGAGCGCATGTCCTTAGCTTCCACCGTTCGATACTTACGTCTGCAAATCCAAGATGGCGTCTTAAAATGGCGCCCCAGACAACGAAATTCAATCTCCGCTTTCTCCAAAACCCGCAAACGGTGGACTCTTATCTTTTGGAATTGATCATAATAATGTTTTATCTACCAGCTGGCTGAAACGAAGGCAACTTTATATTTTACGACTCACCCAATTGTACTACCTTAAGGTGATTCCTTAGTATTGCATTGCGCATCCTTACTGCGCATGATTTCACACGTAATTAGCGCGCGCACATTAAGAAAATGGCGGCTTTTCCTTTACGGCTAAGCTCGCCAGAGAGATGAATCGTCGTTTTCTCGTAAACGAGTACGGGGTGACCTATCAATTTTTTTCTCTATTTTGAGTCTAGTAATCACCTTCTTTCTATAAAATAAATATAGACTAATTTCTATTGCAGAATAATAAATAATCACCGGAAACGTGAACTTAGCTAATAAAAACGTTTCTGGAAGCTGATATTATAAGGAATTATGGGGTATATACAAGGTCGGCGCCTGCTCCTAAACGAATACCGGGGACCCCCCCTTTTTTATTTCAAAATTTAAGTTCCCGATAAGATAAACTCAACTCAATAAGCAAAATTTGAATGAAAATCTATTGTTAAGTTCTATTTCGATGGAATGAACTTAACATAAAACGATGTACATGGTTTGAACCCAGGAGTATCAGCGGTTCGTCTAGTGCATTATTTTCGGGCGAGGGTAGCCTAATACTAAACTTGTAAAATTACCTTTAAGAACCGTATCCTACCTGTAGCATTCTCTTTTTCCACAGACAACAAACCCTTATCCCGGAAAGTAGTTTTTTCATCTCTAATAAACAGAATAAACAATGTTAGGAAGAATTGCACGGCACAGTCAAATGAAGCAAATGAGAGCCAAACAAGCTGTACATGTACACTTTAACTGCATGAGATAATACGTGACAACAGTGTGCAGGGAAGGATGACATATAAGCCCCAAATAAAAAAGTAAACATTTCTGGGCCCACTGACCTTGATTGTTCGCACGGTAGCTGGACCATCAGGGACCTGTAAGGAACAAACGATATCACTGTTTGAACAATATTAAAGAAAACAAAATCTTAGATGACTTTTATAGGGAACCATTATAGGGATTACCCCCCACCCCCCGGGGGCCCCAAGCTTTACCTGCCTCCCACACAGGCTTTTTCTAGGGATAACAGGGAGTTTAGCACGCTATAAATATATCTCACACTATTTTTCTGAGTAGGCGGGGCGACTGGGGATGAGGCAGTAGACAATACAACTGTCGATTCATTTATTAACGGCTCTCCATCAGAGCTTATCCCAGTTTCCGTTTAGTGTCTTGCTCAAGAACACAACACAGTGACCCCGCCCCAGCATCCGCTTGATCCAGAGTCCAACACGCTGACTAATAACATACCGTTGTAGGCCGTTAATAAAATTGGTTGAATGATCTTCCTTGAACCTATGTATTATAGTTGGTGCGATATCAATTGATCATTACCGACTCGATAAAGAGTAGTAGATGTAGATTTCAAACGCTCCACTAATACAGAACGTGCGCAATTCCTATTTCGTTGAAATGTGTCGGAAATACGGCCGAAATGTTGAATAACTCATGGATAGAGCGGTTTTCAATTGAGTGTTCCGCGAAGCCAAAGCAATTACATGTACAATAGCCAGCAGGGCCAGCGCAGGCTTTTTGAGTGCCGGGCGGCTAATGCGAACGCGTAGAAAATGGCTGGAAATGCATCTAAAATTAATAAAGCGCGGTGCAAATTACCAACTTTTAGCGCTTAGAAAGCGACTGTTTTAAATACAAAAATCTGCATTTATTATCCGGGCTTTAAATTCAGAGAGAGTTGGCCCATTTTTCGAAAAGCAATCAGAGATTTTTGTAGATATTTTCTTTCCAACAGCCAGAAGCCTTCGTTAATTATGCTCATTTTACCATGTGTGCTTCTCTGTTGGTTATCATGCAGGACCTCCTGTGTCCCCGCGATCGGGGGGGGGGGGGGGGGGGGGGGTCCCCTTATGGGCCTATATGGGACGTGCCGGGACAGGGTTATAGGATTTTGGCGTCTGCCCTGAAACAGGGTATATAATTTCATGCGAGTCTGTCCCTAAACAGGGTCTGAAACATGTCCTAAACAGGGGTATGAGTTGCACGATTGTCATCGTAAAAAAATATGGTTTATACAGTAATTTAGAGATCGGAGACGTTGCCCGTGTTCAGTCAAACGGGATTCGCCTAAATTGCACAACCTAAACCCTCAGCGGCACCCCTATACCCAAAACATGGGTCAAGAACACTCCCCCCCCCCCCCCCCCCCCCCCCCCCCCCCCCCCCGGGCCGGCGATGTCCAGGAGCTGTGTATAATTCTCAGTTTAAAGTTATCTATGGCAATAACATTTTGTCATATTTGTTCAGTTTGTAATTGCCGTGCTACTCTGCTAATGGCCATTGCAACTTTTGTCCCGTTGCGAACTACTGCAGATCCCGAAAAGAAAAATTTTATTCACCAACTTCAACTATCTGGACATTTTTATTATTATTTTTTTTTTAGAAAAAGTGTTGTGGGGGGGGGGGGGGGGGCTGAAGCCCCCGCCCCTCCCCCTGCGCGGTCCCTGGCCAGTCAAAACAAACGAAAACAACAAAACAAACCAATGGAAACTCGAAGTAAATACACGTAATCGGCGCCAAGCGCGGAAAAACGTGTGACCAAGTCGAGATTGGTTTTGGTTTTGCATCTGATTGGTTGAGTTGGTGGCGCAAGTTTTTTTTCAATATTTTGTGTAATTGTTACATATTCAGGGTGTATTCCGCTGTCAATACTCACATTCCTCGCGTGAAATGATATCAAGTAGAACAAAAAGGTCAGAGGACAGTACATGAGGTGGAATCTCCCACCCAGGAGCAAGACCAAGGAAATTACACCGCCCCAAGAATCCTGAAAGATTCACAGAAGAAAAGACAAGTTGATTATCAACGTTGCAGAAAAAATATTTATAAAGATATGAATTACTCATGTATTTTGCTTCTGGGCTAAATACTTCACCTTGCTACTTGTACTGTAAGGAATACATGAGCAGCATCCACTTGGTATAGAAACTAAAGAGAATCAAGATGTTTGAATTAATGACTATTCGGTCTGGTCAGTCAGTTATCACAGTCAGTGAGATTAACAAAGAAGCCCAAAATAAAGTTCGTGAAGAGCCCGTCGAGTACCGAACTAGCGAATGGACGAATGCACGGACGCACGAACTGAACGAACGAACGAACACACGCAAGCAAGCACGAAACGAGCGTACGAACTAATGAATGAACGCACGCACGCACGCATGTAACGAACGTACGAACGCGCGCAGCACGCACGGAAGAATAATAATACAGTTACCTTCAGGCAGTTCAGGATTGATTCAACAGTCTTTCGTTTCTCGCCTCGTACAATGACTTGGTTGCCTTGAATCACATGAAATGCTAACAAGTGAAAACTTGTGACTTCCTAACACCTACAAATGAAATCAGATGAGATGCAAACACCTCAGTTGTGCAACTCCGGTTTAACGAACTGGGCTTTGTGGAACCACGCATTTCACCAGTAAAGACTTACCTTCAAAATGTGTTCGAAGAGTGTTGAAAAACTGGACCACTTGTGTCACCTTCTTGAAAAAAAAAACATACATGTATTGTACGGTCACCGTAAAATTAATTGAAATGCATGCTGTGTCTCTGTACACTGTACCTTCTTGACTGTCAGTTTCTTTTTCTGTGTCAGCGTTTCTGCAAAAAAAAAGTACAGTCAAACTTCCCGTAAGCGGACATCCTCTCGCCCAGAAAAAGTGTCCGCTTAAGAGGTGTCTGCTTATGGGAGGTTAAAAATGTAGTGTTTGTATAATAATATTAATAATAATATTATTATTTATGAAACAAGGAACATGACTAAGTGTCTGCTTATGAGAGGTGTCCACTACGAGAGGTGTCCACCTATGGGAGGTGTCCAATAGCGGAGGTGTATTGACTGTATGACTGAATTGAACACTTCCATCGTGCAATTCAGTGTACATGAAAAATAATCATTGTGAGCTATCACATAATTATATATCAGTAAAATCACCAGTCAAATATGATAAATAATGCAATGACGACTTATTTCAAAAAGCTTCTAGAGAACATGACACAGCTATAAAAATTAATTAGAAGCATTGATCAAGAAATTAATTCAAATCAGATATGTAGTACTACGTGTACCTTGAAGATCATCTTCCTCAAATTGAGCCTCGAGATCTGTTAGGGGTTCTTCCTGCAATACAAAAGATTCCACAAATTAAATAATAAAAATAAATTATCGTTGTCTATTCTAGGATTGACCAATTGACTGACTAATACATGTAGGTTTCTCAAAGTTGAATTAATACATAAAGTTATGAATAAAACCTGACGCTGCACTATTTAGGGGTAAAATGAAGCTACATGTCTTGATTGTATAACATTACAAGTGAATGAATACATCTACATATATCTTATTAACCAAGCCGCGAGGGCCATACTGGAGAATATTGGCCCTAGGTCTTGACAGTACGGATTGAGCACAGAGAGGCCCATACAGAAAAGACCGAGGGGTGATATTCTCCCAGCAATGGTCCTGAGCAAGATTGGTTAATAAGAGATTTATTACATGATATGACTTTGAGCTTAAAAATAGCTGTGGAAATTAAACCACAACAATGTAAGAAACTTTACCTTGCTCAATACTTAGAAAATATCGGACCGGCAATAAAGCACTCTGATTGGCTGATTTTAGTATTTGGCCCTCTCAACTGTCTTTTAGTTGTGTGTGATATTTAGTCATGCGGTGCTTTATTTACATGTATGACATTTTGTTCTCTCCCTCCTAGTCAAACATAATATTTAATGTATTTAATTACTGACATGGACAAGTTTGATAATAATTTTTGTAAATTATTGTAAATACAAAATTCAATTATCATGTGGTAACTTGCCTTTGGTGGTCCTTCTAGAAGCTTTTCTGTTATTCTGTTCCCACATGCTTTCAGCATCCACGAAACCGTTGGTGAAGAGTAGAAAACAGATCCTGGTTTTAGCAGGAGAAAATACAAATTGGAATAAATGATGGCAGAAAATATATGAGAAAAATGAGAAACTCGGAATTATTTTTCTGAGTAGCTTGCGTCCTGCTTCATAAAGTCAGATTTTTCAGAGTATAACATTATATATTATTTTTATAATAATACTTGATATTATGTACATGTACATGTAACACTATACCTGTATCTGCATGATTTCCGTATGTTACCAGTGGTGTAAGCCAAGCTTTTAGCCAGAAGGGCGTCCAGGTGTCCTGTGGACGCCCAATTCTGGGAGAAAACGAGGCAAAATGCACCAAAGGCTAATTAACAAATTTATGGAGGGACATGCCTCCAGGACGCCCACTTTTCAAATTCTGGCTAAAAGCCTGGGTGTAGCTGCTTTGTGAATGCAAATACCTTACATTAGACAGTAGTTACCTTATCTCTGAGTAGGTCTTGAATACCTCTGTAGGTTTTATTTCCACCTCGCTGTCTCCTGAAAATATCTAAACAATAAAAATAAATTTACTATTTTATTATTATATAATATTATTACAACCTACCCTTCACACTTGAGAAATTTGGTTGGGTCAGTGGTCAATACTTGTAAATAGAACAGATTAATACAACATACATTTTGTATTGTTCATGAAGGTGGCCAGAGAGCATCATTTTTAAGTGTCAGTAAAAAGAGAATGGGGTAAAATGTTCCAAGTGCTAGCTGACGTATTGTCCGCTGGGGTAAAAGGAGAGGCTATGGAATGAGAGGTGGATATGTTGAAGATAAAACTTTTGTGGTGGGTATGTGTGGTTCTGCACTGTGCAGATAGTTCCTGGGGGAAATTAAACTGATACTTTTTATATAATAATGACATCCATGGGCAAAGTACAGTGTAGATACAGCTTACTAGTGTATCATAGAGATGAGGTACATATAAACAACAGAAGAAAACTTGAAATTAATAACTTGTTTAATTAGCACTGCAATATTGTATATACATGTATATATACTTTAAATTTTCATCATACAGCTTATATAATGGTACCCCGCCCCCACTGATGCCAATTGAAAGCAGTTGCTAACTAGTGAAATTATCAAACGGTGAGAAAAACATTTTACATAAAGGCCTAATTATTACCTGGAGCAAGAGGAAAGCCATTAGCACTGGGTTGAATGTGTTGTCCTTTCTGAATACTTTCAGCATGCTCAGTATCATAAACAGCAGTTGCCTGTAATCAAAAAACTGCATGTAATCCAGATCAAAGCGAACATCAAGTGTACAGTGATTGGTTGCAAACAAAATGATGCACCCAATAACGTTAACAGAGGAAACATTTTAAAAAAGTTCATGATTGTACAATCATGTAACATGATGATGATTGTCTGGATTATGAGCCGAAACAGACATGTTCGCTTTCAATCGTACAGTTCAGCCTCTCTGATACGGACACTGAAGGGATGGAGCAAAGTGTCCGTATTAGAGAGGTGTCCGTATTATAGAGGTCATGAATGTGACATCACTTTAAATGCTCAACTGATGATAAAATATCGATGATAACATGTCGATAAACTTATTGAAAACAAATATGCTACTTTTATTGCATGGACAATGGAACAATTGATTAACTTTTGATCTGTATCTATTATCACTGGAGTGTCCGTAATAAGAGGTTAAGTTGAAATGAATTTGCTCACTGGGGCCGAGATTTAGTGTCCGTTGGCCATATTAGATCAGAGAGGGTCCGTATTAATTATAGAGGTTTTCTTAGTCAGATAATTTATTGGGCATTTTGCCGGGACCAAGGGAACTGTCCATAATAGAGAGGTGTCCGTATTAGAGAGGTGTCCGTATTAGAGAGGTTCGACTGTATTTTATAACAAGATCGTATGTCAGCATATACAATGTAGAAGGCGTCTATGGCTGCCACTATGCACATTGTATATGCAGCAAATCAAACAATTCAAAAGTGGTTTTAATAATATCCTCAATCCAATTTGACACTGATCATTATTTTGTAAGTTGTCTGTTTAATTGTACCTTGGTCTGCATTTCATCTATCAACTCTCTGAAATGGCTACAAACAGGGGAAAACACACATAGCTGAGTAAATTTATACACATCATATACATGTATGTGGTAAAGAAAAAATATACTGTCTACATATAAAGTTCTATAAATACAGTGTATATCACAGTTGTAGAAATATATAATTTTAAAGTAAAACCTGACTGAGAGGACAGTGTCAAGGAATTAGTATACATTAGACATACATACATGTGGCAACAAAAATGGTTAGTGTCAGTAGAGTCTTATTAAATAACAATATTATAAAATAAATTAATTTTCACCACACTACATCTGAGATCATATTAATATGATCTCACATGTAGTGTAGTGAAAATTATTATTTTTCCAACAAGGCAAATTTTTAATTGTTTACAAGTAATTTAATATATACGTGTATAGGTATTGGCAACAAAAATGGTTAGTGTCAGTAGAGTCTTATTAAATAACAATATTATAAATTAAATTAATTTTCACCACACTATATCTGAGATCATATTAAATATGATCTCACATGTAGTGTAGTGAAAATTATTTATTTTCCAATTGTTTACAAGTAATTTAGTACTGCAGCACCAGTTTCTATGCAAATTTAAGATGACATGCAATTGTACAGTATTGTTTACATGTTTTCACTTGGCATGCAGCACAGCACTGTTTTTTATTACAAAATTAATTCCCTGTCATCAACTTATTAATTTCACCATACTCGTAATTATATTTATTTAGTACCTACAATATTTTTATTTAAATTATTCTCAATTTTACATTTTACACATGACATGTGCGCAAAATTATTTTTATTTTACTGTACCTTACTAAGAATGGCCAAGAGTTCACCAAATAAATGCGGTCCTTCATGACAGCAATTATGCTGTACCTGGATACCAAAATAAATAGGAACATAATTTTTATTATGTAACAGTGCATGGGTTTGGAAACCTTAATGCACTATTACATGATCTGCCCTCTTGTGTTACAATGCGATACTCAGTGTCAATACGAGGCGTGGCGACCTACACTGGATGGCTAGCACAATGACTGTGGATCAAGCAGTCCGGGTTTGAGTGCCGGTCAAGGTCACTGTGTTATGTTTATTGGGGGCGTTAAGACACTTTACTCTCACAGTGCCTCTCTTCGTAAATGGGTACATGAATTGTGACAAAATGCTGGGGGTAACCTGTGATAGATTGGCATTCCATACAGTGAAGACTTCTGCTCAGTATCTGTAGTCAAACAGTATAATATATATGTACACAAAAAACGCATCAGACATAAAACATAGATTATGGCACTTGTTATGTACATACTGTACATGATGAGTCCATACTTTACTAACAGTTTTTGACGGTCTCTCACAAGAAACAAAACGAGTCTCGAGAGAAATGAGACGAGTGTTGAGAGAAACAAGACGAGTCTCGCGAGAAACAAGACAAATCTCATGAGATGGTGGTAGCTGACTTTTGAGCGGTACTGTACAGCTGTACATAGTTTACTGGGCCGGGTTATTCAAAGCGTGAATAAGCTAATCCAGGATTAGAGTAAATTTTTATTTCAGTTTTGTAACTTTTTGGTGAGGTTTTCTGTTTAAATTTTTTGTTCTTCAGTTTCGACTTTGACTAATGCTAATCTCCACAAAAGATTAGCGGCAAAAGACACTTTTATACAAGAGAAGTTTAAACCTTGTTAGTCTTTTAATCCTGGATTAGCGTTAATCGCCTTTCGTACAACCAGGAACTCACCATCTCTGGAATCCTCTTGATTGAGTGTCCTTCAAGAAGAATGTGTGAGTGAAAACATAACCTGATGACTCCTCCCCAAAGAACATTGGACCCTCACGGCCTGGACACACCTCACAGCTTAAACTGAAAAGAGAGAAAATACATTAAAAATCTGACATTTAACTACTATAGCTGGGCTGGTAAATGACTACGCACACACCTTTCAGTTCTACCTTTTTGGGACATGGATACATGTGTCATGTATAAATCTTAATACAGTAATGTACTACATGTAAGTTGCCTAATCCCATTCAAAGTATGGACATGATTACTGTACACGCAAGTCTATTAACACATGCATGACTTGTAAGTTCATACCTTCTGACACATGCCTGCCTCACCACGCTGTACAACTCTGGCTGTTCTGGTGATCTGTTGCTATAGTAACTGATGTGGGCCTCGTGATCAATACTGATATATCCTGCATGTGTATGGTCTAGAGACTTGCAAGCCTGGAGAAAAATCAAAATACATTGATGTATATTATGTTTATTGAACACTGCTGCATTACACTGTAGATTAAAAATAAAAAATATATTAATTAAATATAATATATTGTTTAATATCAATCAAGCAATCAATCGATCATTTGATCGATGATCGATCGATTGATCGATCGATTGATCGATCGATCGGGCAGTACATCATTCAGTTGGTCAGCTGCATGATTACAAGTACACATTTACACTGTGAACTTTTTGCTGCTTTCAAGGTCAATAACAAAAATTATTTGCAACAACTCTGGCTGGCAAAAATAGATTGGAATTACATAAGACTGACAGACATGTACAAATATATATTAGAATTAACATGTAGGAGCCTGTGCATTTTTGATATGAAGAATACATCAGTGCTCTACATGTCTTAATTTTATTCTGACCTCACACTGGCTTGACCTGGATGACACCCAAGATTCCCTTGATCCATGTGCTCCTGGGGTATCTGATCCAAGTGGGTAAAATTCCTAATGCAAACCATAGTTAATATTTAAGGAATGTTTATGAAGCCCGACAAAAGTCTTTGTTATATGTTTTTTGTTCGCTTTTTTTGGCCTTGACCCTGCACAAACCTGACAAAATACAATAGGTGTTTTACGTGTGTTCAAACAACTAACCAATAGAAACGTTTCGATTACATAATTCATGCATAGCATATGAGCGCAAAACAAAAGATTGTGCAGGGTCGTGGACCTTCCAACATAAATCTTGGCGTCTTTGTTTTTCTCCTTTGAAGTTTGCCGGGCTTCATAACCATTTCCCTCTATTAACTATGTGCAAACAGATAAAGTTTTGTAGAACTACACTGACAGTACATAGCAGGGAAACAGACTGTATGAGATTTTGAAATATCTGAAAGTAAACCCAGAGTGTATGTAATACCGTTTGATGCAGGCTCCGCACTCTGAAACAGAAGTACATGTTCCCTTGAGAGGATCATGAGATTCACAGTGGAATGCCTGAAATCACGGAAAAATGCATGTAAGCATGTGGAATAATGAGAGAGATGTTTATTAGTCAGTGACACCCAAGCTACAATCAGAGTAACTTGTGTCACTTACTGGTAAACATCTAAAGTTTTTCATATTTCTACCAAGCTTACAATCTGTTACAATTCACTATAATTTCCCCAGGGGGGGGTACTCAGGTATAATAGTCCCCATCACTATTATACCTGAGTACCCCCCCACCCCCTGGGATAATTTCTATCTACATGTGGAATAATGTGTTTGCTCAATAATTATTGCTTGCCCCAAAGCTTTAGATTAGCACTGCCAGATCAAAGCTGAAAATAGCAGTCAGACACTGCACATTTTCTGCAAACCAAAATGAAATATTGAAAATGCCAACGATACTCAGAACAAAGTAAATAAGTTAAGTGGAGAATATAGGATTGAACTGATAAACCGTACAGTCTGATAAAAAATTGTACACAAAATCGTGATCACCAAAGACAATTTTGGTGTTGTATAATTAATAAAGATAAGTTAACTGTTATCATACTATTGTTTGAAATGATTACCTGCGTGCAAAACAAGACACTTGGTCCGTGAAATTCGCAAAAGTGGCACAAGGCGATGATGGCGTTCATCTTGAAAACTCCAAAACCAGCGCCCTGACAAAACGTAGTGCTGCCGTTAAAATGTTGTCATGTCATGTCGTGAAGTTCAGTGTGTTACATGCACATGATGTCATCTGGAATGAAGCTTACTACACATGTCCTTTTTCCTTTCGCAAGTATTCTTTTCTCGAACAACAGAATATTGAAACAAAGGTGCTTGTGGACTATATCGCTGATTCATACCGCCATGACAGTCACGCGACAACAATGCACTACGACCGTGGTAGCTAGCTACTTCATGTATCCTCATTTATAGTGTATCAACGTTCTAGTTTATTTTCTGGGAGTGGGGGAGGGGGCGCGTCCAAGCGCCTCGGCAAGGGTAGACTTTCTAAAAGCCCTTTCCAATATTATTTTGTTTTGTTTTGACGTTCCTCGATCGTTGTCGCGCGTCGCCCGCGCTCAAAGAAGACGACTTGTGGCAAGTCTAAGGCAAGGGCTGTGGGGAAGAAAATCGTTTACATGTATGTCAATCTTGGGATGCGACCACCACCATAATTTGGAACTTGCGAAAAAAATTCCAATTTTTTCCTCGCCAAAAATGAGAAAATATTAATTCGCTCTTTACTGCTACTGGAGTTTGAAATCGGGGAGATTGCAGGCAATCACGTGATCCCAAGGTG
This sequence comes from Desmophyllum pertusum, assembly GCA_029204205.1. NCBI lineage: Eukaryota > Metazoa > Cnidaria > Anthozoa > Scleractinia > Caryophylliidae > Desmophyllum > Desmophyllum pertusum. The sequence goes on along the minus strand of MU826826.1, from coordinate 7,309,507 downwards.
GGTGGAGAGTTTCGCGCGCTCGTTTACTTTCACGTCACCGAGGCAAGGTTGCAGTCGCATTGGCGGGTTACCGTCTGTCGCGATCGTTCCCTCGCGCGGATGGAATTCCCCACAATGAGCACTGTAACGTAGGTGTCATGAACACCAGGCGTCAACTCACAAAAATGCATAAAAACAGTGACTCGTTAAGGTGGTTTAAGGCGGGGGTCCACCTGAATGCCATTTTCCAGCCACTTTGGGTTTAATGGAAATATCTCTTTCACGTTTCAAGCAATCCAAAAACTCTATGCTCAAAACATGAATCTTATGTTATGGGGTCAGTTTTGTACATTTTTTGGGTTATTTTTGGGTATTTTTCGGAGGAAACAGTTTTTCTCAAAGTAGTTGTAAAATTTAGGGAAATAAGAAATATTGAAGGTTTAATGTAGTTTTAAAATTAGAATTTGGAGTTAAAAATTAGTAGATGGACACCAACAAGGATCTGTAGAGCTGCGTCGATTCTCGTGCTTCTCTCTCGAGCAGGAAAATTCTGAGAAAGCGTCGAGACACGTCTCTATATATAGCGGGCTAGTGACAAAAGTACGGTGCGCATCAATGTAAGGTTGGTGGATTTGTGAGCGCGATTCTTTCGAGCGTTTGTTTTAAATTCGGCTCCATTTCCTCGCTAACAAAAAATTACCCCCCCCCCCCCCCTCCATACTTTTCCTTATTTCCTTAATATAAATGCGCTCATAGAGCATTGTTGAACTTCAAATACTGAATTAGGAAATCATAATGCAAGTAGCCTGTGGAATAAAAAGTATGATCAACGCAATTTTCCAATCTCGTGAGATCAATTGAGAATTCGAATTTAAAACAATCTGGTAAACGATTTACTGTACTAAGTGCATAACAGTTATTAGAATCCACATGCACATAATTTTTCTTCAGCTCACGCACGCACCATCGCCTTTCGGCAGAAGCTCCATTCTGAAAGGTTTTTTTTTTTGTTGCTTTTATGAAATACAGCTTATAAGCCCCTCTCTCCCCCCATCCACTCCCCGCTTAATAGGGGGTGGCCGTTTAATAGGGGCTCGTAATAAATTAGCATACGTCGTGGTAGAAACGTCACTTTATTTGAATACAAACACGCTTGAAAACTTGTGACAACTGTATCAGGTTTAATGTTTTTGTCAGTCGTCACCCATTTCAGACTCTTATTCTGCCATCAATTTTCTCAGAACCCTCATCGGGACGGCCAAACGGTGGTCGTGACCGCTTAATAGAGGTGGTCGCTTAATAGGGGTTTATTCACAGTATTATGCTGATAATAGTTTTGGGACTTTGATAACTTGCCGCTTAATAGGGGTTCGACTGTTTCTTACATACAAGGAAAATCACTGTTAATAACGTCCAATAGCCTAAAAATGAACCACTTTTTAAAAATTGCAGTTTTATTTACCACACACACACAGTTAAGCAAACTATTACAATTTACTGCTACGTCGACTAAATTATTGACGGAACCAGTTTTTTTTATTAAAGAAGCTGAATTATATTTTAGGACTGATCGAATAAAAGCCCTGGATTAAATTTACGTCAACTCAGAGAAAATCTATCAAGAGTTGGAAAGCGCTTTGCTCACTTCAACCTAGGCTCGATTTCCGCCGCTCTCTCGAGTCCGGTCTTCGTTCCTCCCCGAGAAGAACTTCGGGGATGAGCGTGGGCTCATTTTCCCGAACAGCGGCTGATAATCGAGCCTAACTTCAACCATCCTTAGAATTTTCGCGGTTTGACCGTTTCTCTTTGAGTTAAAAAAATAGTATTCTCTACATGTCTAAGGCTAAGTTATTTTCGTCTTTTTCAACGCTATTATTACAAAAATGAAAAATAAACGCCCATTAACGTAACGGGCAAACGGCAAACTAAAAGAAAACATATTAATTTTAATAGCTGAGCACGTGCTCTCTGGAACCACCCTAATCAAAGCTACTTCCTATCCGTTATAAACAATAACAACAACTAAAGCGACGATGACGATGACGTTTAGCAAAATATAGTCTGCGTAGCTGGCGGTTTTGTTTTGCGTGCGCGCGCGCGCGTGCGCGATGGCAAAATATGCGAGTGACGAAGCCACGAAAACGACCCTCATTCCTTTAGCGGCTTTGTGTGGCATAGCCACTCGAATATTTTGCCATCGCGCGCAAAACAAATAGCCAGCTACGCAGGCTAGCAAAATGAAAATGAATATATTTTAAATCACATCCAGTCCGGTGAAATCCAAATCTTTGTTACATCTTTTTTTCAACTTACGGAGAAAATCCTCGTTCCAATTTTGCACTAGTGCTGGCCGAGTGACAATAAGCCCCAGTTTTGGATTTTCTTCTCTAGGTTCCAAAAGGACACGACCCATAAGAATGAACGTTCCGCGGGGTAGCGAAGGGCAGGAGCACTCTGGTGACTTGTCATAAGGGACACTGATGACTGCGTCCCCGACAGGAAGGGACCCATTGGTGCTCTTCAGCACGCCATCGATTCTAACCAAATAGCTGACGCGTTGCTTGGTTGAGTCTTCTAGCAATTTCTTCTGGACTTTGCAATAACAGCTGTAAAAGAAAAGGACGTTATTATGCAAAAAGTCCATAAAATTAACTGTTTAATTTTGGAACAATTTTATATCGATTTACGCATTTTTTTTGACGTCACGAGAAAATGATGATGGCGGATCCAAAAATATGACGTCACACACTCGAGGCTATCTACTAAAGGAATAATGCTTTCCATGTGTTTTATATGAACAACGAAAACCCAAGGCGGGAACTCGAGGGGGTCCATCACCCCCCCCCCCCCCCCCCTTGTACGGTCGTGGTTGTATGACTGGATGTATGACTGGATGTACATGTAAGTAGAAGGGTTAAATAAGCAACAGTTTAATAAAAAAATACTTGACTCACTAAGATTACTTCCTTGGCATGCCTCACGAAGTTTCATGTGAACACACCTTGGGCAGTCTTCACTAGCTAGCTTAGCTGGAAACTGAAACAAAAGTATTATTGATTTTTCATTCATTATAAGCTATTATATATGAGTCTTCTCGTCTGGTGATCTCTTTGGAGTCTCATGTAATCTAATAATGCCATCATAGGCGTGCAATAGTGGAATATCCCATCCAATATACTTTTGAATTTTTTGTTGCATTTTACGATGCTTATGATTGTATGTTGAGGGGAAATCGATGAGGCGGCCGCCTCAACCCGAACAGTGTTCTCGTGTAGAGGTAATCTATGTGATTATTATTTTTTCCCATGTTATTCCTTTCCCCTTTACCGAATAAAGGTACGTTTGAAACCCCAGCTGCAGCTTGCTGACTGGGCAAGAGGCCGAGAGAACGAGAAGGACACAACAAGTGAATTCGACAAACAAAGGACGGAATTAGAGAAAGTAGTGACACAAATTTGACGAATAGCAAAGGGAAGTCAAACGTGAAATTAAAGGTAAAGGAAAATAATAAGAATAAACTCACGAAACGAAACAAAGAACAACGAACAACACGTTTATACCTTTAGGTGGGCATCGTTTATGGCATTTGTCTTTGGTGTCAAAGTTATTTTCGTTGCCAAAACAGCCTCCATAGTTGAATCGTTTGCAGCGTCCAGCCTTTGAGCTAAAGGCGAATCGAGTCATGTTCTTGTCACAAGGCCCTGGGTCAGAAGGCTGGCTACAGACGTCCACTGGGAAGAATATAACACTTCAAATGTTAACTTGTATATTTTATTCAAATAAAAACTATATTCCACAAAAACTAGCAAAGTATCAGAAATTAGATATTTAGTTTCAGAAATTATTTTTGCACATGATGCTAATTTAATTCTGCCGCAACATTTCATCGAATAAAAGTAATGAGATTGTATTGGATAAAACACTTTACTAAATGTTTTAAATTAGGCTCCTTTTTTTCCTTTTTTTTTTTCTCTTTTTTTTTCCGCATTCGGTTTAAAAATCTATAGACGGCCGTGGCTCTCCTGTGGTGTAGTGGAACCTCTAAAGGGAGACCTCCCTTAAGGGGATACACACTTTGTCCCGGCCAATTAATACTCATACTCATATAATATTTGTAATCTATTACTTCTATTAAGGAGATACTTCTCTTTTCCGAGGTGTCCCTTAAATGGAGGTTTCACTGTACTTAATTGGTTAGATTACGTTAAGCCAAACCAGGAATGTTCGTCTTGATATTTCTATCTGGTTAGGTTTCGCCGTACCTGAACAAGTGCGGTTGCAATCTTCCATGGTGGTGAATCCATCCCAGCCACTTGGGTGACAACCACCGGCGATGATTGACTTGCACATATTGGCTTCCGAGTTGAAATAAAAGCGTGTTAAGTATGCTCTGCATTGGCTTTCCGGCTTGATCTGGCAAACTGCTCCTGTGTACAAAGATACAAATGAACCGACATTGGAAACAAAAAGTTGAGGCTATTGATCACTAATTAACTATAAATCTTTTAAATTTGGTGCCCTTGGGCTCATAGCTTCCACAGGACAATGTCCCACTACTCGGTATGTAGTCTGGCTGGTATTGATATCCCACAAACAGGCTATACATCCAGTTTCTGTCTGGCTCATTATTTCGTTCATGTTTATGTGCATGATGTTTATTGTTATTTAATGTATTAAATTGGCTGAAGCTTGGCTTGCATTACTTACTAGATGATATGTATATACATTTGCTCGCGAGTATACAGGAGAAATGCAACCAAGACATGCATGGTTGAACTGTCCAAAAGAAGATGGAACTGGACTACAGGATCACGCAAAAACAGTTACCTTATTTATGTCAACGTTATATGTTACGGTTGTGAACGTTATATGTTATGGGTGTGAGATACAAAACATAACGACACGGGTAGGAACATAACGATACTGAGAGATAACAACGTAAGGAATAAAACTGATCTTTTTTTATGTCGTTTAATACGTCCATGTCGTTGTGTCGTTAAATTATGTCGTTATATGTCTTATATTACTATAAGTGTGAACCGTGTTTACATATAATATTTTCTTAATGTCGTCAAAAAGCCAATGAAACAAAAAGCAACGCATACCTGGGGTGCATGAGCCATCTGCAACCTTCTCTACCGCTTTGCCTTGTCTACAAGCGGTCGCCTTCATGATGCAGTAGTTGTTATATGTAGTTGCATCCGAGCCACACATTGGTTGGAAATCTGCAGGGCAGTCCAGGTTCTCACGGCAGAGACATCTCGTCAGTCCATTGTTGCTGTCATAAACACACTTCTCCCATGGTTTACACGACACACCCTCGCAACGATCTGTTAAATTTACGAGAAACACCTTAAAGTTTGCATTTGTAATCCAGTCTTTGAAAGCAAAAGATGCAAAAACCGGCATGGTCAGCATATAAGGCCAATTATCCAAACAAACAAAATGTTTATTCAATGCCGGATACATATCGCTAAAACGAGGTTGGCTGTACAGTATAGGGAACAAGTTACCGTAGAAAACCCCGAAACCTTTCCATTTATTATTATTATTTTTTATACATATTTTATATTTATTGATTTTTTTTATTTATTTATACCTTTACACAAAGGCACAAGCTCAGACCAATGACCATCCGAACGACAGGTCAGCTTCGATTCTCCATCCAGCTCATATCCTTCATCACAAGAGAAAGTCACAGTGCTACCAATAGCAAAGTTATCTCCAGTTCGTTTGCCGTTTTTGGAAGGAAGGGCATCAAGATCATAGCAGGAGGTGACTGTTGACATAAACAATTGACTCAACTTAAGACTTGGCTGTGAAAGGGTCGATTTAGACGTTACGATGTTTGGTTATATGCAACTGTCGTATATGCGTCATACTTACGACGCGACATGGATCCCGTTTACACGCATGCATAAAACATTGTCGTGACAATCGCCAGCAAGTTCAAGGTTTAATTTAGACGAAATAATTCGTGTAGTAAGCATGTTGTATGCGACAGTTACAAGCAAAAATCGTACCGTCTAATTTCCTTTCTCGTTTATTCTCCATTGCGAGTTTTATGTTTTATATTTTGCACTTGGTTACAATTTTTGCTTCTGCAATCAAAAGACTTTAAAGAGGAGGATCCTGCACAAATTGTCTGGCAGACAGACTGAAGCCATTCATGACAAAGCTGCTCATAACAGTAGCTGTCATTTTCCGTCCATCCAGTTTCGAATCCAGTTGCTATCAACTATAACGAAATCATAAGCAATCATTTACACTTACTATTGCAGGTTGGTTGTTCTCCAGTCCATTCTCCGCTTGGCAGACATGTTCGTTTACTTGAGCCAATCAACCTCGTATTTATCTGACAACCAAACTCCACTTCTGTGCCTACAATGAATTCCTCCAGGATATCCTGTCTAAAGCCTTTGTCAGGTCTCCCTGGGTCTGGGCATGTCGCTACAATGGTTGCATGGAAAGAGATAGGGACATGTCATTATAAGTCAGAGCTAGCTCTTCTCGATACAAATAACTCATATGTGGCACACGCACTTTGATTAAACGTCAATGGTTTAAAGATTTCCATAATAAAAGAGAGGGCAACTCTAAAGTGGTACTGGATGTGGTTCACGGCGGAGAAGCCTTGCTAGGGTCGAGTTTTGGTCCTCCCTTAACTTGGATAGCCCGAAGGTAAGTGTGCAGACCTAATCAAATCAACACGTCCTCGTTTCGATCGATCGTGTCAAGTTCTTTGCTAAGACACTTTACCTCTCTGTCAGGTATATAAAGGGTACCAGTGTTTTTTTTAGGACAATTTGACAAAATTTTGGACATGAGCAACTAGGCTTGGATTCAAACATTACTACGTCCAACCATACTTAATTCACAGTAGCTATTATAAATAATTTACCACAAAACGTTGGAGGATACAAATTCCGGATATGCTCGACAGCCACTGCTCCTTTAGTTCTAGCTTTGTCCTCGAACGTGACCGAATACTTGTCGCCATTGATCGCGTTAATAGTTGCAAAGGTGTACTTTCCAGTTCGTACGTGCTTTGCAATAACTCGGCTCCCCAAGAAGATGTGCCTCGGAGATGGAAGTATGTCCTCCACCATGATGTAATGCTGTGTCCCTGGTCCAAGAATTACGATATCCCTTTCCTCTTTAGGAGATTCAGTCAAAACTGTGACAACGTATTCGCGCTTTTCCTTGACTAGTCCATGTATAAAACTAACGCCTTTCCTGATGAAAACTGGGGTGTCAACTCCAGCGCATGCTGTGGAAAGAACAAAGTATTAAAACCGCAATGATAATTCAGTATTGGAAGTCTGAAGGTTTGTAGAAATCTTATGTTGTAAGTAACACTAAATGTTAGACTGGTGACTAATCTGTACGAAAATACTTACATGCGAGATTTGGCTTATTAAAGGGTTGATGATTTTCAATACGGGCAAAGTAAAGATGAGGCGAGGCAGAGCAGAATAACGGAGAATGGCATGGAAGAGAAGAGCAATGACGAGAGGACAGGAGAGCAGAGCAATGACTGGGGAGAACAGAGCAGAGCAATGCATGAGGAGAGGAGGAATGAAAAGGAAGTGTTGAAATAACACAAGAAGAGAAGAAAGGCAAGAAGAGCAGCTGATAAGAGAGAAGAGAGAGGAGAAGATAAGATAGAAGAAAAGAGAACAGAAAATACGAGTAAAGAGGAGAAGAGAAAATAGGCGAAGTGAAAAGAAACGAAGAGGTGAGAAGTGAAGAGAAGAGAATAGTTGAAATGAAACGATAAGAGAAGAGAAGAGACGAGATGAACAGAGACGAACAGAGAGACAGAGAGGCAGATATACATTTTATTTAGACAAGGAATTTATTCAATTACTGGAATTGCTTTCCAAGAGAGCCGTGTTTCTCCACGAGAGAGTAGAAAGAGTAGAATGTAAAATAGAAGAGAACACGAGGTTGGGCAGGACAAGGTAGACTACTCGAGGTAAGTGTTAGCAAATTTATTCAATAATTCAATCTTCATAAAAGCAGTATAAAGAACGTATTTACCAACACAATAAGGTTGTACCCCAGTCCACTCTCCTTCATCACGACAGCTCCTCTCATAAGAACCAAAGATGATGTATCCTTTGTTGCACCGAAAGGAGACTTTTGAGCCGTACTTGAAAGTTTCGCTTCCACTTCTTGAACCATGCTGCGGTGTACCGGGGTCTGCACATGTTATGGCTAAACACGGAATAATAAAGTTAATTGAGCTTATTTCGATTTTTTGTGGCGTAAAAATGCACTGATATTCACTCTCTCCAGAATACTAAACTCTCTGTCTTTTGTTTTTTGAGAAGATAGAACAGTTTTCAATTGAGTGTCGAACGTAATCACTGAATAGCTTTGGTTTTGCTTTACTACGCTCTGTCATTGGTTAAAGAAATCTCGCGCTACCTAGTATGCAACCAATCAGATACATGCAAAACCATGCAATCGCTACTTGGTCGCTTGGTGCTCTCCCCCGTTCATTATGTTGTTTACGTTTGCTGTGTTTGGCTAGCATAATTGCTTTGGTTTTGTTTTGCGACACCACTGAAACTCTCTGAACTCAAAGGGAACACTAAAATATTTTTAAAGACTTTGAGTTAAACAACGATGAAAATGAAATTAAATAAATAAAAAGATAATAAATAAGATAAATACATAAAATGGAACATACCTTTACAAACAGGAGTCTCACCAATCCACTTTCCCTTTTCTCCACAAGTCAAACTGTCTTGTCCTTGCATCTGATAACCTTCACGACACGTGTAATGCACGTGGGCTCCGAACACGAAACCACCGCCGAAAATATCCGCGTCAGTCACTGTTGGCGGATCTTCACACGGGATAGCTATAATAAAGACAAAAAAAGAAGGGCATTCGTGAGTGATTTTGTGCCAAAAACCAAATAAAGGACAAAATATAAGAAACAATAGGAAGAACTTTAATCCTCGGCCCTGCCAATCTTGGGATTTCGTTGATAAGACACCGTGAAAACATCATGTCTTTACTAGCCTGGAGCTTGCTCTATACAATTTAAAATGGTTATCTGTTGGTTATTTTCTAATGACGTCAGAAAATAGTATAAATCGATTCAAAGTTATTCCAAAACCCTTATATGTTATAAAATGAGCTAAAACACAGAACACGGTTGCAATAGCAACTTTACGAGCCGTGTACAAGCATGCAATTGTCACATCAAAATATGTACTGGGAAGTTTCGGCAACCAAGAGTGAAACCTTAAACAAAGAGTGAAAGAGTGAAACTTTAAACAAAACTGTGGGGGCCTCCGAGGGTTACTGAAGGTCGTAAGAGTAAATGTTAGCAAATACAATCGGGGTTATTTATAACTGGGGATCCGCTATATCGAGAGGTTGGTTATATCGCGAGGTTCGTGATATCGAGATGGTTTTTGGTGACTTTCTATATTGTGGTATCTTACGTTTGCAAATCGGCTGTGTCTTGCTCCAGGTTTGGTTTGCAAGGCATGTTATTGTCTTGGGACCTTCCAGCACGTACCCAGCCAGGCATTTGAAACTCACTGTGTTACCAAACTGGAACAACCAGCCATTACGTTCGCCATTGAAGGGAGTTTCCTGGATCTCCACAGCTTACGGCTGAAATAAGAGGATATGTCGATGTTACATTGTTATAGGATCAATACGATCGATTGTTACTTGATATGATACAACGTTAACAACAGCAACAGCAACAACACAATAACAACAACAACAACAAGCAGCAAACAAGCAAAGAGCAATCCAAAGCAAACGTGCAAAAAAAGGACATCATATATATATTTTGGTAGGACAAAGTCGTTGAAAGTAATGCGAGATATAGAACAAAATAAAAACAATTTATATAGAGTACTGGAGTTATGACGTCACAAAAACCAAATCAGCTATTCGGAGGAAGAATGCTAAAAAAACGTCCATTTGCCAAAAAATAGCTCTCCATTGCAATTTTCGGCCGAGATGTGGGCACCTCAGGTTTTAATTTCTCCATAAAAACCCTTCTAATTTTGCGTCTGTTCCTTCAGTTTAGAACAGGCGCAAAATTAGAGAGGTGTAACAAACTTGGAACCTATATATCTTCTGTTCTATAATCGTGCAAAACAAGTTGAAATTTTGTGGCTCATACAGCAGCAATCTTTATCTAATGATGGGGTTTTGAGGCTTCGTAAAAATAATTTGAAAATTTGTGACGTCACACTTTACCACTCTATTGTGTTTTAAGGGGGGATTCTACCTGAATTTCAATGAAATTTTAAGAGGTTTAAAGAAGGGATAGAAGGAAAAAAAAAATTTGGAACACCAACAGACAGTTGATACCCACGCGGGTGCTCTTGCGTGGTTATCAACTGTCGTCAATGCCAATCTACTAATTTTAACTTCAAATTCTAATTTTAAAACTACATTAAATGTTCAATATTTCTTATTTCCTAAATTTTACAACTCCTTTGAGAAAAACTATTTCCTCCCCAAAATCACCCAAAAAATTTACAAAACACCCCATAACATAGATTCATGGATGAGCTAAGAGTTTTTGGATTGCTTGAAACGCGAATGAGATATTCCATTAAACCCATGTTAAGTGGCGGAAAAATGGCATTCAGGTGGACCCCCGCCTTAAGTTTCTTTATTATAAAATACAGCTTTTTATGTAAAACTAAACGAGTATTTTGAGCACTAAGCACTAAGCACTAAGCATTTTTTGCAAAGAGAAACGAACAAAGCCGATCTGCACCTACCCACACATGACACATTGTGTTTAGTCCACTGTCCATTTGATTGACATGTGATTGTAAATGGTCTTCGACCAAGTCGAAAGAAGCCTTCTTTACACAAGAACTTGACGCGGGAACCAATTGTGTTGTTGCCAACAGCCTCGGCATTTTTAGGAGCTTCTGGGGCAGGGCACGTCTTAACTATACATCAAACAGAGAGTAGAGATAGTTTGTACACAGTGATTGTATTGTTTCTTATTATCCAACCCCACTCACCCTGACACTCAGTGGGTACAATTGAACTATATCGCACGAAACGAGCACCCACGATGTACTCTAGGAGACCGGTTTAACAGGTTATCTGTACTACTAGTTCCTTTTGACCACGCGGAAGCATAACAATATTAAAACACAGTTCAAAGTCTGGATTTCGGAAACAAGGAGTTCATTTTGTTATTAAACTCGTAAAACGAGTACAAATATCCCGGATATATTTCCCTGTTGGAAACCGGTTTGTTTTTACGAGAAAGAAAAGCTTTAGATAATAGGAATATCTTGTTATATATGTTAGTCAATTTTGTGTATAGTACATGTATGTATAGTAATGTATCGCTTTATCTTGACTCAGCCCTACAGGCTCGATCTCGTTAAAATATACAGTTTAGTGTAAGATCTCTAACCGTCCTAACCAATGTAAATTATTTCGCGCAGAAAAGTTTCATTATAGTTTTTCAAAAGAATGTTTCCGCAGTACACAAACAAATGTGCAAATATAGGCAAGCGAATTAAAAGAAGGAAGTGTATTGATTACTCTTAAACGTTGCGTTACCTTGGTATCATACCCTGTGGACCTCACTGAAATCGGAAAACACTCTATCCCACCACTGCAAGGGATGTTTGGTCATCCAGGGACTCTCCGTCAGGCAAATGTGATACCCTACCCAGGTGTACAAGGGAAGTTGTCTTACATCCCACCCCACACTAGAGCGTAAATGTGTTCTTATCTTGTTATGTGAACCAGACTTTCGTGGAATTAAAGGAAACTATAAACACAGCAGGGAAATCTAGACAGTTCCAGCTACGTTTTTCGTAAATTTCTTCCCATCGACGATATTTTGTCAAGGTTTCATTGAAATGCCAGAGAATATATTGGAAAAAGATGCTGCTTTGCGTAATAATAATGTCGCATCTCAACGACAGTTGCTAGCCTTACAAATTACCGAGATATCATTGAAGTCGACATAAAAATATTTCGCCATTGAGAGTTGATTTACTTACCCGAAGTTCCGTTTTCGGCTCCTGCCAGGTGGAGCAGTAAAAGACAGAAAATAAAGTTGCACATACGAGGCATCGTGACACCGTACATTGTGTTTGCGAAGACGAAATGTCTTTTGAAGTATCGCTTTGCGTTTCAGCCAAAAGGGAACGAGGAACACGAACGTGCCAAATATATTTCCCCCTTTCAGCAAATGTAATCAGATTAGCTGTCAACGATACCCTGAGCGTTCCGTGAGAAAACGATAGGTATAAATTCCGGGTGGTGCTTTCGTTTCTCAAGGTTTGCTGAAGGAAGTTTCAATTGAACAGTTGTCCAATAAATTAACTGCTATTTTAGTACGGAATTTCTGTTACGTGCAGTGAGCCAATCATTTGAGCTGAACGTCAGTTAGCTCACTTGCTCTGGACGTTGTCCAACCCCCTGCGGGTTATCTTTTTATAGCCATTGGGCAATGACTGCTCATCTTGATCTAAGATATCCCCAGTTGGCCATTTTGTCGACGGTTTCTTACTTTCTTTATTCATGAAAAAAAAAGGCATCCCATTAATGCCATCGAGAATGTGTAAGTTGCGGCTTACAAAGTACAGAGCAATACAAACACAGAGCAAAGCGAGGAAAATTTTTTAAAACACAGGAAGCATATAACTATTAAAGCTGACATTTCACTGTAAGCGCTAGGTATTTGACCCCTGTTTCCGTTGAAACGGTAGCTTACCGTAACTGATACCACAATCGGAGTGTGTGTACACGCTGTTTTTCTTGGCAATTGTTCATCCACAGAGTCAACATATGATCGCCCTCGCTCAGACGGATCAAATATATCGAAAGAATTTGCCATCAGTTAGCGCGCTGCTGCGGAAGTCGAGAAAAGAAGAGGATATTTGGCAACTTAAATTCAGTGCAACCTTATCAAGAGTTACATCAAAAGAGCAAGATGTTCTTTCGATTTCAGGTAAGATGTATTTTGTCTAGTCTTCTGTGACGCATTAGAATACAAAAATGTGCTGGCCGATTATCCAGTTTACGTGATGTTTCGATTGTCATGCATTAGAGGTTTCTGTTTCTCAGAACCCGCGGAACCAAAATAATACAAGGAGCCTTGAAGCTATCTTCACATAGGACAAGTTAAAACGAAGCAGGATGTTACATATATTCTCCATTTAATCCAACGAATATGTTTTTTTTATTAAAGTTTTTATTTGTTTATGCACGAAAGGTTCAAATCTTGGTCTTCTCAGTTTTATATATCCTGTATGGGGGTGTTCAAAACCATGGTAAATCCAATAGTGTATTCTCTCTACACTGTATTATTTTGTTTTGATGAACGTTTTGTCAGGAATAAGAGAACGTATTTCAAATTCCAAGACAGTGATTGAAGGGGTAGCTGCAAAAGTTCACGAGAAAAATTATGTATTGAAGCACAATATCTCCGAAAGAGGGTGTGGAGAATTAGACTGCAAAAACAGTCCGTATTTTAGCGCAAGAGTGGGCTGAACCTGGCCGAAAAGGATCTGGAACGAGTGTGAAAATTACGAGAGGGATTGGAGAGAGACGCGAGGCTCGCGCGTGGATTATCGGCGCTTCGCCTGTCAATTCGCGCGCACAATATCTGAGAAAAAGAGAGACTGTTTTTGCAGTCTAGTGGAGAATTTGGCATCCAATCATTGCCGAATCTAGCGAGGAAATGGCATATTATATGCCTTGCTCTCAGATTTAATTGTCTTTCATATTTTTTTTTCTTTGAGCAGTACAGTTGTATTCAGTTTTGAAGCTAAACAATTTACAATACAATTACAATAATTTGGTCTGCTGTTGTCCCTACCATTCGGAAACATATATATTCACTAGATAGGAGCCTGAGATAGGAGATCAGATGATGTGTAAAGTCAAGTGTAATTTTGGCGGCTATTTCTATTATCTGTAGCTGTAAGTGCGACTTCAGAGAATTGGGACAATAAGTTTATCTTTATGGGGAGATCCCAAATCTATGTATATCTTTTGTGCCTCTGATTAGGAAGGCGAAGTTTTTTTACTCAGAATAACGGTTGTCTTCTTGAGAAAACTCTGAATATATTTCAACCCGTTCAAACAGACAAACGTTATCAAATTGCCGATCGAGCGTTCTTAATTGTTACTACTGCTTCCGACGCCTTGCTGTTCCATGAAACTGTTAACATTTTATATTAAAATGTTTTTAAACAGTTTTAAAAACCCTTTCACTCCCAGAAGCCGGAAAGCATCAAGTAAATTATTGTGTTTATAACTTTTAAATATGTGAATGAAACCTTACGAGTATATGGTCATTCAAATTAAGCTGTTAAAAGGGGTCTATTACTTCAAGCATGTCTGCTTTTCTATAGACTCCTCGTCACTTCTTTGATTTCTTTGCTTGTCAAAAGTAATTGTTAAATATACATTGTATCATAAGTGATGGAAGTAATAAAGTTAAAGTTAAAGCTATCGAGCAGTACTTTCATGTCGTACTGTTTATTATGCTATACACGGTGGTTCTAACTTTTAAGTCTGTGGATGAAATCCTAGTTTGTGACCATTCAATGGAAGTTAATGAACAGTACTTTCATGTAGTACTAGCTGTTTTGTTGTTCTATATCTTGCTAAATTAAGTCTGAGTTTTTTTTTTTAAATTTTGAGCTTTGGCACTCTTGGGAGTAAAAGGGTTAAAATGCTCCACCCTTCTCATAAAAAAAATAATACAGGGTGACAGTGTAATCCGGCGAAAATGGGCCACTAAGGGTTTTTTTAAATTAAACGTATCTTTCTTTCATTTCTCAGATTCTTTTGTGTATATTTGTGACGACACTGATGTTCTTCGTGCAAAGTGCTGATAGCCGGAAAGCAAGTAAGTTAATGGTTTGTTCCATGGCCTTTTCCATTTGCGTAATCCCATCAAACTGTACAAGTTTGCCGGCCGTCACGTGATCGAGGTGTTACAAATTGTAATCAAAGTCAGTCGATGGTGCTGAACAAAAGGATCGGGGCTCTGGCAGCGAGATTACACACATGTACAACTGTAATGTAAAAATAAGCCGGCAAACAAACAAATACATTAAAAAAGCAAACAACAAATGGACAGAAATATGGCAGCATGTCAAACGGATTAGCCACCAAACAGACGCTAATTAACATATTTTAAACAACGTACCATAAAACAAAATAAAAGCTGATAAATATAAGCTTACTGACAGCTGTACTGACAGGGATGCTCTGTGAATATGTTGCTTTAATAAGTCTTTACTGATTTTTCAAATGTCAGGCTGTAAGTGTCTTATTTAGAGGGCCCAAAAGTCACAATGCAGTCTGTATATTCTGATGACGAAGGATCTTACTTAGAGGCTGCAAATGATAATAAACTGTACGTGGTGTGAATGGTACCTGGTTAGCTACAATGCCAGTAGAAAGTTTTGGCCAGGGACACTTCCATTTCCATTTTGGTCTTTGTCTTCACCTCCCCCCCCCCCCCCCCCCCCCCCTTCCCTAATACAATGTTGAGTGTTATCAATCCAACCTTGCGACAATATTTCAACATTGTTATGGGGAAAGGGGGCTCGCAACATCTCTGCACTTCAAACGACTCTGCAACTGAGTCGTATTTTGTTGTGCCCAAGGACTTTTGACGAACATTGTAGTTACCTATTTTTATATTATTATTGTGTTTTGATATAAGAATGCGATAAGAAATGCATTGGCCTACTCCGAAGGCTTTGGAAGAATCCTCCAAGTAACACCAAGATCGCTGTAAACATTCGTCTGTGTGCGGCAAGATATCGCTGTCTGAAAGGCGATAAAGGCGAGGAAGTACGGACTTGCAAGAAAGGGAAATGGATAGAAAAACGAACCCAACTGTTTAGATAGAGCTAGAGGTAGGTAAAGCCGCACTGGCCCACATGTACACAATAACAAATGGCCCACATGTACACTAGCTGCCAGAGCTTATCCCGGTTTCCGTAACAAAGCCGACTAAGAGTATTGCTACTTCCCCTGGTTACCCCCAATGCCAAGTTACCCCCATAATTTTGTCGCCGCTACCCATTTATACTCCTGGGTGGATAGGCATTCAATGTGAGAGTTAAGTATCTTGCCCAAGAACACAACACAAGGACCTCGGCCAGGGCCAAACCCGAACAGCTCGATCCGGAGTCCAACGCGCTAACCATTACTAGGCCACCGTGTAGGTAGAGCTCTCAGTATATTTTCATTGCTGCTCTACAATACTGTATCATCATTAATTTATGACTGATACACACTTTCCAGTACGAATAAAACCATGAAGACACCGTTAATTTCCCAGGGTTTTTTTTGCTTTGAAAACATCGCGATGCTGGGCAACGGTGCGAATCCGGTGCCCGTCGACCGTTGCTAAGGATGACGTCAGCCAAACCTTGACATCACCTTGTCAATTGTTTGGAACTTGGCAAAAAATGTGGCAAAGCCGACACAAAACACCAAACAATACACTAGCTACATAACGAAACAATGACTCCTAAACAAAGGATATTCTATGGTTATTGTATAATGCCCCACTGAACATTTTAAAATTGTCACAGTGACACTATTCTCAGCGGTCTCCTCATGCGTATATGACATGCGTATAAGGGCTGAGCAACCAAGCAATATCGCCTTTCGATGCTAGCGTTCCTTTCGGCACATTTTGGGGCTTGGGTTTGATCTGTGGTGCTCTCACTCTCTCGGTAGTCGTCATTTTCCTTTTCCCTTCCTCCCACCCTTTTTCCATATACCCCCTTTGGATTATGACGCCACTACCAGCTTTCCCATAAGTCAGCCATTAGAGAGCATGGGAGACCGGTGTGAATAGAACACTTTTTCCTTCAGTTAGTAGCAAAACTTAGAACACTGGCTCCGCATCGAGCTCAGCCACAAATAAGTCAAAACTCGAGGCTTCCTCAAATGATTTTTTCAAGATTTCGACACAGTCTGAAGTAAAATAGCTGCTGCTAAAAAAATAGCCGTATTTAATTCTCCCCCGATCCGGCCAACAGTAAAATATTTGCGTTCTCTCTGTTAGGACCTTGCGGAAAACCTGAGGATATTCCACACACCAAAGTTACCGGTTCAAGTTATAACTTAAAGGATGTTTTGACCTATACCTGTGAAAAAGGCTACAAGCACAACGGACCGAAAACTAGAACATGTCTAAAAAGTGGAAAATGGTCCAGCGGCCCTTCGTGTACACGTAAGTGCCGTTTCTATTAACAGTGTAAAGAATGCATAAATGCATCAACCGCAGCACAATAAAAAGGTATTGCGGATAGTTTTAAGTTCACGGTTCTTGACTTCAGCATTTCAGGGAAATCTGAGAAAATGGCAAGAGACGCCATGGACGTATGTTTGCGAGTGCTAAAAGAAAGCAACAAAAGTAGGCATCGCGGGTTTGATGTATTTATTTGACTTAATATTCATTGATCATATCCCAGATTACCTTTCGGGATTGTCGCGTGCGCTTTCGACAACCTTAATTTCTCGAAACAGCTGTAGATAGATATGCAAACATCAAGGGCCAAATATTTAAACAAAGCTTAGACAGGGTACGTTTAACAATACCGTGGCCTAACCCGACTACACAAACTAGCCAACCTAAATGTGTTAACCGGTTATTTACGGTAAACCTTGTTTACAAGGTGTATATTACTAAAAAAACAATTAGCTACTTAGACTGACCTTCTTTTAACTAGATTTAGACCTTATTAAATTCACGGCCTAACTTAGATTTCGTTTAAATATTCGGCCCCAAAAGTTCA
This sequence comes from Desmophyllum pertusum, assembly GCA_029204205.1. Lineage (NCBI taxonomy): Eukaryota > Metazoa > Cnidaria > Anthozoa > Scleractinia > Caryophylliidae > Desmophyllum > Desmophyllum pertusum. Next base: position 7,291,724 of record MU826826.1, on the reverse strand, counting down.
TCTAAAGCATGTATTGTTTTACTAACTCAGGAAGTGCAAATACTTAATATTTTTCAGGAATTCGTTGTAGGAATCCTGGAACACTTGCCATACCAAACGGAAATGTTTCAACCACCGACCCTGACTACTTCTATGGCGCTACTTTGGCATTTGAGTGTAATGAAGGTTATGAGTTAAAACGACGTGACACTATGACCTGCTTGGAAATTGGCTGGAGTCCTAGGAGGCCACCATACTGCATCGGTAGGCGTTTTGTGATAAATAACGTGATCAATATTGTCAGCAACAGAATAATTATCACTTTAAGTAAACATTGTGAGTGATTATAAACTTTTAAACAAATAAAGAATTAAGGCAGAGCCATGTACTACACTGAGAGCCGCCGATTAACTTTAAGAGAGCCGCCAACAGGCCATTTCCGAGTTGCCGTTTGCCTCTGTTTCAAAACGAGTCCTGGTGCACAACCTTTCTTATGGAAATTAGTTTTACTCACAAGTTCATCGTCTTGCAAATCAAACTCATTTCCAGTTGAAAGATTGTGCACCAGGACTCGTTTTGAAACAGAGGCAAAAGGCAACTCGGAAATGGCCTAGCTATTAACCTATGCGTGGCAGTTGCCAGTAATACCAACTGGAAAGCGAAAGCTGCTTTGGTCACTGTGTACATATTTTTCTTTTTTCCTCTTGCATGAATTTTATTTTCTCCACTTATTTATAATGAATTGTTCCTTTACTTGAAACTGAAACTAAAACTAAGGAGATACATTTATATATTAGGAAACACTCGGCGGCCTGTGGCCTCGTGTTTTCTATATTCCGTAGTGTTTTATGACAGCATAAAGTTCCGAAAGTAACGACCCTCGTTACTTTCGGAATTAGCAGCCAGTTTGGGGCTCGCTACTTTCGGTGGGTCGTTACTTTTGGGGAACAAAAACCGTTAAATAACTGAAGCTGGTGCGAGCTCTCCGAAATAAAAGACCGAAATTCGTAAAAACAATTGCTGTTGGAAAATGAGACGAAATTTTTCTGGCATTTCCTTGTAGTAAAGTGCCTTATGACACCGGTACGAACATATTTATACTTATACTATTGAAAAAAATATGTATATATGTATAATGTCTCGCTACTTTGGGGACTTATTAGCAGCCACAAAGTTTTGACGCTACTTTCGAGGGGTCGCTACTTGCATGGCTGTTGTCATGAATGTTACGATTGTTATCTGGTTATTACGTTTACACCGTCGGTTGGATTGGAACACGGTCTAATGAAGAGAGTACTTATTTTTTTATCAATAGTTTAGTAGGCAGATATCCATATGTGACAATTGGGATTGTCTATGTTGTTTTATATTGTGTTTTACAGTAAAAGCTTGTCCCGATCCTGGGAGACCAGAGAATGGTGATTACCATAAGTCTGGATATTATTTCAAAGTCGGAAGTACGGTACGATTTTCCTGTCAGTCAGGTTTTGAAATGCATGGCTCAAGGGAAATAACCTGCCTGGAAAATAAGGAATGGAGTGGATCTTTGACCACCTGTCGAGATGGAAGTAAGTCAGGTGTTTCGAGGATTTTCCTAATTAAGTAATAAATAGAATCAGTTGCTCAACGTTCAACGAATGCTAGAAGTATATGAATCCATATGCGGCGTGTGATCTACAGAGAAGGTCTCTTCTTTCTGAAAGCTGTAACTTGTACAGAAACAAGGGAGATGCAAACGAAATCGTAATCTTGAATCCTAAGAAAATATGACAAAACAATAAACTGGAAGGGAATTGACCAAAATTAATGACGATCTGAAAACATCTTGCGTCACAAAGATTTCCAACAAAACAAAACAAATAAAACAAACTGAACGACGTGCTAACCTAGCATTTAATTAATTTCGCAGGCTGAATAAGAATTCTCTCTAGATTATATTCCAATTTGGAATTCACTTCGAGATATAGCTATTCAGTCGTAGGGCTATCGGCTGCTTACATACATACATACTTTATTATCTTTCCCCAAGGGGGCTTTTCGAAGACAATATATGGTAACTAAAATACTACTGACAATACTACAATTGAATACTAAAATACTACAATTAATAATATTACATTCTAATAAAGATATTCATGAATTTAAAAACTCTACAATCAATGCTTTTTTTTTTTAAAGAAATAGTTCTACTGAGTTTTAAAGTAAGATCTAATGAGTTCCAGATGGTAGTTGTCCTATAATAAAATGTTCTTTGGCCAGTGGCAGTTCTAAATAGAGGAATGTTTAATTGTTGAGAGCTCCTAGTGGTACGCTTGCTTATATCTGCCCGTTTGATAAAAATAGAGGTCAAATAGTCGGGAGCACAGCCCGTCATGCACTTGAAGGCTTAAGTTGCATTTCGATGGAAAAGGAAGTTATTTATTTATTTAGCTATTTAGTTATTTCTTAAGCTCTACTAATTTTATATTTCTTTCAGATTCCGACTGCCCAGTTCTTGGTACTCCCATTAGCGGACGTAAATACGGCAGCGATTACAACAAAGGAGACATTGTGAAATTTGAGTGTAAACTTGGATTTGTTCTCAAAGGTTCTGCAGTGAGGAAGTGCTTAGAAAATGGAACTTGGAATGGTACAGAGACAATTTGTAAAGGTAAATAGACTTTTAAAATGTCAAAGGATCTTACGTCACGGTTGACTGCGGACACTAATTCGACCCAATGTTGTTCCATGAGAATAGCTAGTTATTATTCATGCCCCCTCCAGTATCGGGTAGAAATGTCTGTAAATGCACAACACACGAATTTCAAACAAATATTTTCTTGCAGATGAGTTCGAAGATCGCTTTAAAGATGTCAACACCACTGCCTACAATCTTCGTAAAAACATGATTGATCCTTTATTAGAATACGCGTGTAACAGTGACAACGACATCGGGTGCAATAAAACTAATGCCCATGGCACGGATTTCCGAGGAAGAGCCATTAATCTGAACGCGGATGAAGGCCTGGATCTCGTGTTCGTTATCGATACTTCCAGCAGCGTAAAGAAAGACACTGACTTCAAAAGTGGGTTGGAATTTGCCAAAGAGCTTGTGAGAACCATTGGGGCTAGCAAAAGGTATGACCTGCGAAATTTCCTTGTTAGTCGTCGAGGATATATATAGGAACAAGCTGTTTGCCGTAGACCATTAGGGGTGTCTCCATTTCAGAAGATTTAGCACGTCCGGATTACGTTGCAGATACATTTGAAATGTGTCGGGGGGCTTCGCTATTCGACATATTGTAATGAAAAAACAAACAAAACATGGAAACCATATTTTGACAGGCGTGTTTTTCCAAATTTAAAACTTTCATGTTTTTAAGGAGTTTGGGTTTGGGAGATGGGGTGGGTTAGTATGGGGGGCGTAGCTTCAAACATTTTCAAACTTATTATTCATGAGACTTTTTTACTAATCTCGACCCCAGACCATTCTCGACCCCAGACCTTCGCTGCTTTCTTGTCTCCCTCGGTCATGCGCAAAAGAGAAGAGCTCTGGGGTCGAGATCTACTTTGTGGCATTTTTGAGGTGTCGATATTGAAATTTGTGACCCTCTTAACCTTTTCCAGGAGAGACGGAACCAGAATAGCAGCTGTGACATTTGGTACTGAAGCCAAGCTTGAATTTAACTTGGGAGATGCCGAAGTGGACACGATGGAAAAGGCCATCCAAGCCATTGACAATATAATGTACACGGGAGGGGCTACTGCGACTGCAGTTGCTCTGAAAATGGTCAGGGAAGTAGTTGCTCCAAATGCTCTTGACAATAGCCACCGGGTTATGGTGTTCATCACAGACGGAAAGTCGAACGTCGGTGGCCCTCCCAAACAAGAAGCGAAGTATCTTCGAGATGAGAAAAATTTTGAAGTGTACGCAGTCGGTAAGAAAGTTATTACTGCAAAAATATAGAGTTAAAACTACGAAAGAATATTTTAGCTTAAATGACCCAGCTTAGCAGTATGGACCTTCCCGTCTCTGGCATTCTATCAGAATGAGCTAGTCCGTTCATGCTGATGACGAGAACGTTTAGAATAAGCCCCAAAAGTATTTATCAATAAAAAAAATCAGTTGTGTATGACGTAAAAAGTATTCAGAAGTGTACGAATGTTTACCACGAAAACGTTATTGTTGCACTAAAAAAACAATGTTTGAAAAAAGATGCATACGAAGGTACACTGTAAAGAACAGTGGTGGAGGGATTTCCAATATAAAACAGGTTGACGGTAATGGCTCGGCGCATCCAGCTGGCACCGAGTTTGGAAATCGCACACAAGTGTACAGTCAACTCTCTCTATGACGGACACCATCAGGACAGGTAGCAACCGTCCATCTTAGAGAGGTGTCCGGCTCCGGAGTTTTTCCAAAATCTTTACGTTTTCTGAATCCTTATATTTTTCGTGATTTTTTCAAATCAAATTTGGAAATTTTCTGACATTTCCAAAAAAATTTGAAATCCAAGATGGCGGAACCAAGATGGCGTATGACGTCATTTTGGCGTGACATGACGTCATAATTGACACATAACTGTTACTAAAATAAACATTTTGGATGCTTTATGCACCATATAAGTAAATACTTTTGGAGATACATAGGGGGGCACATTCTGTCCTCTCCCAGGCTCACGAACGAAAAAAATAGCCCAGACAGAATAGGGTTAAAAGAGAGTTGACTGTATTTATTGTCCATATAAAGTTAATATAGTGTCTCAAAAGAGTGCCAATACAATGACTACGAGTTGGGGCTTCATTCTTTTGTAAATGCATTTGCATTTGTTTATAAATGTTTGATTTAATTATAAATGTATGTTAAATGTGTAATTATATAAATTTATATATATGAAACGTTTTTGTACGTTTTGTTTTGAGCTAGTACTAAACATCAAAGGCCTGAATTTGTCGCGAGGTACCAAAGAGGTATTGTTCGTTTTTATGCTCTTCAGGTGTTGGAAGAAAGGTTCGCATACGGGAACTGATGGACATTGCGTCTCCTGAAGAGGGCGATACTCACGTGATCTCCGTCAGAAAATTTAAAACTCTCCAAGCTGCCATCAAGAAAGCAGTGTACATTAAGATCGGTATGTCTATTCGTTCGGAATGTTTTTAACATATTTTGCCTTTAGTTGGATTATATCCTTTATCACATAGCGGGCAAAATTACTGAATTCTGATTGGCTAAGACAGAGGGCATTTTTTCTTAAAGTGCCTATGAAACGAAATGAAAAAAGTTGCCAAAAATAGTCCTATGGTATTACTGATAATGTTTTGAATGTTAATTTTTCCATCGTACCTTTACTTTTCCCCTCGACCTTCGCACGCTGAAGGTTTTTCGAAAATTTTGCCCTTTATGTGATAAACAAGTAATCGCATTGTTCCCTCGTGCAATTAGGAATTAATTCCACTTGTATTTTCAAAGTTTTTACAAATGTTGTAAAAACTTTGAAAATACTCGTGAAATTAATCACTAATTGCACTCGGGCCCATGCGATTACCCATACTTATCTCCACTCGTAGGATTAAAAACCCCCTCCCCTCCCCATAATGAATCACTGTTAAATCGTATGCAGGAATGACGCAGTGGTGGGAGCGCTCGCCTCCCACTAACGTGGCCTTAGTTCAATTTCGGCCGGGGATTATTATATGTGGGTTGAGTTTGTTGTTAGTTCTCATCCTTGCTCTAAGGGTTTTTCTTGGGTAATTCCGGTTGATTGCATTTTTTTTTTAGATTATTCTCCCTGTGGTGTGAGTCCAGTAGATTTGAGAGCTCGAATTATTGGTGGCACGAGCTCAAAACGAGGATGGTGGCCTTGGCAGATTGGACTGTACAAATTAAACGATAAAGGTAATTTCAAATGAACGTCATTATTGTTCTTGTTGTTCTTGCCTTGGTTTGTTATCATTGCATAATGATAGAGATAAAACTAGTAATTAGTATAATATTAGTATTAAAAGCCATGAAGCGTTTACGTGTTGTGAAGTCTAAAATGAAAAAAAAAAACATGCTCTGAATCGATAACTTACTAGGAAGGCATAAGCTTATAGGAGTATTACTACTCCCCCCGTAGTGGGATGCTAGTTCAATCCCAGGTTACGCCCAACATTTTGCCAGATAACCCTAACAGTTCGCTGGTACCCAGTCATTTATACTCATGGATAGAGAGAGAGGCACTGCGAGAGTAAAATGTCTTACTCAAGAACACATCACAAATAACCCCGGCCAGCGCTCGAACCCGGACCGCTCGATTCGGAATCCAGTGCGTTAACCATTACGCTGACATTATAGTTATGGTTCATAAGCCTTGATATTAATATTTCTTACTAAAAAATTGAAAAGGAGTTTCATTATTGGATGTTCATAATCTCGTACCCAGGTCACCCTCTGCCACGCGAAAGGGAGATCTGGTAAAGTTCGATTTCAAGGCCCGATATACGGGCCTTCCCATTATTCTCAGTTGTCCTTCGGTCTGTTGTGATCGAATAAACATGGATGAATTCCTGGAATTCGACGGAGTTATTCTGAGAATTCTTCGAGACAGAGGTTTGGAAAACTTTGTTATAAAAGCCACAAAAGGAAGCTTTGCGGGAGATCGTTTTAAAGAAAAGGGACTGTTGACACTGTTTAGTTGTTCGTCCGACAGGCCACGGAAAATCTCTAGTGTTCCCGCGAATATGCGAAAATGTTTCAGTAGCGAGAGCCAATCGCAGCACACATTAGAATATTAAGACGATATTTTAAGTAGTATCCAATATAGAATAGGCGTTATTTCGAACTTTACCAGATCTCACTTTTCAGTGTCAGACAGAGTGGGATCTGGGTACGAGATTAGGATGTTCATTCATCCCTCGGGGACATTTTAAAGCGATAAACCACGTTAACCTCTCCTCTTTGGCAAACCTTTTTTGTGATAAAACTATAATCATAAATTATTATACAGTATACACTCATATTTTGTTTGTTTGTTTCTTGTTTTAGGAAACCATGTGCTTAATTGTGGCGGCGCCCTGATATCTCGTCAATGGATTCTGACCGCAGCTCATTGTTTTCACCGCAAGGATATATTTACTGGGAATATTCGATTATTTGACAACGTTCTAGAGTAAGTGCTAAGCCATTGCGTTACCTCTAATTCACGTCCCAGTATCCATTCCCATCCCGTCGCCCGTCCCTTTATTCATAAAAAAATATGCCAAACACGCAATGCGTTCTTTTGGTTTTTGCACTAGAAACCTCGCGTTTGTGACAAGGGCAAAATTTTACCCGAACTTCCTATTTCTTCCTAGAATCAGTTTTACCAAACTAAATTGAGAATGTGTTTGTGGGGGAGGAGGGAGGAGGAGAGGAAGAAACAAAAAAATAACGCATGCAAGTAGCACCATTGACATCAAATGTCACGCAAAAACCATATATTTTTGCCATCCTGTCCAAATCAGTTTTGTTGATAATCTATATTACTACTCCCTAGCTATTTGTTAAATTGTTCATTATCTTTTCCTTAGATACCAAGTAAAAGCGGGTGACCACAACTTGGAGAAGGAGGAGAAATCACAGCAGAACATTATTCCGGAGAAGATTTTGTTCATCAAGATTACGTGAATAATAAATTCGAGAATGACATTGCCCTCGTAAAACTAAGCGAGAAAGTGGAACTTGGTCCCTTTGTACGAACACTTTGTCTCCCAGAAACGAATGAGGGCGATTTGGCAATTCCTACCAAATACGGCATAGCAACTGGGTGGGGAGTAACTCAAGCCTTGAAACCTAAAGAACTACCCGATGCCAATAAGCAACGTTCAAAACGCCTTCGATACTCAGCTTTCACAATTCAAAATGACCAACTATGTGCAAACAAATCGTCGCTGCAGCCTTTCAACTCTAAGGTAGCGTTTTGTGCGGGAGATGGAAAGGGAGGAAATGATACATGTCAAGGTGACAGTGGAGGAGCTTTCGTTCGCGAAGGAAAAAGAGGAGACGACTACCGCTGGGTGGCTACTGGTCTTGTGAGCTGGGGGTGGGGTGCGCGCAACCAGATCAGTATGGATACTACACCAGAGTGTTCCCATTCAGGGACTGGATTCAGGAAACAATGCGCAAAAATCCGGAGGATGAGGACTGAGCTATTGTTAACACCATAGTTAATAGAAGGAAATGGTTATGAAGCCTGGCAAAGTTCTTTGTTATATGTTTTTGTTCGCTATTTTGGGGTTGACCGTGCACAAAACCTGACAAAATACAATAGGTGGCTACGTATGTTCAAGCAACTAACCGATAGAAACGTTGCGATTACGTAATTCATGCATAGTGTATGAGCGCAAAACAAAAGATGTGCACGGCCCTGGACCTTTCAACATAAATCTTGGCCTCTTTGTTTGCTCCTTTGAAGTTTGCCGGGCTTCACAACCTCCATTAATTATGTTAACACTGACCATGCAGAAATAAACGTAACTAACGCTGCTATTTGTAACAACTTTTTTATTAACTTGTTTTCTCTCGAATGCATTGATCAATAAACCCTTTCGCGGTGCAATTGAAAAATGGGGCAATCGTAGCGTGCAATAGAGAGTTTGTATGGAAATTTCAGGGATTTTAATTTCAACTGATTTGTGTAAAATGCCAATTTCTACAATGGCTATGAATTAAAAACATGTCATGTAAAATATTTTACTGCTGAAATCTGAGGGATGTAGCCAAGGAGGAGAACCAGTGTAATCTTATTTTTAATTTGTCATACATTTGTCTGCAAGACTACAGGAAAATGTACAGAGGAATGCATGGAAATATTCTATTTTTTGACAATAAGTTATGCAGCACTGCCACAATCCTCAAATTTTCTCAGGGAAAGTATCTCCACCTTTAATCTGTTTTAAAATATATTACATAGTTTTAAAGTAAAGAAAAAGAGCAACTAACCAAACAAAGAGAAATAATACAGTCAACTCTCGTTATAGCGGACACCCTGGGGACGTAGTTTGGAGTCCGTAATATCAGTCCATTTTCAGTCAAACCTCTAGAGCTTTCGCCGGGGAGAGGGCTGGATTTTGTTCGTAATAGCGGGTATCGGGTAATAACGGGGTGTCCGTAAGGCGCGGGTTGACTGTAAAAAAGTTCAATTTACGGACTATAAATGATCATCCGAATTAGAACACTTTTTTTCAAATCTAATTGAATTAAAATACTTCGCTATATGAAGTGCTTTAACTATATAAGCACTGCAGCTATAAGAAGGAAAATGTGATGTCATTGTAGAGAATAATTTAATTTGTTTTGTTCTCTTTTATTTCTTTCTTTATGTTTTGCTTTTATCAATAAATGCTGAATAAGCAACACTGTGATAGTTATTTATACTAAAAATCCAACATACTATGAATATTTTGAAGCATTAAGTAATTTCTGGTCTCAATTTTACGGTATGATTTTTTATTGCTTTTTTTTCTTTATTATAAAGTAGCTTGATGAGATTCCCACACGAAACTTTCTTATGAAAAAGCTAGTCATGCGAAAGATGCCAGTGTTCATTACCAGAATATATACTAGAATAGGTATGACGTCAGACACGTCATGCTCACTCAAGCGGATCAGCCAGTCGGCAAACTACCTTATTATAGGAAATTAACGCTCGTGTTAATTAAGGTATTTGAAATTAACGCGACTTAAATTAACGCGAACTGGAGGGAAAATTACTTCCGAATAACGGAAATTAACGCGAAAGTGGAGGTGAAGTTCCAAGATGAAGAAAATTAACGCGATTAGCACAAATGAAACAAATATATTTTAGCCGAAATACAAGAAATCAGATGTCCAGAACTACTCTTCTGGATACAGTGTGCAGAAAAGAGAAAGCTATTGTTTCCTAGGTGTCAAATATCTCTGTACAGGATCCATAATTTGGGTTTATAATAATGGAAATTAAGGTCGCGGAAATTAACGCTCCACTTAATTAATGTCGCTGAAATTAACGCTCACAAAAATTAACGCGACTTATATAAATTAACGCGAATTTTTGAAATTCGCGTTCATTTCATGGAGCGTTAATTTCCTATAATAAGGTAGGCAAAATCAGTGTTTGTTTACAAGAAATTCATCTTTTTAACAACAAAACACGCCAGAGGGAATATATGTACATGAAAATCACAGCTATGTTTTTTGAAAAGCCCGGCCTGAATAGGGTTAAACCGTTTGGCGTTCGCTATTTCGGGTCGTCTTGTCCTCATCACTGGCGTTAACCATGACATTTACCTGGGAACAATTTGGTATGACATGACATGTATGGCAACCAATTTTTTTTTTAAATTTTGAATTCTTCCGTTTTTAATGACATTTATTTTATATTCTTGCAGTAACTCTTACATGTCCAGTTCATTTTGGCATCCTTTTCTTGCTATATAGTGAAAAGAAAAGTGAAAACATAATACATAACCAGAAATATCCTTCGCACCTCCCTGTCAGTTTTTTCCCTTACGTAATGTACACTACGTATAATTACGAACTACAGTCAAGTCTCTCTGGGACCGGCACCAACTGTTCGTCTTAGAGAGGTGTCCGGCTTATAGAGAGTTTAGATACAGTAAAATTGACTGAAAAACAGCGCGCATGGACCAAAACCAGGTGTCCGTCTTATAGAGGTGTCCGTTAAAGAGAGAGTTGACTGTATTGTCTATTACAAGGGAGGGGGGGGGGGGGGGGGGGGGGGAGGGGATAGAGACAGGGCCTGGGACCGAGAAACCATGCTCTCACAACTTGCAAAGCGATCAATTTCGTTTTGGTCAGCGGTGTGCTTCTTTTCGCGCTCGAATTCCTTGAATTAACGTTCCTATAAACTATTTCGCGATTATTCCAACACGTTCAATTTGTACAATGTGGCTGAACTTTCCAGGAGCTGAATTCGTGAGTTCAAGTCCAGATAGAGACAGGACAATTAACCACCGCGTGTTCACGTTCTCCATAATACCTTGAATTTGGACATTTGATTTTTTTGTTTTGCATACGAAGGCAAAAAAAATGTAAATGCAAAATGCACGTGCGTTTTGTTTTGCATGGGACGGCAAAGAAATATGCAAAACACACGTGCAGAATATTGTACTACTAATTAAACCTATTGTTTTGTGACGTTCTCGTTGCCGTCGCAGTCCTGGTTATCTTGAAAACGAAAAACTTGAGGAAGAAGTTTATCTGGTTTAAAGGATCACAAAGTGAAAAAATACAAGAAACATTTATACATCAGTACGCACTTCCATCGCCTCATCAGCCGCCATGTTTTTCTAGCTTTTCTTCTGGCTTTGCCACAACTTCTACGCACGTGCAGATGATGAATCCGCTGGCTAAAGTTGTGATGATTGCTTTGCAAGTTGTGAGAGCATGGTTTGGATTTGATTTAAGAGAATGTATGGAAATAACACCCCCCCCCCCCCCCCCCCCTGGTCTATTACTTCTAGATAATAAAAACTATTATGTTAATTGCCATGGAACATTTACGATGGGCAGAATTCTGATTCTTTAACGACACGAACGTCATCTAAACTACTATCCCATTCTTTATCGTTAGTTTTTATGGTACATAATACATTTCCTCTTTGTACTAATCTTCCCTCTCTAATTAAGCCTGGCGAATTTACATCTTTTCCAAGGACTAAAGTTCCATTAGCTAATTCATGGGCGCTTGGTTTCTCATCTAGAATCACGTCTGCTCTTGGGACTCCGTATTGTCCGGACGAAAAGACTTCCAACAAGTTGATGGACGGATATATATCTCGTACAAATCCTTTCTGATATCCGCTGCTATGTTTGACAAAAACTGCAGAGCCCTGCATGATGCAACCTAACAAAGAAAAAGTAATAGATGCCATAAGCCTAGTTATCCGAATGTACAATCAAAGATGTGTGATGAGGCCGAGCAAGCTTAAGCTTAAAGGCAAACAATATATATTTACATATTTTAACGCAGCTTAAAAAGAAAGAAGAAGGTATTGGTAACTTCGATCGGGGAAACTATATATCAAAGCCGAGACCGCTAACACAAACTAGTGTCATAATCGTTTCTCTACACCTAACTTTTTTTGCTTTATTTTGGACTGAGTGCAGGGGGAATAGCCACAAGCCTTCTTTTCGCTGTATACTTTTAACTTTTCTTTCAGATAATAGTTCATCAGTCCCCCCCCCCCCCCCACTCCCTTCTAGTCGCCCACAATCGCTGTAGTAACCTTAAAATATAATGGCCAATAATCGTCCGATAATTTGTTCCCAGTGCACATGTGTAAGCCTCCAAAACGTTCCACAACACTGTCAAACATGGTAAAGGACGGCTACCGCAGGATATTTGTCATCTACTTTCAACGGATAGTAAATCCAAGGCCTTACAAGGGCAATTTGTTAAAATCAAGAAACGATGCAGGCCCGTAGACAGGATTTTGAATGGGGGGGGGGGGGGGGGGGGGGCGTTTGAGTGGCAAAGTTGGGGTCGTACGAGCGGCGAAGGCGCGAGCTACTAGGGGGGTTCGGAAATTTTGAAAGATTAGGTTGTCTGAGACTGCATTTCGTGCGTTTTGAAGGCAGTATGATATGAAACCAGGCAGCCAAAAGCAAACGTAAAAACATGAATATTTCTGGAACTGTTCAGTTAAAGAAAATACCGATGAAAGAATACTAAAAATACATAATGCGGACCTTCGATTAAAGACATTTTTAAGCCAAAGGAGTGAATATTTGGATGAAGAAAATGACTCGCTTGATGTTGTCTTTGTTGATGAAGACGATACGTAAACACGTTCAAAGCTGCGATTGTTTGATTCAGACTTCATTTTCAAACCAAAAGGTGGACCTCCACAGCCCGTGGGGGGGGGGGGGGGGGGGGTTGCGGACGCACCCATCGCACCCCCCCTCCCTACGGGCCTGCGATGAAAATTTACCTCGAGGAATTTCACATCCGTAGACTTCGGCTCTCAGACAAATAGATATTGGTTCCTTTTTTATTACTCTAATTCGCAAAGACTGAGCAATACATGGTCGACGAGGTGCTATGCGCTCCACTCCTCCACTGTAAGGCGGCTGTAAGGTATAAACAAATAAAATATCAATGTCAAATTTTGCCTCCCGACGTCTTATTCAAACACCTTATAAAGAGACAGGCCGAGTACTGCGTCATTTACCTGCAACTAGCGATTTTATCTATCGTTCGTTCGTTCGTTCGTTCGTTCGTTCGTTCGTTCGTTCGTTCGTTCGTTCGTTCGTTCGTTCGTTCGTTCGTTCGTTCGTTCGTTCGTTCGTTCGTTCGTTCGTTCGTTCATTTATGTTCGTGCGTTTGTTCATTTATGTTCGTGCGTTTGTTCATTTGTTCGTTTGTTTGTATTTCTTTCTTTCTTTCTTTCTTTCTTTCTTTCTTTCTTTCTTTCTTTCTTTCTTTCTTTCTTTCTTTCTTTCTTTATCAACGCCGAGAGCCACTATAATTTTCCTGAATTTTCTTTGCTACTGGAATTCCTCATTTATCGTGCTCAACAATCTTACTTCCAGCTCGAGTCTTCTACGGGCTGTAACCGGGTTGACTATATACTGCTCGTATAAAAAGAGATCGCATCGTTTTCATTATTTTCTTAGAAACTTGCTTTGTTCTCTGACACACACAAAATATAATTTGATTTTGTGGTTGTAAAGGCTAGCTGTTACCGTTTGTTGGTGAAAGTCTATCCACTGATTTAAAACTTGAGCTTTCAACATTATAACTCTGATGTTGTATTTGCTTTTAAAATGAATTCCTACGGCAGTGATCTTATATTTCCTTGGAAGATGGATCTGAATGTAGCTTGTCCCTTCTTCCTTTGAGCACCAATAGCTGTCTCCTCCCAGACGGCCATGACGAGCCGGATGTCCATCTTTCTCACTGGAGGCTTTGATGGATTTGTGGGGTATATCTCCGCTGGTCATTCCGAGGGGAACACCGCCACCACAATCTTAAATGAAAACAAAATATCAGCTTTTACCAGTTCACTGACACGATCTGCTATCCTAGTAAATTATGCCTGTACAATCACAACAGACTCGAAAAATAAACCAATAAGAGCGCGAATAAAATACATGTAAACTGTTGCCACGCGCTGGGGAAAAAACATGCACAAGCCACGAGTCACGATTGATTTGCTTCGGTTCGGAGTTAGCGTTTGCTGTAAGTTATGCTATGATCCAATTACAGAGCTCAACATAAGCAAAACCTAATATAAAAACATATACATGTACAGTGGAACCTCTATCTTGGGACACCTCTATCTGAGAAAACACAAATGTTTGTTCCCGCAAAATTAATGCTCACATAATCTTTTATCTATTAACCTCTATTAAAAGACACCTCTATTAAAGGAACACTTCTTCTTTTCCCGAAATTAATTAATTAATGACAAATGGAAGGATGGACGGATGTCTAGGTCTTTCTATAATTAATTGCCGTTATATATCAATCCTTGATCGCATGAGAATGAGACCATGGTTAATATCGTTGTTATGTATTTTGCCATTAAAGAGCGCTGGCAGTGGATTACAGGACGCTGAAAGAAGCAAAGACAATCAGGGGAAAAACATATAATTATTGTAATTGATACAACGACTATCCACCTTTGCATTTTGGCAGATCTGAATCCCAGTTGCCATTGTTACATGCCAATCGAGGATTGCCTTCTAAACTGTAGCCCGGTGCAGTACATTCATACGCGACTATCTTGCCATGGGAAAAGTCGTTTCCAGTTTTTCTGCCATGATATATTAATCCAGGATCATCGCAGGAGGCTAACATAAAACAACAGAAGTGATTAATTATATCTACATGTATTTATGGCTCCGTCAATTCCGGGGTCAGCTTATATGCACAAAATCCCCACGGTGGGGCTTCAGGAAGAGTGCAAATGCCCGACCCACGCGACAAGCTCAAAATTTTATTTTCTTGTGCAGATCGAGGAATTTAAAAATCTAAATTCCAAACAGAACTATTAATGATGGACACTACTTTTGTTCACAGATACATAGCTCTTTACATGGCTCTTTATTTATGCCTGTAATCATTGTCATGGTTTTGGAATATTTTTTTAAATTACAACTGCAACGCACCTCCTGAGAAGTTGAAGCTTCGTTCCGCCATCTTTGGTTCGCACGTAGAAAGCAACAGTGTACATTTTTTCACATGTGGGGTGGGGGTGGGGCTCCGGTTTACACTTGAAAAGTGCGGGACTCAGTTTTTATATTTTTCTATCGGGGGAAATCAGGATATTTTAAATAAACAACAAAGCATGTACGTCTTTTAAAATCCGAAAGACCACGTTGCCTTTGACAATGCCCCACCCCGGGTTGCCCGGTTATAGCAAATGCCCCACCCCAGGAATGGAAAAGTTTTAAAATGCCCGACAAATGCCCGGGGAGGGGATGGTCGGGCTTGGAATTGATGGAGCCATCACTCGGTGATTTGCGCGCACGCGCAAATCATCGAGTCAACGTGATGGTAAGGGACCCCCAACAGTGTCACTCAGAAACCTTTCGGAAATGGCGTGAACATGTAAACAAGTCGATATCAAAACGTAAAACGGAGGATATTACAACCAAAACAGTACATCTACGTCTTGCGAATACAAAGCGAATACAAAGTGAGCTTTTTTGGGATGTATAATGAACGGTTTCTTGCATTCGTCACATTTCTTTGGAGAAATCGATATCCCTTTGGATCGGAGGTGAGTAAAATATTTGTTTTGAGGGCTTGAGGGATTGTTCTTATCTTGCTCCAAATCCTTGCTAAGTTATTATTTTATTAACATAAATTTGCTGGTTTAGGGGTAACGGTTTGTGTAAATGTATTTTATATATTTTTGTTGGCGATCGGAATGGAAGTTCGGCTCCATCGGAATCAATACGAAGCTATCACATGGCCGCTATTTGCTGCCGTAGTGAGCGAAGCGAACGGAGCAGCTTCTAATTAATCGATTATCGACTTCTATTAGGCGACTCAAAAACTTTTCTCTTCGAACTTCTTTGGTTTCCATAAAATGTTCAATTCCAAAGTTATCATCCATATATTCATCTTATTTTCCTCATTCAGTTTGACGACACTCAAAATCGGACAACCCATAATGGGGTAGAAATATTTATATAGACCGCATGGATGTATTTAAAATTTACAA